>JAQFVV010012527.1:0-63607 GCA_028023455.1 Epiperipatus broadwayi
TTCAATGGAAATAATTTTTAAGACCATTTTAAACAAATAAAAATTATTATTATTTTTAATAATATTTTACCAAAATTTAATGTGTTGTCAAAATTTTTAAAAAGTTAAACATTTTGATATGAATTAGTATATGGAAAGAAGCAATTTAAATTTATTAAAATAATATAGACAACAAGTAAGGCAAAATATTACCCATTCTCTCTAATAAATTATTTTGAATATAAGAGAGTAATCTGTTCAAAGTGCAAATCAAGCCAATCAAATCACCAAAAGAAGAAAGAGAAATTTTTTATACCAGTTACATCAATTATTATATTTTATACTAAAATATATGGTTACAATATATATATATATATATATATATACTCTCAAAATAAAAAAAAATATTTGGCTAATTCATAAATTGTTATAATAAAATAATTTTTTCAACAGATTATTTAACTAAACCTGAAATTAATTACATTATATAAAGCCTTGGGATTTATTGATAGTACAAAGTGTTTAATATTCCCACAATTCAGTTAAATCTAGGTTACAGTCAAGCTTTGTTTTTTTTTCAGGTAGCCCATTCAAAGACAACCAGTGGTCAAATATTCATCTGTAAATGAGTATCAAGTTAGAAGATTAAAAGTTCAACATTTATTTACTTTATTCAAAATTATGAATCAATAAATTGTCTTTTATTTATTAAAAATATAAGTTTACAAATGAAAAACTTCCTAAAAAAGCATATTTGAATTTACAAATATATAAAGAGAATAAAATAAATTAAATATATAATAAGAACAGTAAGTTTTCACTTTTTGAACAATTACAGCCAATTAACAAAATCATTGTTGACTGAAGTTCATATTTCAAATAGAACATATTATTAGTATGTTCATATCAAACTATAAAATTATGTTCTAAAATTTAAAATTTCATTCATAATTATTAAACTATCACAACAGTTCTGTTATGTGTTTGACAGAGTGTAAGGAGTGCGAGTCCATAAAAAGTTTGAACACCGGAAAGTTCCAAAATTGGAATCAATCCAAAGATCTTACTTTCTAAAATCTGGTCTCTAACAAACTGCATTAAGGCTTACATGGCAGCATTACTTTTAATTTTTTAACTTGTATTTTTAAAATATATTTCAATAAAATAAAATTTAAATAAAAATAAAAGTATTTTGCTAAAGTAATCATAAATATTTAAATAAACCACAAAAATATATAATTTATTGCTCATTGCTAATTTCAATTGAAGAGGAGTTTAAAATTTTGCTATGCCCAAGATTAAATAATCTACCAATAAGCAAAATCTATGGGTTTGTCATCTTATTTGTAATATATCATTATAAATTCATCTCATCTTCAGATTAAAAAAAAAAAATTAACACTTACTTTAGTTCTAGTTTTGCCATCAAATGATTACATAAATAACAAAATATCACTAACAATAATGATAAGAGAGCAAATTAACTTTATGACCAGTTGAACCAAATTATTTCATCTTTTGGCCAATTCACCCCCTAGTGAATGTTTCATAAGTATTATATGTTAAAATGCATGTAAAATGGTATATTTTACTATAATTTATTTTTTCCAAAAATTCTGTGCTAAAAGGGAAGAAATTCAAAATTTCCACTTTTACAGTAGACATAAGCCCTGTCTGACATGTTCAGCCATTGTCTGTTGCCAAAGCTGTAAAACGTTCAGCATTTTACAACATTGTAGTTTCCAATGATGCAAAATCTTGTTTATTTGTGAATTTATTACAGTTTTAGATATTTTTAAAATAATTTGCACTATATTTATTAGATATCAAGAAATATAAATTATTAATAACTTATTTTGACTTGAAATACTTTATTTTTGAAAATATAATGTTATATTAGCAGCTAACCTAAATAGGGCCTGAAGCAAAGTAGAAAATTCTAGCTTACAGATTTATCAGATATTGATATTAATTTGTTTGCATTTTAAATACAAATATTAAAGATTTCATTTGTTTTCTAAAACTACATCTTCTGATAGTTAATAACTAAAACATTTGCTATTTTGAGTACAGTGTAATTTTTTAAGTAGTTACAAAAGACAAATATGGCATTTTAGAATTTCTTTGATTTCTAAACAGAATGTCTATCAAATGAAATAAAATTTATTATATTCTAAATAAATAATAATGGTTGCATATTAGAGTTAACATTGAAAATTCACAGATAGGAGAAATTATTAAATTGTCACAGTACTAAATAGTGTGTAAAAGTTAATATAGTAGATTTATATGAATTTTACATATTTTATATTTTGCAACTATTTACAAGATTATTAAAATGAATATAAAATAACTATATCTTATAAATATAATTATAGACAATTTGAAAGATGCTGCATGAATGTCTGAATGGATTTGATATTTATCTTAATACATAATATTGTCAAGTTTACCTTTATAAAATGAAGGATAGCCAACAGATATGGATTTGTTTTTCATAAAGCCATTACATCAACATAAATAATACTTAGGAGTTTATTGCTACAATAATATCATCATCATTATCAACAATTATTGATCCACTCATAATGAAGCTCTCTCAAAGTTTAATTCATTTTCTCTGATGACTAGCTATTCATTTTTACATCACTTCAGAACACTTTCCTGTTTCATCCATCCACCTCACATTTGGGATTTTTCTATCTTTTACAATCTCTTAGAATCCACTTTAAGATTTCACTTGTTCAATTACTATCATAACTTCTAACAATATATCAAGCCCAAATTACATTTGTCTTTTAATTCTTTCAATATTTCATTTTGATTTTTTCTTGTTACTCCTAACATACCTCTCTCCAATACTTTGTTCAGTGATCTGAATTATCTGTATTACAAAAAAAAATATTAATTATGTAGATTAAAAATTTTAAAATCCTTAGACTGATATGATTAATATAATCACATCTTAAATTCCAAGTTTATTGAAAACCATAAATCTTCAATCTGTTGTCACGGCAACCTCAATAATTAAAAGATGGATTCCCATGTTTACTCTGCTATAAGATCTTATTATAGTCAAGGTAAAGTGAAAGAAGACTTTAACAAATTGACAATTTTATGTTCTTTGAAGTTTAAATAAATTCCATTAACCAAAAGACTGTTTTTTACGAGGCTCCTTGTAGACATCTGACATCACTCTAACTCTGCCAGTTCTTATGCTAAAAAATTCGTTTGATAGGTTTTGAATAGGTTTTTAAAAGTTCTGTAAGATGGTGCCCTCTTCCGACTTATTTTACAAGTAAAAAATAAAAAAAAAACGCATTTAAACCTAAACAAAGAAAGAACATCGGTTGTAATTGGTTGTTAGTGAGATCTCAGCCGAAAAAGACATTCTGATTGGCTGGAAAGAACAAAGAAACCGCCTGATCAAAGAAAATAAAGAAAAACGCTGAGATTTTCATTTTGAATGCAATTTTAAGTATTAAAAAAATATAATTTCAGAAATTAAACTAGTTTTTAAAAAAAAAAACTAAAAAAACAAAATTATTTTCGAAAAATATTGAAGATTTTAGTAAAAATATTAAAGAAATATTTAAAAGAAATATTTACTTTTCTATAACGTAAAAGTCGACCTTTTTGTTTATATTATAGCTTTTATGTTGCCGAAATTGAATATTTTAGAATAAATAAATAGCAATTTATTTTTGAAAGAACTTTCGTTCTCTTCATAACCTGAAAAATTAGTAATATACTTTTTATAAACGTATCTGAGTTGAATTTAATATTATAGGTGAATATGTTTTAACAATAGGCTTTGTCTTCAGTTTGTGAGTTGGCCAATTAAAAGATTTGATTTTTACCTCATACAACCAATAATATAATTAGCGGTTAAAAGGTTAAATGAGTAAATATATCTGTTTTGATAGTCATTTTTAAAACTTTCAAACCAAATTGCTATTAATTACTATTTAGATAATGATACCTTATTTTGCATAAAGCTAATCTTATGTAAATAAGCATATGTTTATAATTACATACATTCAAATATCATCCTTTTAAGCTAATTGTGCATACGCTTTGCGAGTGTTAATAATAAATGAATACTATATCTTGTATTGGTGAGAAAGTATTCATTTCTTATTAACACTCGCAAAGCGTATGCACAATTAGCTTAAAAGGCTGATATTTGAATGTATAAAGCTAATCTATAAATGTAATCTTGTTAACAGCCCAAGCTTATCTGTATCTTCAATCTTCAATCTGTTGGCAAGGCGACCTCTATGAGTAAAAGATGAATTCCATCTTGAAGCTACAATCTATTGTCAAAAATGAAATACATATTTTATTTGTAAACATTGAATAGATAACACATTGAAGATTTATGATTTAGATAAGATTGGACCATTATCATGTGATCACATTTGTAAAATCATCTAGCTTTGTGCAAAGTCACAGCATATATATATATATTATAAACTATTGTTTAATTCACTGTCTGATGGAAGCATTAAAAACCATATTTAATTTGTCTAAAATTAACTTAACTGACTTTTAATATAATGTGTTGGTAGTTTAAACATTTTTTTAAATTACATAATCTAATGAAATTGTATATTCAATCGGGTTATCAATGCTAATATTGAATTTATTCAGACAATTTAATTATGTAACTAAAAATATTTCCAACTAAATTTTTAATTTATAAACTTTAATAAAATAATGTTATATTTTTAACGATTTATATCGGAAAGATAGATAAGTCTTTTTTTTTAATTTTATTTTAGTGGAATAATCCTTTAGAGATATTTATTTTTAATTTTAATAAAGTTAGCCGAACTATAATTTAAGAATTGAATTTAAATTATAAGACGAAAGTCAAGAAATATGAATCTTAAAAGTTTATGTGAATTTAATTTGTGACTCCAAAAGTAAAAAATAAAATGCATGAGAAAACATTGTTTAATATTTTAAATTTTAAAAACTCATTTATATATTTAAAATAATTTAATTCCGATAAATAAAATTTAAAAAATAAATAAAACTCTTAAGAATAATACAAACACACACACACACACACATATAGATGTAAATAATTAGAAATATTTTCGACTACTTATGTCAGAAACATTATCGATTATTATTTTTGTCCCTAACAAGTTGAAATGACACTGATTGGAAGAAAAGTAACCGGAAGTACTGTGTATAAAAATATTATGTGTTGTAATTTATTTTTACTGTTATCATAAATTTAAATAATTACATATAATTTAAAATTTAATGGATAAATATGGATAAGAAATAGTAATATTTTGTTCTTTTTATATGTATCAGATTTTTTTTAATGTTGATATTTCTTATTATAGCTATTTCAAGTCAGATGCATTTTTATCACAGCTTACAAAAATCTTGACTCTCTGTCGCTATATAAGTTTTAATCTTGTTATATAGTTACGGAAAGTTATGATGCACTGAAAAGATATTCCACTTAAAATGGCTAACATTATATATCCCAATAATAAGAAATAATTATTTAACTTAATTATGGCATATTAGTATAAAAAGGTTATCTGGTAATATATTTGAATATCTGTGCTATAATATATAGATTGTAAATAAAGAGTATATCATAATTATGAATTAATTATCTTAATTTACCTTCACTCTAGAAAAATCTACATACGTGAATAGTAACAACTTGCAATTAAAATTAACAGACTATTATATAATTAGCCATTTACATGAAATAGATTGGATATATATAAAAAAAACAGGTCTAAAATTAAGAGCAAGTAGCAAGATAGCAGCGTGATGTCTAAACTAACGCCTGAAAAGTATGTGTTCTAGGCAAGCACTTAAGGAAAACTTTGAGAAAAAATTATCCATTTATAGAAATAATAGTATTGTCGGTTAAATGCAAATATTGAATTGCCTGAAGAGTTACTTGTTCCTGAAAGCTTATATATATATATATATATATATATATATATATATCAAAATATTAATATATAACAAACTAACCAAAGGAAATACATATAAAAACAAAAAAATAAAGACTTATAAATCCAATAAATAATATAATATTTCAACCAGAGGACTGGTTTTCATCAGAAAGAAAAAAAAATACACAGTAAAATGGCGATAATCAAAAATTACAGATTTGGTAAAAGATTAAAAATTAACAAAACCCCCCTGATTGGTCACAAAATCTAACACAGAATATCTACCCAATCAATGACAAAATTCAAACAAAAAAAAAAAAACTACATTCCCTCCTAATCAAGCTTAAATTCTATTTAAATTAAAATAAATATAAAAATAAAAAATCCAAAATTAAAAATTAAAATATACATATGTGCATACATAGAAAAATTAAACTATGCTCACACACAAAAAATAGCTGTGCTCACATTAATATTCATTAAAAACTAAAATACTTATACATTTTAAAAAATATAGTTAGTGCAAAGTACAATAATTTATAACTAATTATTTATCTATAAACCAATTAAACACAGATATTAAACATCCATGTAACCAATCTTTACATAAAAAAACCTCATATAAGAAAATTTTCACATAAAAAACACACATATAGAAATCATTTAGGAGACCAGGTAACCCAGAGATGTAATAGTTCCAGTGTTCAAATTCAATCCATGCGGTTCTAAGGTCTTGAATTTAAAAATAAAAAAACTCTCCTTTTGTTTCCTCTCCCTTGTAGAAGAAAAACCTTCCTGAAGAATCACTACTTTTAAATCATCAATTGAATGATTCGGTAAGTTAAAATGTTTTGAAACCGGTCTATCTTTATTCTTATGCAAAATGTCAAATCTATGATTAGTCATTCTGACGTGTAAACTATTTGCTGACTCACCTATATACTGGTTTAAACATCTACTACACTCTATCAAATATATCAAATTAACACTTTTACATGTAACATAATTAGGAATATACCATTTGAAATTACAATTCTTAGTACTAAAGACCACTTTTGTCACAACAATATGTTTACATGTAAAACATCTTTTATCTTTACATGGAGAACATCCTTTTTCCTGTACAGAACTACTAATAAAATTTGTTTTGACAAGTATATCTCTAAGTGATCTATGTTTTCGATATACAGCCTTAGGTGGATCAGAAAAAATAGATTTTAAATAATCTGTGGACTGTAATATGTTAAAATGTTTTGCCAATATCCGGTTAATATTAGGTAAATCTCTATTAAAAGTAAGAACCAATGGTGGAACATCTAATTGTTTTTTACTCTTTTCAGATAAAAGAAGTTTCTTTCTATCAATTAAAGAAGATCTCCTTACTGCATTATCCAACAATGTCTTAGGATACCTCATATTGAGCAATCTATTATATAAAATACTATTATTTTGTTGAAGAAATTTCTCATCATTACAAATCCTCTTCATCCTTAAAAATTGACTATAAGGAATATTAGTCTTTAAATGTTTAGGATGGTTACTATAAAAATGTAGATAGCGGTTATTATCAGTTGGTTTCCTATATACAGTGGTAGTAAGAACTCTATTAGTGTAAATAACTTCAACATCAAGAAAATGAGCAATTGATTTTGAAAAATTCATTGTGAAATTAATATGTTTATTAAAATTATTTAAATAACTTAAAAAATTATGAAGTTCAACTTCACTATGTGGCCATATCATGAAAATGTCATCTATATATCTAAGCCAAGTGTGAGGTTTCAGCTTAGCATTATCAAGTATAGAGGACTCCAGTTTTGACATAAAAATATTCGCATAACTTGGTGCCATCTTTGTACCCATTGCAGTACCTTGTTTCTGTAAATAGTATCTAGAATCAAAAGTAAAAAAATTATTTCTTAAAACCAAATATATTAATTCAACCATAGTAGTAATAAAATCATGATCATACTCTCTATCTTGTAAAGCACATTTAATAGCCTCAACTCCATCATCATGAGTTATATTTGTGTATAATGATACAATATCCAAAGTAACCAAAAAACAATCAACTGGTAATTCAGATTTAATATTTTCTAACATGCAAAGAAAATGAGTAGTATCTTTAACATAAGAACTAAATGATGGTGGAATAAATTTAATAATATTATCAACATATGCTGAAATATTTTCTGTAGGACTACCAATACTAGCTACAATAGGTCTGCCTGGACAACCAGGTTTATGAATCTTTGGCAAAATATAAAAACTACTAGGATGAATTTTGGTTGGTACTAAAAAGTTATATACATTATTATTTATAAGACCCCTAGCTCTCATATCTTTTAAACTAAAAAGTATACCCTTGAATAATGAATTAATAGTGGTTAGTGAAACAGGCTCATAAAAAATTTTATCATCTAAAAGCTCCAGAGCTTTTTTAACATAATCATCTTTATTCATAATTACTATTGATCCACCTTTGTCAGCTGGTTTTATAATAATATCCTGTCTTTTCACTAAATTACGTAATGCATTCATCTCTCTCAATGTTAAATTACTCTTATACTTACTATGTTGTTTAAGTCTAATTTCATTAATAATATCCTGATATACATTATCAATGTACGTATCTAATAACACATTCCTTTGATGTGGTGGTGTCCAATCAGATCGTAATTTTCCAATAGTATCACATTCTTGGTTTCCAAAAAATTCTCTTAATCTAAGTCTTCTTGAAAAATTATCTAAATCCTGATGAATTTTAAATTCATTTTTTTGATAAAATGACTGAACTGTAGGGCAAAAAGATAAACCTTTATTTAACAGTGAACATTCTGCCTCACTAAGATTAATGTTAGTTAGATTAATCACATTGTTTTCCTTATTAGCTAAACATAAAAAGTCATTGCTATAAATATTTGGGTTAGATTTATTAGTATTTGTATTTCCAGAAACTAAAATATTGTTAGTGCATTCAGAATCTGTAACTCTGTGAACCAATGCTAAACCAGCATCACTATTAAGAACAGATGGTAACATTTCAGCACAATCTAATGAATGTGAAGATGATACAAATGATTGATCAGTATCAATTGGAATCATATCCGATGTAGAAATATCTGACACAGTATGATTATCAGAAGTCATACAATTAATTAGTGTTTGTGACTGATTAGTAACTAATTCAAATCTTGGCTCATTACCCATAACTTTGAACCAATGATATATTTTATTATGAAATTTCTTCACCAATAACTTCTCTCTCAAAAAAACCCATTCCTGTAATTCCTTCTGTTCATCTATATTCATTAAATTACAACTACCAAAATGTATAATTTCTTTTTCAATTAATTTAAGTTTTACCAAAAATGCATCTTTCAAAATATGTATTAATGCAACAGATGCTTCTCTTATTGTATTATCCCATTTAATTGCATGTTCCCTAGGAAATTGGTCTATGTTAGCAATAATTTTTATTCTGAGGCCTTTAGGAATTATGTTATTGTTAATAAAATATGCAAAATTACTAATATGTTGTCTATATCTAACTAATTTATCATATAATTTCCTAAGTTTAAGAAACGATGTACTATGTAATGTTTGTCAATTACTTATAACCTGCTTATTATTTAGACGTCTAGAAAAACGTTTAGGGATTGCCCCTGTATTAATTAATGTTAGACCCTGTAAATGTTGCTTACTAGAATAATCCCTATTAATATCAAACTCTGTATCTACGCTAGATATTGTATTAAAATCAGTGCCAATTATCAATCCATTATCTATTTGGTTAACTACACCCACCTCTAAATTACCCAGATCTCCTTTACCACCATCTATATGTTGATCTGAAGCAGCAAAACCATCAATCTGTTGAACATCAGAAATAGTCATTGTTAAAAAGTTCTTCTGTTTGGAAATGTTACAAATTATATCATCCAATGAAAGGTCTAAAGAATCATCTTTACGTTGAGTATGATCTTCTTTAAAAACTTTTGGAGATCTATCCCGTAATGATTCCTCCAAAACGTTCCCTGGCAGGCAAGATTGTTCAACATCTATTGGGATCCCATTAGTATCACGCGGTATAATTTGCGATTCCTGACAATTACATATTTCAGTCTGCGTCCCCATTTCACATGTCAACACAGCTTCCATTTGAGTTCCAACATTAGCAAAACTATATTCCCTCGCACTCAACACTGAATTTACTTTATAAACTCTGTTACATCCCATCAAGGACATTATGTATTTAAAACCGTCCGCTAAGCATCTAGCTCCATACATGTTCAAATGACGGCCATCACGGGCTAAAAATCTAAAAAGATTCTCTCTTTTTATAAAATCCGTATGCTGTAAGAAAAATACATTATGATGCGTATAACTTAAAAAATGACAATGTCTATTAAATGCAAATATTTTTTCATTAATAATTCTCAATTTAATCCGATCCATTGGGTAGTATTTATTCTGCAATTGTGGTAAAACTTGAGAAATTATAATTGTAATCTCCGGTGAATAAGTACGTATATGTCGAATCAATTTCAAAATCTGCACATATTCGTTATTTCTAAACGAAAAAATATTGTTAGATCCAAGATGAACGAACAAAAACTTAATGTTATGCTTCTTAATTAATTTGTTAAAAAGATCAATACCGTCCAGAATGGAAGCTCCTCGTCTATAACTAATTTGTACACCATCTTGAGTATTAAATTTTGGAAAAAATTTATATATATATATACAGGTATTAATGTATTTAGAAGAGATTTGAATCCAGACAACTCCCCACAGCTATTCACTTCATCTTAAGCAATAGATACACATGACCATGTATGTATATGTAAAAATATAAATAATCTCCAGTATACATATTTTGTGCTGAACCAGCAGTCATCAGTTTGTCCAGATCATCATCTCCCACACACATATATAATCAGTGCTCAATTTGTATTAAAATAGAAAATCTTCAAACTTTAATGGATAGGCTTCAATCTTTCTCAATCGTCATTAAAGTTTGAAGATTTGCTATCTTAATATAAACTGAGTACTGATTATATATATATGTCAGAGATGATAATCTGGAGAAACCGATGAGTTCTGCTTCAGCATATATATTGGAGATTATCTTTTTGACATGTAACGTGGCCATGTGTATCAGTTATATAAGATGAAGCGGATAGTTGTGGGGAGCTTGATATTCTCTCTCTCTCTCTCTCTCTCTCTCTCTCTCTATCTATCTATCTATCTATCTATATATATATATATATATATATATATATATGTTATTATTATATATATATATATATATATATATATAATAACAAAAACATAAATGTTTAAAAGATTTTGTAATTCAAACACAAGGTTATTGTAATATTATTCTGACTGTGTGAGAAGTTCAACACTCAACTAGAAGATAAATAATAGGCTATGTATTTTTTTAAAGAATTCCAATTTACTTATTACTCCAAAAATTTACAATTATGTCAGATAGTAAAACAAGGCTTTAATAATAAAGTGTCACAGAATCAAAGCATCAGGAATAGGACACATACAAAGATTTTTTTATATTGTACTAAATATGAAGAAAATGATTGCACCAACTCTACTGATAAAATCAGTAACAAGATAGAGATACTCCATATGTTGAAAACATTAGTAAGAGATAATATATTTTAAAAAATAATAATAAAATATGCTATTATTTTCTTTCTTAAGCATAATAACAAAAGCTTATTCAACATATCACTTCTCAGTAACTGGATCATTTTAATAACTATCAATCATCAACAATTTACATAATTGGATCACTCAATGTACGATCTTCATGAAGTAATGTTGATGAAGTGGTTATGTTTCTCTAGGAATAATTGCTATTAATTATTTTTAAGGTATACTTAAAAATTAATATTACCTATAATAAGTCAATTTAATTTACTTTGAAGATAAGAATACTTGTATAATTTCCAGTAGCACTTCTAGTGATGGCAGAATGATCTGCTTAATATTATTATTCTTAAACATTTGTTCATGCTTACTATGTGATGGTATTGTAGAATTTGGAACCACTTAGAAAACTCATAGTAGCAATATAAATGAAGTATAGATCATGCAAGTAGGTCAAGAATGGAAGGAAAGTTAATATTAAACATTTTAATGAAATAATATATCATGAAAATGACAAAGATATTTAGAACATAAATCATGCTACAGTCCTATATGAAAACATAAGCCAACCATATTTAATGTCTATTGTATATACCTCTAGCAGGGTTTAATATCTTATTTAATTCTTAACTTAGCTTATACAACATAAGAAATATTTGTTAATTTTCTGCATTAATATTATTGTTAGATTTTTTTTCTTCATGTGTCACAGCATCAGCCGGGCAGCGAACCCGCCAACCCGGAACAACCGCCTGTAAAGCAGCCATCATTGACCTCTCGACCACCAATGCTTGACATAATTTTATAGTTAAATTTTTGAAGCAAAAATTTGCATAGTTCAGTATCTCATATAAAAAGAAATATTATATATATATACATACGCATCAAGATTAAAACTCCAAATACATACGCATCAAGATTAAAACTCCAACACTGGTTTATTAAGCAAAGAAAATTTTCACAATCTAAAACACAAGATAAAACTTTTTAAGATAAAAAATAGTCCATCTTCTCTCTTACTTCAGTTTACTTACAGAGAGTTATCTAAAGAACTTTGAAAGCATGAAGATTTTAAATCAAACGTAATACTTTTTTAAAGCTATATCTCAAATTTACAAAAAAATTTAATTTACATCTTGTCGTGTCAAATTAAATAACGAATATGTAAATATATGCTTCCTAGCAGTTAATATTATGTAACACATCGAGATTAATACTCGAACAATGATTTATTAAGTAAATAAATACTCTCAATCCAAAGCATAAGTTAAACCTGTCTTTAGACAATGTTAGAAACGTTTCAGAAAATTTATTATAAATGAGATTTACAAAAACGATAAAGAATTTCATCTACGTCGAACGTTTTTATACTAATCAAATATTAAAACAATTATATTATTCTCTTTGGATGCCAAAGCTAGACAAACTCATTGTCAAAGTTTTAAACATTTCTAATACTTTGTCTCTAAATGCAGATCCAATATTATCGTCAATCCAGGTTAAACTATTAATAGATCATCAATAACTTTAATGGATTTGTTTTACTATTTATAAATCTATATATACGCTATAATTTAATTTAATTTATAAGGTGAAACTTTCTGCACTCACAATTTTGCCATCAATCTTTTCAGATAAGAACATTAATGATTACTAATAATCATTTAATAATCTAGATATTATCTCTAGCTCAGATATAAAGTTTAAACCTCATTAAATAATTAATACATCTGTTTTTTTTTTAACTACACTTACAATTGAATAACTCAACTTTAAATCTCTTTTACAATGTGGAATATTTTTTAAGATAATTTTAAACCTCCAATCCATCAAACACTTTTGAAATACATAAATAAAGATACCCAAACAACCTGCTGGCTCTTAAGATTCACATTTTGCACTGAAGCAGTACTCATCAATTGGCCCAGGTTCCACCCTCTTAATATGTCTTCTTCTTTTTTCCAGTATTTATTAACAGCAAATTATTGCAATCTCATTTACCAGTATTAAATTTCTTATTCCACAATTTTGAGCTTAGATTGAAAATATTATTGTTTTCAATTTCATTCTCATAGTTTTGTAGTAAAGTAAAGTTAAAAGGTGGCTGCTGGAGGGTTGCATTAGATCCTAAGATCTAGGTGCAGTGCTCTCAGATCCAAGGCTCCACACTGATGATGGCCACAAGCCAAAAACTAGTCTGGGGATATTGGATGAGTAGGCACTGGATAGGGATTTTATGCACAAGCCTTCTGGCATCCATTGATTACTCTGGTTGGCACAGGGTGGCACTACTGTATGGAGAGTTTTGCCTTTGTTATATTGTTTGACTTTTTAATTTATTACAGCTATTTAATGTGTACATTTAAAATGGATTATATTTATAAATATAAAGATTTTTATGGTTATTAGATGAAAATAAAATATTTTTAAATTAGACCAAAGTATTAGTATTCTCCACAGAATAATTATTCCATGAGATGAATGTGATTTGTTGAAACATTGGTAATCTAATTTATAGCAAATAATTTTGTTGATTCAATAGATAAAAAATTTTGTAAAAAACATTTAAGAAGTTTAAATAAAGTTATTTGTCTGCTGAATGTAATAATTTCTCTCCACAGAAAACTAAAACATGGTATGATACAAATAATTGTCATATATATACAAATATTTAGAAGGGACTTGAACTCAAACATGCAAGCTTCCTACAAGTATCCACTCTGAGTTCAAGTCCATTTAATTGCATTAAGTTTAGTATAGACAATATACATGTATTTACATATTACATAAACTGCCCTTCCCTCTTCTTTATGTTTAAATAGACATATTGATGTTTTATATATGAGGGGTCAGAGTGACTTAAGTCAATATGAACATTGCAATAATATTGGCATCAAAAAGGGCTTTGAGTATTCCAACCTCTAATTTTTTAATCCGTATGAATGACTGAAGAGTTGGAGAGTGGAGACGATTGAAGGTTATTCATTAAAGTTTGAAGATTTACTATCTTAATATAAACTGAGCACTGATTGTGAATATATATGTGAGATAGTGTTTTGAACCAAGTGATAAGTGCTACTTCAGCACAAAGTACATATATCAGAGGATCATTTATCTTTTTCACATGTATATAGTCATATGTATTGGTTGTATAAGATAGAGTGGATAGTTATAAGGGGCTTGAAAGCTGAGTTCAAGTCTCTTCTATTTACATTAAGTTTAGTATAGACACTATACATATATTTAAATATTACACATTTAGTCAGTATTCTGTCCATCTCCCTTCTTTATATTTAAATGGATGTATTAAGATTTTATATGTGAGGGATCAGAGAAAATTAAAGTCAGCATGAGTTTCACAATAATATTGGTCAACAATGGTTTTGAGCATTCCACCCCCAGATTTTCAAAGATATGGAAGGCTAAGAGTTGGAAAGTGGAGAAGATTGAAGCTTGTTCATCAAAGTTTGAATTGTGTTATAAGCAGAAAAACAAACTGATCAACATATATATATATATTGTAACGAGCACAGATGACGTTACATTGTATTTTATTATTAATCATGAAAGAAAAATAAAAAGTTTGCATTTAAAAATTTTCTTTAAGAATTAAAAATTGAAATTAAATAACATCTTAAACTTGTATATATAAATCGCACAGATAAAAAAAAAAAATTAAAATAAAACTTTATTAAAAATAGAAAGATATTTTAAAAAAAAAAAAAAACTTAAAAAGATTTAGAGATAAAAATATATCTTTAAATTTGGAAAACACATTAAGTAATCAGAAAATGGAAATGATTGTTTTAATTAGTTAAAGATAAACAAGCCCTTGGGCATTTAAATGTAAAAACATCGGTCAGATAGGAAAACAATAGGAACTTTTAGCAAATGAAAGAAATCCATCGGGAAATCGGACCTCAACGAAAGGGTCATCACCATCATGACGTAACGTCCATTGGATCCTTAAAATTAGTATAAAAGGAAAATTTGGAAATTATTAATTAGTTAGTTATTGGTTATTATGAGATGTGACAGATATGTGTTAGTGCAGAGTGAAGGAGAAGGGTTTGAAAAGATGCACTCTTCAATCTTGTTAGCAAAAAAGAAAAATGAACTATAGTTTTCTACATTAAGGACCCACTAAACTAAAAGACCTCCGGATGAATAAATAAAGCAATGGCTAAATGGATACCAATATCTTCAGGACGGTGTGGGAATTCCCATTCAAACTTACAAACAACAGATAAAGATGAACTGTTTAAAACCATAAGAACTTTACAATTAATGAACATTAAATTAAAAACTTTTCATATTTAAAATAATTGCATTAGTTTCCTATCTGACTAAAGTAGTTAAAATGTTATTTGATGTATTTTTTTTTTGTAAAATCATTTCCATTTATTTATTTATTTTTGTTCTTTAAGTTTATTTATGATTTTTGTTGTGCGATAAATTAAATTATAAAAATGTTAAACTTAAGTCGGGTGTGAATGGCTGTATAGATTTGTAAAGTTATATTAGGGGAGGGTAATCTTAGGTTATTTGTTTTGTAGTTGAATTGGGTCAATGGATTGGATATATTGGTGTGATTAGTAGATGTAATATGGATTCGCTACGGAAGAATCACTTCATACACCACACACTTCCGTTTGCCTATGGAAGGAATTATAAGTCAGATAGTGCAGTTCCTTTCTATGGAGTTTTTGTTTTATTGCCCTTCTTGTCAGATAGATGTAATATTCCTATCTGAAGAGAGGCAATTTCTTCTCTTAACTTTTTGGTGCTGCCGTATTTCGTATTACATTGAATGCATCGATATATCATATAAATTGACACCAGTTTTGGCTGCGAACCTTTAGCCTAAGGTTAAATAGGGATAGAATGTTTTATTTTCAAATGCAAATCTATGTAGTCTATTCATACTCGACACTAAATAAAAATGCATTAAATTTAAGTTGTTTATAGACGCTTGCATAGATTGGTTATCGGTTAAGTATGTTTTGGGTTTTCATATTTGATCAAAATATATAGACATTTGATAAATAATGATATCTTACAGTGAGTATCTAAAATGTATTTATCCAGATGTCTTTTAAGTTATTGGTGACAATGCAAGTATCTTATGGTGAATACTATTGGGTTGCTTATAAATTTCCCTCTGCAATTGTCAGTATCAATGATTTTATATTTTGATCGTTTATGTTTATTTTGAAATGTTTTTAACCATTGTAATCTATGTAACCGATCTATACTCAACATTATTAAAACAAATTTTTATAATCCCATCTGTGCGAACTTAATTAAAATGTAAACTTATAATATAATAGAAATTAAAATGTAAATTAAAATTCAAAGTAAAGTTAAAAATAATGTTAGATGTTAAAATGTAAACTGATACTAAAACAATTTTAAATCTTTTATATATATGTGCGTAAATAAATTTTTGTATGTTAATTACTGGCAGTGGCTTAGTTTATTTATTTTTTAATATTGAAATTATAATTAGATAAGGTATTATAGTATTAAATCTCTGCTATTCCACTGATCTAGTGACATGGGCTAATGACCGGAATCAAAATATAAAAAAAAAAAAATTTTTTTTTTGACTTACGTATCTGCCTACTCTATAAATTTTTCTAGGTTCAAATGCCTAGATGGCGCCCTGTAGTGCAGATACCTTTAGTCTACCTTCTCCGGATCGTTACAATGTATATATATATATAAGGTTATCAAAATTACTGATATATAAAATTATTATTATGATTCATATATATATATATGTCGCAATCTTTAGTATCTATATAAGTATATTAGACCATTACTAAAGGTGGGATTTCACCTTTATTGTTAAAAAGAGTTGCCTTGACAACAGTTTAAAATTGTTGATTATTATTGATATTGAGATTGTGTACGGGTTGATTGGTTTGTAATGATTACTTACAAACCCATTTAGCAGTGAGCATTATTAGCCTTATTATTTAAGAACTACTTTGGCTGCAATTTGAAATTTATAATTGCAGTTATCTGTTTATAGAGGTTTATTTAAATTTCTTTATATCAATAATTTCAATCTTTGTGACCAGGTTGCAATTTTTACTGTCTATATTGTTGAAATGAGGTTGCCTTGACAACAGTTTGAAATTGTTGATTGTTATTGATATTGCAATTATCTAAATGTTGACTGGTTTTTAATTATATATATACAAATTTTAAAAAAAAATCCATAAATATGGTATTTAATAAAAACAAAAATATACTCTGACAAAAGATATACCACTAATTACAATGAAATAGAATTGAATCTGATTGCATGTTCACAGCAATTAAAAGAGAAGTAAAATAATTGATGACAATATATATATATAAAATACATATTTTGCGCAAAATATGTATTTTATATATTTAACCCGTGAAAATCTTCGTTTTAACATATATATATACATCTGTGTATCCAATCATTTATATAATAAATGCTACTTTAGTAAATAATACTTTATAAATATATATATATGTTAAAGTGTGACTGTGTATTATTTACTACAACAGTATATATTATTTAAAAAGATTGTATTTAATGTTTAATTTTATACATAAAAATTAATAATTTTTAACAGATGCAATTGTTAAAATATTTTAATATAAAGAAATATGTTATATTTTCATATTATAAAAAATATCACATTTTAATAGACAGTAATTTAGCCAATCAGTCAGATAAAAGATATATTATAAATTACTAGTGATAGAATTTGGTGTTCCCACTCTCAAGTGAACTGTCCAATAATGAGGTGAATAAACACATGGAAGACAGAGAAAATCATCATTGCCAATAAAATCAGTTTAAAGCCAGGCAAGTTCTATCCTGGAATTTGAGGATAAGAAATCCAAAAGAGTATAAAAGGAAAGAAAATAAAGCTTTGGGGAAGTGGAGTTGGTTGTTTTATATTGCTGTTGTTTGATTACGTAATTTAAGCATATTTGCATATATTGCAGACCTCAAAATGTAAGGGTTATGCAAAAAATTAGTTTCCCATATTTGCACCAGATAAGGTGGCCTCCAGAGTTATGGTTCCTAAAAAGCAGCAATCAACAGACTGGTTTCCCCAAAAACAATATTAATACTAAATAGACTTAGATTGGAGATGTGTGATGCATCACAAACTGCTAAGGTGGTCTTCCAATAAACCTACATCCATGGAAAGTATGAACTTTAATAATATAAAAAATAAGAACTTTTCAAATACTCTTTTTAAATAGAACCTAATTCATAATGTCTCTTATCTGATTAAGCAGAAATATAAATTATTTGTTATTCATTTTTCTTTTAACTTGTTTGCTATTATTATTATTTCCATTCTCGTAATTTCTTTTAAATTAATAATGTAAAAATAAGCATAAATGGCTGCATAGATACATAAGATTATGTTAGTTTAAGTGGGTTAATTTTGGGCTATTTGTTTAATAGTTGGATCGGTGTTGCTGGAAGGATGCATGGGTCTTCTATGTCAATGTAAGCTGGTGAGGTGCATTGGATTCTCATTCCCTTGTACTGCATTAGGGCATAGTACCAACTGAATACATGGCCCAAAAGTGTGGTCACTGCATTGCCAATGGACATAGACATATTTCCTATGTCATTGATCTCCTTGCACTCTGGTTGTTGACAGTAAGATGGCAAAGACCACAATCCCCCATTATGAAGCATATCTAATATATATTCCAAATTATTATCTCACCAGACAGATGCACATTTCTGTTCTTGATGAGGGTCATTCTTTCTTTAATGATATCATACTACAAATGTACATTCCTATCGGTGTGTTTTTTTATGCTAACATCCACATTTTGCATTTATCACATTGGTATATCAGTAAGCTGGCATTGATTTGGATGTGAACTTGTAGCCTGTAGTTAAAAGAATCGAGTATATAAATGCATAATCTACATAATGTATTTACACTAAGAAAAAAAATTGTATTAAATCTATTAATGTACCCATGTGTGCATGTAATTTAAATCAAATATATTTAATAGTAAATTTAATCTTCAGATGCTTGTATTAATTTGTGTGTGTGTGTGTGTGTAATAAAATGTTTTGTTGAATTAATTTTGGCAGTAACTTATTTTATATAATTTTTTACTAATAATATTTTAAAAATCAAGAATTAGAAATTTTAAACTTCATCAGTAAATATCTGCTGCCTTTATACATGTTTTAGGTTTGAACCACCTAGTGGCACTCTGGCATGACAGATAGGGTTGCAAGGTTGAGTCATACCATTATAATATATATATATATATATATATATATATATATATATATATATATATATATATATATATATATATATATATATATATAAGTTAAAGAGTAAACATAAATAATTAAAAAGCAATGATAATTATAAGTAATGGTTAATATAAATTTAAATTTGAAATGTATATATTCAATATAAAATTCAAATAAAATAGTTAAACTCAAATACTGTATTACCTCAAATATAGAATGCTTTTTTTCCAAATTTGTACATGTAAAAAAAGGATTTTAAATATGAACCTAATAATTTTAACATCTTATTTCTGTGGTTCTTTGCTTTATGCTATACATGTGTGTAGTATTATAATCATGGATGTTGATATCCCTGTATATAATAGGATGTTAAATCTTTATTAATAAAAAGATTTAACATTAAATGTCAATATTTTAGAGTAATTTCATAAATGGCTTTAATTCTCTCTCTCACAACATTACTTTTGAATATTATTTTTTCAATTTTACTGTTATTTTATCAAGAAAACTGTACTAAATAACCTTTAGAATTTTTTTATAACTATTAAATCAATATAACATAATAACCTGCCTTTTCTTTGATTGGTTATTTCTTGTTCTCTAAACAACAGAATGCCTGTCAAGGATTTTAACAGTTCTGACAATTTCATTTTGATTTTCAAAGTAAAAACATATTTTTGAATCTTTTTTTTAATATATTTATCTTTTTTTTTTTCAAAAAATATTTATGAAAATATTAATTATTTTAGAATAATAATTCAGATTTTAATAGAAAATGTACTTTTACATAAAAGCACATTGATAAAGAAATTATAACATTTGGGTGATAAATGTATGTTTTATGTTTGGTACTACATATTATTTTCATCAACTGTACATATAAATTAATTTTAAATAACTTTTGTTTACTTTAATAATCTGGCAAATTATTAATTTGCATTTTAGAAAAGATTTTTAATCAAAAGAAAAAAGCTTAAACGTCAATACCATATTTAAAATGTTTTTTTTTAGTAAAAAAAATTGTTATTTACATGTAAAACAGACATTGTAATGCAAACAATATATGTATAATTTTGAGTGGGTTTTGCAGTCATAGAAAGATATACCTGTTAAAATTACCAAAAAAATCTTTCTTAAAATGTTGCATTGTTAACAATTTAAATGGTCTAAAGATGATATCCCCTAGTAGAATAGTGAAGATGTAGAAAGTGATAGTATGTCTGAAGAATATTTGCAATAAATTAGATGAGCTTATTGTATTTATATTAGTTCATATCTAATTAAATAAAAATGTTTCTTATTTTAAATAAAATCATTTTAATATTTTTTTCCAATTTTCCAAGTTTATCCTACTGCATCTTAAATTTGGGAGTGTCTTATCTTCAAAGTAATATAGTATATTCAATAATATTAACCAATCATCTGACATGTTAAAAATGATAATGTAACATTATATCCAAGCACTAAGGTTAAGTGGAATTATTCCAAAAGTACTTTTTTAATTTATTTTTTTAGATTCAATTTAAAACGAATCTTAAATTGTCAAACTTTTTAAATAGAAAGTTTACTAATGAAAATTTTAATATCACCCAGTCATCATCATTTTAAATTATTACCAATATCCCTACATATTGACCAGTGTATTGCATGATTTCTCAGGATTTGTGGATATTAGTAGCATATGTGAGAATAAATTTGAAAAGCAAAATAAACTAAATTGGTTAATAACACAGTAAGCTTACAATTTATTTGCAATCAGTAATATAAACTTTTTGCTTATACATTTGCAATTGTTACTGGATAAATATAATAAATATAATACAAAATATTAAAGATAAAAAATTAATAATTATAAGTATTAAAACTTAAATTCTTATGATAACTAATTTTACTAACTGACTTAAATTTGTAAAGTTTTACACCATGATTTTCTACAGATATCATGCTGTTATTACATATATGAATAAACCTTTAGTAATTCATCCTTGTTGGTATTTGCCCTCCTTGGGTGTTAGTGGTGATATATAGTGATACAGTAAGTCTTGATAGGTCTTACAACAGAATCAACTTCTTTCCTTATGACATGTTTTTCTCTGTTAAATCAGCCATTTTCATGTTCATTTTTGAATATGATTTCATAATTCCATATATCTTGACTGGTATTGTTTTGGGTTTCTAGTCACACATAGTAAATAGTTTTTCACTAGTCAATACCATAATATTTGCAGTGATGAATGGAGTAATAAAAATACTTTAAAGCACTCAGAAAGGTATTCATATTCATACTGTTCTGTGGAAAACAATTTTAACTAATGGTTTCTTCTATTTTATGGCACCATTTTGCATTGCTTCTTTAGTCAAAGTTTAGACTAGACCAGACAAGATTACCATTGTTGTATCAGACTTATTTATACCTCACTACAAGTTTTTTAACACTTACCTCAAGGACATTTTCTGAAAATATTTTTATCATGTTTATCCAAAAACATCTCTATTAGTATTTTACTACATGAATAAATATACATTTCAAAACACTATGAAACAAGTACATTTAAATATATTTTGCATTATATGATTTTTTTATAAATGACTAAACAACGCATATTCTTAAGGTTTACAGCCTTAGTAAATATTACATATTGACATTTAAAAATTTCTCTATAACTTTCTTAATTATAGTACCCCATAATTTTTAATAATATATTTATACTTATTATTCAATTTATTATAGGAAAGAGCAATTATTTTTTGAAAACCCCATCCAGTAGACATATCTGAAAGGGTCGAATAACACTTTACATTTTCTCAAACTACCCAATTCAAATTAATTCCCAAATATCAAATCCATTTGTTTTTTCTCCCCTTTACAAAATATGTTATCATTTAATTGTTTTTAATTTTACAAAATACATTTATTTTATTACATATTTGACAGTATTGTAAAAGCTGTCAACTAATTCCATTTTATTGAACATTTTATAGTACTGTAAATTTCATAGATCTACTTTGCTTTACTTTCTTAAACTATTACACTTATGTTACTTGTGTACTATATTAAATATGTGTACACCCATTCACCCATCAATTTATGAATTTATTAACCAACATATAAATTTTCTTTATTAAACATTCATTTTTTTAACTGTGTAATTGAATATACATATTATAATCTAATGAAAAAGAGGCAGAAATTATAATAGTGGTAACAACAAGGTTGCACAAAGTATAAGCTAAAATTGCAAAGCAATGCTCAGTGGATTAATAAAATGAAATGCTATATGCTACAATAAGAAGATATACAGGGAAACATTTATAATAAAATATTATGAAAATATAAAGAAGCATTATTAATAAATCAAGAGGAGGAGAAATCTCAACTCAAAGGCTCTTAATATTGTGAGTATATGTCATTTAGGTTACATTTAAATTTCTTCTAAACACTCACAATTACTATCCTCATTATTCATCTTCTAAGCAATTTCAAAGCATCTCACTGTTCTAATCAGATAAACATTATTTAATTCTTATAGAAATTTAGAAATGTTCTTTTAAAATCTGTATGCCACTTTTGAATATACTTTCTTCATTATCAAAATAAATTTAAATAATATGGTTCATTAAATTGAATATGATCTCATTTAAATTATAACATAATTTTTTTAGACCTTTTAGATTTGTTCTTCATTCAATAAAATCCTAGTTAATAAAATAAACAAGACACACATCCTTCTCCTAAGCTAATGTCTTATTATAATTATAATAATAACAATACTATTCTAACTTACATAAAATAAAACATCAGCTTTTAATTTTAGAATAAGTCGATGAATAATCTAGGATTACACTCAGATATTTACTAAGGCAATAAACCTTTAAGCATGTGCACTTGAAAATACGGAGGTAGGGACCTCTACAGTCTTAATCACAAGCTTACTCTTTATCTTCCAAAGAGTGAGCTTGTGGTTAAGACCTATAGAGGTCCCTACCTTCATATTTTCAAGCGCACATGCTTAAAGGTTTATTGCCTTAGTAAATATTACTTACGTAATCAATGTATAAATAAATTTATAATTACAACTCAGATATTAAGAATAGGTAAGAGATTTTGTAGCCATTCTAAACATCTTAGAATAAATCTACATAAACACCTTTTAAATATGAACTAGGTCCTTGTAAAATTAAAATTTACCCTAAAATAATAAATGTGATCTTCCAATATGAAAATAATCATAAAATAAATGTGCACAGATGTTTTAAATAAACAAAGTAAATTAATTGAAGTGATCCAAATTGAAAAATCAAATTATAAACTAGAAACACTGGAATCTTTATTGGCAAGTGGTAGTACCTTGAATTTTTACCCAAATCTTTTCTTGATGAAAGTTCAAACATATATTTTTTAAACATGACGATGGGCGGTTCATTTTAATCATTTATTTTCCAATCTTTTACAAATTATCTTGATAATATTTTCAATAACCTGTTAAAACATTTAAAATTTAAATTTCATCTCATTTTTTATCATAAAAAATGATGTACACTATTTTTCTTTTTTTAAAACAAATATTTTTTTTTCTAAACAAACGCAAATCTTTATTTTCCATCTGTTTTAAATTATTTTCTAGAATTATTCTAATTTCTATATTTGTCGTTTTTTTTTTTTTTTTTTGCTCTTTAAATACAAACTTCTATTGGTGGAGAACATATAACGTTATTCTGGATTGAGGAGAAAATAGTTGCATACTTTTTTTAAAAAGAAACTTATTGCATTTAAAAATAATACTATTATACGCTCAGCTTTTAAAATTAATTACAATATACATATATATAGAATATTTTTGAAATTCTAACTATAAATATCCACAAGTTAATATTAAAGTTACCTATACTAATTTATTTGTTCATTATACTATTACTTATTTTGTAAACTTTTAAAAAATATTTATATTAATTTCAAGATTTATGTTTATGTATGTTAATATTTTTTCATGAAGGTTTTGAACTTTTTTTATTTATCTGCAATTAATGAATTTTCTATTATTATTATTATTATTATTATTATTATTATTATTATTATTATTATTATTATTATTATTATTATTATTATTATTATTATTATTATTATTATTATTATTATTATTATTATTATTATTATTATTATTATTATTATTATTATTATTATTATTATTATTATTATTATTATTATTATTATTATTATTATTATTATTATTATTATTATTATTATTATTATTATTATTATTGTTATTATTATTATATTATTATTATTATTATTGTTATTATTATTGAATTATTATTATTATTATTATTATTATTATTATTATTATTATTATTTTATTATTATTATTATTATTATTATTATTATTATTATTATTATTATTATGTGTTGTTGTTAAATAAATAGAATAAAATTATTATTATTATTATTATTATTATTATTATTATTATTATTATTATTATTATTATTATTATCTTTCAAAAGGACTTTATTGAATATAACAAGAAAAGGTTACATTTATAACTATTTTACCACATGCAGATGAATTGAAGTCAGTATAAATAAGTTGAAAATTGTAATTGGGGGGGGGGTTAACAAAGACAAAGGATATGCATGTGGTTTACAAATTTGAGTTTACATTATTTTCTTTAAAATATATACATCCAATTAGTTTTGTGCACTTGTAAAGCTCTTAGTTCTGTTTTTTATTAGTCTTTTTTTTTTTTTGCTCTATAATTTTGAGCGCTGTTGTAATATTGACCAAGTGGCTGTGTACATCTTTTGGGATACAATTTTTTCATCCCTTAAGCGGAGCTGTTCCATTTTGTTCCAGAATGTGTTTGGATGTCTTCTTGGATTATTGTTGTACATGAAGGAGCATCTTGTACACCATAGTGAAAACAATATAAAAGTACTTGCTCGAATATGTGGGTAGCTACCCTTAATAAATGATTGTAAAAGGATTTGAATGTCACAATTTCTTTGTTTGTACAATGATGGTATGGATGAACGAATATTATCAAATACTGGGCAGGTAAAAAGAAAATGTTCTTGTGTCTCAGTTTCTCTATGACACAACCAGCATATGTCTTCTGTATTTACATAATGCCTTCTATATCTACAAAAGTGTAATGTTGGCAATGCTTCAAGATTTAATTTGAGTAGAAAATCATAATATTTGGGTTCTAATGACCAGAATTTAAATTTTCGGGTTAGTTGTCTATTATTAATGTTTAAAATTGGTTTTTTATCATTTAGGGGAGAGCAAATTATCTGGTATACATCCCAATATTTAAATTTATCTTGCGGTGGTGAAAAAATAATGTTTGGAATGTTAAGAATTAGTGTAAGCAAGGTTTTCCAATATCCATTGGTTGGTGGTGGTTTATCTGTTGGGGTAATCTTGAAGAACACTTTCATGTATGGAAATAAATAAGTACATGCAGAAATGAGATTTAATGTCTTTTGAATGTTAAAAATATGTATTGAATGTAGTCCTAAACCATTTTGTATTAGAGGAGCTTGAATACGTTTTAGTGAAACTGAAACAATCTTTTTTCCCCACAGCAACTTTCTACATAACGAGTTTATTTTACTAGTAAAAGATTTAGTGTATAGTATTATTGGAGAATAGTATGTGATTCGAGTCATAATTAATAGATTAAACAGGGATACTTTTGAATACAGTGAAAGGTAAGATTTTGATAGTGAATCAATTATATTTTCTATTTTATTTTTAATTTTGTCTTGTATTTGTCGACACATTTCTAGATTGCTCAAATAGAAGGGGAATCCCACAAAAGAGCTGGGTTTTCCTTTAAAATGTTGTGTGTGAAATTGTCCCGTATATATTGACCATGCAGAAGATTTATCCATGTTAAACTCCAGCTTGTATTTATTAGTGTATGAATTAAGAATTTTCAATAGAGTTGGGATCTGTTTTTTAGAAGTTAAAAAAATCGAGACATCATCCATGTAGGCAATACAGGAGATGTTTGCTTTTAGACCAGGTATGTATATGCCTGATAATTCTTTTTCTATCATATTCAGTAAGGGATTGATATAGAAAGTAAAAAAGAGCACTTAGTGGTGAACCTTGTGGAATTGAACAGTAAGGTACAAAAGAGGGGGAATTCTTACCATTAAGTGTAATATGTATTTCTCGACTTAATAGAAGATTGGTTACTAAATATATTAAGGATCTTGGTATTGTTGTGTCTGCTAATGCTTCAACAAGGAGTTCAATTGGAATCATTAAAGACAAAATAGAACCCTATATCATACCTATACTATCTAAAATGCAGTTTGCTAAGAAAGGCTCATCTACAATGCAAGCAGCCTTTCTATTCAAAACAGTTATTGATTCTGTCAGAAATAATAAAAAATATAGTCCAGTTGTAATCCAACTGGATATAAAATCAGCATTTGATATTATTATTATTATTATTATTATTATTATTATTATTACTACTACTATTATTATTATTATTAATATTATTATTATTTCTTCATTCCAATTATTATTATTATTATTATTATTATTATTATTATTATTATTATTATTATTATTATTATTATTATTATTATTATTATTATTATTATTATTATTATTATTATTATTATTATTATTATTATTATTACTACTACTATTATTATTATTATTAATATTATTATTATTTCTTCATTCCAATATCAGCCTTTGAGTGTTAAATAAATGAATACTCTCTTCTTCAATCCAAGATATAGTATTTATCCATCTTGGGATTGAAGAAGAGAGTATTCATTTATTTAACACTCAAAAGGTGCGTGCTAATTAGCTTGAAAGGCTGATATTGGAATGAGATGTTATTATTATTATTATTATCATCATCATCATTATTATTATTATTATTATTAATATTGCGATATTTTTTGTAGAAGAAGCGTTTTCTGGCTCTTTTAACAAATAATCAATAAAATTTACTTGTTTTATATTTGGTCAACTTATGAGTTACTTATGTATAGATTCTAAATGGATTAGTGTTTTTATAAAGATGCACACACACAAATCATACATTATATGTCTGGAAGTAACTAAAGCTTTTAATGTGTTATATAATGCAAATAAATAAATAGCAACAAATTCTGAAAAGTCAGGTGATATCACGTGTCTTTTTTGAGTGTTTATTTGCATTATACAACTCATTGGAAGTTTCAGTTACTTTCTATTAAATTATATTAAATGCTTTTATATTAACTTGCCTTGTCTGTGTTCTGATGGTATGTTTAAATTGTGTTTTTTTTATCTGTCAGTATGTCCACATTTTTGATTTTTTTTTCATGTGTCATAGCATCAGCAAGGAAGCGAACCCACTAACCCAGGACAACTGCTTGTAAAGCAGCTGTTGCTGACCTCTTGACCACCAATGCATTTTTGAATTAACAATGAAAAACATTCCATTTGTGTAGAGAACTCAAACTCACATTCTTATTCTTCCCAAGAAAACTTTTGTAAAATAAAATTTTGTTAATATTAATTCAATTTGTACTTAATTAAATTAGTTAAAAAGCCAGTGCATAAATATTTTTATATAGTACAAGATCACATATTTAAATTTAGAAATTGTTTGCTAGAGGATGTATTTTTTATTTTCATGCATATTTTTTATTTTCACATCTTATTATTGAATTATAATTTTTGTCAGATTTTTTGGAGTTTTAACCATTTGCTAAAATAATATGTAAATATAACTAAAAAGTAAAAATAAAAAAATAAAATGTACATTTAAAAAAAAAATATTTTATGTAAATAGCTGACTAAAAGATAGATATCATTGATCTTAAGAATGTATTTTTGTTGTAAAACAATTAGAAATTTCAGAAATATTGTCATTTCATAAAAACATTTAAGGCCCAAATAATGCATAAAAATCATAAAGAGATGATGATTCAGATTAAGTGAAGAGTGCTCATTCAGCATGAAATACATATTGGAGAACATTTATCTTTTTCATGTCAATATGATCATGGGTATCAATTATATAAAATGTAGTGAATATCTAAAGTTTGAAAGTCTGTGTTCAAATCCCCTCTAATTACATCTAAAGTTCAGTATCTACATTATATACATTATACTTGTATTCAAATATTACATATTAGTTATAAATATGAAATCAATATTAACTATAAGTAATGTATATAATAAACTGAATAGTGTATATGATTTATAGTAACTTTTAATTTAAAAACCTTAAATAATAAATAACTATAGAACTTTAATTTTTATAACATAATCTCTTTCAACTATTTTTACTTCTAAAATTAATTGCCAAACTTTATATTAGCATTTTGTCTGTTAAGTACTTACCTTTGTTAATAAAGATAGCTGTCTTTATCATTTTATTAATCTTTTCTGCACATAATTTTTTATTATTATATCCAAACCAAATACAAATTGTCTATTACATTTAAAATTCATGAGGAAATATTTCAGCATTATTTATTTTGTATATGTTGATATCTCATATAATAAGTAATAATCTTTAAATCTTTTACTCAATGAAAACTGTCAATAACCAACATAGAAAGAGCCAATAAAGACAATTAATTGTATATATTATACTACTTTTAAGCACTTTATTAGTACTAGATTTTAGAATTATAAAGCATTTTATTTAAATTAGGTAGCACACCATGTGAAATACACAATTCCGATGCATACCACTACCTGAAATAAATATCAAATATCAAATCACCTCAAATGTTAAAGATATCCAGCTATGCTCTTTGTAAATAAATAACTGTTTTGAGATGCAGACTCTAATACATTTGTTCATAGAGGACGTAGCTGAAAATTTCTTAATGTTTGAGGTGATTTAATATTTAAGAATTAACATATATGAAGGAGAAAAAAAATACACAACCTATTTACAAAATCATAATCATTATTACTAGTGTTTGAGGGAAGGTGAATATTCTTTTAATACTTAGAATAATACCCTTTATCACTATATCATTACTTTTTTAATTACTGCAACCTATTTTTTATCTTTAATACTATTGATAATATTTATTTTGGTTCTGAAATATTCAATTATTTCTTTTATGCATCTAATACAATAGCTATTAACTATATATTATATGCATAATCATTAATATTTTTATTTTTATAATTTTTATATTGGTATAATTTATCATTCCTTGCTAAAAAAATATTTTAAAAAAGCCATTTTATATATCAAAGACACATTAGAATTACATTGGGCACATACCCTGTCTCATCATCGGGTTTTACACGGAACGTGTAATTAAAGGTTACTCATAGTTACATCAAAATATATCATTATGTTATTAGTCATTGTGCCCATTGTGTATTTAAAATTATTTAGTCTATTTAAGCATGCTTTAATTTAAAAACACACTCTTCTTTTTCTCATGTAAATACATCATTGTATTTACATGCAATATTGATTTTTACTTTTGTATTTGTAATTCAAATTTGCCCACATTTGTTGATTTTCTTAATAATGTGGTATTGCTTTTTTCTTTATAATGTACAACTGAGTGCACTTTTAGTGTTTATGGTAAACTTTACTGAAAGTACACTCATTATAAAGAAGAAGAAAAGTATTTCATTAAGCTAATGAACAGACATATGCAAATTAAAGTATTTATTATATACTATGATATTCTTTTTTTCACTTCACCCATAATTTCTTCATAAAAAAGTAATGTATAATTACATATGGCAGCCCCATTAACCACCCTTGTAGCATTTTGTAATAGTAGCTTTTACATCTAGAAATACTACTTTTATTACAATTTTTTGTATATTAATCAATATCTTCTTAAATAATAATTATTTCCCAATAATCCTTATTGATTTTTGCCTAGTTTTTCAAGAATTTTAAACTTTTCAATGTTTATCCTATTTGCTTTGAGATTAAATTTGTTAAACATTTAAAATTACCAATAGTTCATTTGTTTACTTGAACACATTCAGGAAAGTGAACAATTTAGTTATAAATTTGGGGGCATTTATAGTGTTACAATGATGTTGTTGCTTCAGATTTTCTGTAATGTATGCTTTTTTTTTGTAAAAATTGAAACTAACATTATTAGTTTCAAAAAAAAAAAAATCTGAAGATGTCAGAATGCTACAAACATCCTACAAATATCATACAAAATTACATCTCAAAGCAAAATGATAATGCCATGATTTGTTGTATTAGAATACAAAAACATTAACAGCATCTCTGAATGGTCAATTATTTGGTCTTTGGCTTTTAGAGCATTTGTTATAGTAATTCTAAAAGAAAATATGTAATATTCAATAATTTGTTCAAATATTTGTGCAATTTATGGAATATTATTGTTTTAAACCAATAAGACTATATTATTACAATTACATTTTAATTCAAAATATTTGTAATCAATTAACCACATTATAAACATGTAGTTTTTCTGGCTAATTAAAATTGACACTGTAACAACATTCTATATACAAATATTGTCATCTAGTGCATGTCATAGTAATCAATGGATACTAGAAGATCAGTGCACCAAAATCTTCATTCATAACCTTTCCATTCAATACATCCAGACTACTTTCTAGCATTTAGCCTTCATCAATGAGAAAACTTGAGTATGAGAGCACTGTATTTAGGTCTTTGGAACTAATGCATTTTCCCAGTAAACATGTATCATTTGTAAATCTTCTTACATATGTATAAAAATTCATCACATCAGTTCTAGCAGAGATGAACATGTTAATGCAGTCAAAAATCAATCATCATCACCACCATAGGCAATGTCTTTTCATGTTATAGATACAGGTCATAGTTTGATTTTTATAACACGAAAATACTACCCAGATGTGGCTTTATCCAACAATGCCAGATTAGAGAAGCCACTGAGATCATTAAAAGACCAGATTGTATCAACCAATGTGATGATACATTCAAATTACCTTTTATTTGAATTTTTTTAAAAAAAAACTAAGCATTGAATAATTTCTGATATTTATAACTTCTATCACTTTTCTATTGGTAGATCATTTCACTATTATTATACACCAATGTTTACAATCCCTCTCCAATTGTTTTCATAATATTTATAACTCAGTTTGATAACCTGTGTCATTAAATCAAAACAGCATATAAATTTTGCTACAACAAGTTATGTACAAATTAATTCAGATATTTCATATTGTTATATATAAATTATTATCTTTTGGGTTAAACCATGTATTACTTTCCATTACATACCAATATTTGTCAAAGTACCTTGACAATGATGGATGCTAATTCATGGAAATATTGGTATGTAATAGAAAATAATACATGGTTTAACCCAAAAAATAATAATTTATATATTGAACTGGATATTTAATCTGATTCAATAGCTTCATTACAAAAATAAAAGCAATTTTTGTTTTAAAAAAGTTAGTAAAGAAAACTATTTAAAAGTTTTGTATATAAGAGTACATGTAATAACACACATACTCAGTTATCTTTAAAATTCTGTCATTTCTATTTTTTAATAGATTTTATTTTTAAAATGGTTTTCTTTTGGTGGCTTGTTTTTTTTATTTTAACAAAGTAATTAAAGGCAAGCAAACTTTCAATTTTATAGAAAAAATATTCTAAATAAAAAAAAGTTAATCCCTTTTAAACAAAGCATTTTTGTTTTGAAAAAAATTTTTTTTTTTTTTGTAAATGCACTCTTGTTGTTTTAATAGTAATCAATTTTTAATTTATTTAAACCAAATATGAGATTTGCTTTTGCATTTTTTAAAATTAATTTTGAATAAGATTAACCCTGAACAGAATCTTTAATTAAGATTAAGACTGAGATAAAGATTTGCCCTGGTTGAAAACTACTAATTAAAAGAGGTTAGGGAAGATAAGAGCTCATTTAAATAGCCCTGGTATTTCCAACTAATGATTCTTCAGTTATTGAAGTTTATTTTGCTTGTTTTGCTTCAATTTTCAGTATGCCAATCTTGATACATCTGTGAATTGCTATGCTGTTATAAATTCTCAAGAATGCCAAAACTGTATGATATAAAGAATTGCCTCAATGTCATGCTGTACTAAACTTCTTAAGGATGAACCCCAGATCCCAAATCATTCCTGACAAAATCATGTCATAAGATCTTAAACAAGGACTGATTTCTAACATAGCCTCCCACCTCTTGAATAGAAAATGGAAACCTAATATCTTTTCTGGAATTCTCCAGTAGAATAAAATATGTATGGCATGCTGAAGGTCTTTCATAGAACTTAACCTTATCCCTCGAGGTAACATGTTTTCTTATTCTTTCTAGGGTTTAAAGTCACAGCTTAATCTTAAAAAGTAACCAATTTTGATAATGTCTTTTGCCTCTTCAATTTAAATATTATAAGCAGTTATAATATGTATTTTCTTATTGTATTTATAGTGTGTATTGGAATCATAGTTTTAAAATTCTAGGTTTGTTTTAAATTTATTTATCTGAGAGTGTATTGTGAGGTTATATTTTATGTGTTTAATATGTCTCTTTTTATATTACTAGCTCTTGCTAAATGCTTTGGCAGATCTTTCTAATTTTCTTTAACTCACCTCTCCCTCTTGTATTACCTTGAAATTAATTTTAAATAAGTTTAGTTTGTGTTTCCTGCAGATTGTAAATCTTTTGGCTGGCAGTTTATTGTGTATAGTGTTCTGGTTTTCTGAAATTGGAGGTTTTGTTTCTTCATTCTAAGGCTATGTAAGATCATACTCTTTTCTTATCTTGTATGTGAAATTAACTGTGAATTGCCTTAAAAGTGGTATATCATGAGCTGTCTTACCAGCATATGATGTTCTTAGTCTTGACACATTATTAGGAGCCAAGGTATGCTTGCCAGCATTGTTTCATTGATTTCCTATAAGACACTATTGTTTATCTATCTCAGAATTAGGAAACTAGAATTGTTTTTTTATAAATCACCAGCAGAAAGATATTCTCAATTCTCTTTTGAAATTTGTAGGTGAGAAATTGAACTTATCTGTCAGAGTGTTTAATGTTTTAATATTTACAGTATTCATATACACTCTTGGATGAATACATTAATACATTTAGGTTTTGTTTTTGCTTGAATTTAATAAAATTTTAAATTATTTAAAGTTAGTTTCACTGATGTTTGTCTTAGTGTTTTCTTTTCTTAATTGTCTGAAGAATATTATTGAGCTCTCATTTTCCCTGAGTCTGATCAGTGAATCATCATCATCATCATTAACTTTTTATCATGGTAAACAAATTTTCCAGATACACAGAGATCTGGTGGTGTCCTCGATAATCAAAAGAAGAAATAACTGACCATTAATATATATATATATATATATATATATATATATATATATATATATATATATATAAGGGAATTAAACATGGACTTCCAATCTCCCTTCAGCAATCCACTCTATCTTATACAACTGATATACATGACCACACACACACATGCAAAAAAGAGAAATGATCTTCAATATACATATTTTGTGCATCACTTTGTCCAGATTACCAACTCTAATATATATATAATAACGAAACTTAAATATATTCCAAACAACGGTAAACAATTTATAATACAATATAAATAAAAACTCAATAAAAACTCATAAAGAAATATTTACGATTATATTCATAATCATTTTCAACTCAACTTTCAAAATGGAATCATCTATTACCAACTGGAAACACATGTCGATTTAAATATCCCACAATTCATTAATCCTAACATTTGCTGACTGTATCAGCAAATATTAGGATTAATGAATTGTGGGATATTTAAATTGACATGTGTTTCTGGTTGGTAATAGATGATTCCATTTTGAAAGTTGAGTTGAAAATGATTATGTAGACAGTCAGCAAATGTTAGGATTAATGAATTGTGGGATATTTAAATCGGCATGTGTTTCCGGTTGGTAATAGATGATTCCATTTTGAAAGTTGAGTTGAAAATGATTATGAATATAATCAAAAATATTTCTTTATGAGTTTTTATTGAGTTTTTATTTATATTGTATTATAAATTGTTTACTGCTGTTTGGAATATATTTAAGTTTCGTTATTGTATTATTGATATTAGTGGACATTTATTTTGTTTTAATATATATATATATCCAGATTACCAACTCTAATATATATATATATATATACATAATTATTGCTTGGTTTTATATTAAGTTAAAAAATCTTTATGCTTTACAGGACAGGCTTCAATCTACTCCACCCTCCAACTCTTCAGTCATCAGTACAACTGAAACTTTGATGATAAAATGCTCAAATATCTTGTTAATACCAATGTTATTGTCATGGGTAAAGACATGCTGGAGTTAGATTGAAGCCTGACCATTAAATTGTGAAAATTTGCTATCTTAATATAAACCAAGCCTGATTACATATATGTATGGGAGATGGTGATTTAGACCAACTGATATATGCTAAATCAACTTGAAATAAATATATTGGAAATCATTTATTTTTTCATTGTATGTGGTCATGTGTATCAGTTGTATGAAATAAAGTGGATCACAGGAGGTTTCTTCAAATCCTGTGTTCCAATTCCCTATATTACATATGGATGTATATAAAATATACTTATATTTAATATATATATTAATGGACATAACTAATTAACTTATATTGCTTTGAAAGATTTTTTTTTTTTGTAAATTATTTAATATATATTAATTGTACCCTTAAAAGAGAGATAAAGTTTTATTTTTAATAATTCTTTTTTTTAAAAAAATGTTATTACTTTTGGTAAATTTTATTTTTGATTAGTCAGAATTGTTCAAGAAAATTGTTTAATTAAAAAGTGATGTCAAAAATTGTATGATGGTAATATAAATTCCTAATTTGTTTTTCAATATTTATGACTAAGAAGGGAAATGGCTGAACAATTTTATTTGTAAGAAATTATCTAATTGGTGGTTATAAAAAGTATCATGTTGGAACTAGATTGTGATTGTCTTGTAAGAATTATTGTTTCAGAAAAATAATAAAAGGGGTGTGAATAAGTGAGTAGACCCAAGTATCTGGTAAGAATATATTTCTAACTTAGCTATTGAAGAGAATAGTCAAGTTTTAATCCAGCTGGTGAAAGAAACATTTAAAAAAAGAAAGTATTCCTGACTTTGTTGTTGCAGAGAAAGCAGTCAAGTCTTAATCCGGGTTCTAAAAAAGAAAGAAGCAGAAGATTAACCAAGCTATTGCATAGAATATCAGAAGTTTTAACTGAAGGTTTTGGCATACTATGAGTTTACTCATAAAAATGATTTTTGCAATGAAAGCCATTTGCTAAATGCAGCTAAAAACTTAGACATCATCTTCTTTCATGTAACCAACCATCCTTGGAATAAATCTGTAGAGATGAAGTTACCTCCTTAATGTAATCTGCGATGTAGGCATCAGCCAAAAGTATTTATTAAAAAAAATAGATAAAATTTTATTGTTGTTAATACTAGAAAGGAATACTGTATCCAGAAAAAGAACAGACTAATCATGGTCAGGTGTAGAATCCTTCAAGAGGAAAACAACCGGAGAAACTTGAAATTATAATTTGGAAGAACTCCACAAAAAAAAAAAAATCATGGTTGAAGATATTTTTGTATGCACATTGTGTCTTTTTATTAATAGAATTTATATAAATATATATAAGTAATATTTTTTTTTGTAAAAATTGATAATTTTAAATATTTTCATTAGTTAATGTTTTCAAATTGTGAAACATATTTTTAATTCATTTAATTTTCTTTTTAAAATTTATGAAAATTTTTTTTTCAGAATTTTTTTTTTTTTAAACTTAAATTTTTTTGTGAAACATTCTTTTTCCCTTCTAAAAACTTATCAAAGGGCCAATTAAGCCAAATCAAAAATTGTTACATTTGATTTTCAAAATGTTGTTTTTCCAATACTTAGCTATTTTAAAGAAAAAAGTTAATTAATCAAAAGTTTATTCATGAATAGAAATCAACTGAATGATTGTAATTTTTATGAAAATATATTTTTTTGATAAAATGAATCTTTAAAATTTATTATTATTATATTATTTTATGTTTATTGTTACTAAATTAGTTATTAAATAATTGTTTTGAAAAATATTTTTAGTCTTGAATTCTTTAGGTATATTGAATTCCTGTTTTATAAACTGCAGTGTGTGTGACTTTATTTCTGACAGTTTAATGTTCTAATTTTTTTTTTTTGCTTGATCCCAATAAAACTATTTACTTATAATAGGGTAAACCTAGGGATTATTTGATTTATAAAAAGGTGATTTATTTATTTATCTCTTGCTCACAGTAATAGTTTATACAATTCTTGCTTCCTGAGTTAGATTTGTGCATAACAGTTATATGGAGTAGAGATTTATGGTTACTGTTATGGACATGCAGATGATGATTCTGGTTGAAAATAAAGGAGTATCCATTAATGTCTATGCATATATTTCATTTTGATTATTACTCCATTAGAAATTTGGTTTATAGTTTGCCAATACATTAATGGTACTAAGTAGCCAGATCATTGATGATGATCAGGATATTTTAAGTATCTCAGCATTATTTGACTTATTGTTGTATTTTAATTAAGTATATCCTATGTATATGCATTTAGATAAATATTGTTTGTATTTCTGCCCTAAATTGGCAGTGGCTAAATAGTTAGCTTAATTTATAGTGGATGGCATGATTTTTGAGATGAATGGTTATTACATTTAGATTGTCCTGGTGAACTTATAGTTAGTTCTGTCCTAATCCCTCATGTACATTCATTTGATAATTAGTTTTATATATTGTTTATTTAGGGATGAGGGTGGTTTCCCATCTCCTCATAATTCAGCCCTAATATGGTACAAATGTCAACCCAATTGTGGAACATTGTAAACTCAGATTCTCTTTTATTAATCCCCTATTTTTCATATTTATAATTGTTGCTCACCTTGTGGGATTACTATTTGTTTATTGCTATATATAACATTAAAAGCCTAAAACTAAACTAGTCAATAAAATAATCAACCTTACCCAAAATTCAGAACTATTCCATTCTAGCCAAAGAAAATAAAACCTAAAACACATACAATGGTTTCACTGCTACAGGCAGATTTCTCTAGTGTAAAGAACTGAAAGATAACATTTTTTTACTTAATATTACCCAAATTCAAATTACATCCCATGTATCTTTAATACTAAGAGAACATTTAAAAAAGTTAATTGTTTCAGAACCATAAAGTTTTAATAAGAAAGATTTTATATTTTTCTTTCGCTTTCATTTCTTTCAAAGAAGACAATCAAAATTAACAGTGATGCCTTTATCTTTTTCATGGATATACAAAGCATAAATGAGATCATTTTTTCTAACCCTACCTTTATTTACCTTTATCTTTTCATTTAAGCTCAAATGACTCTGACCTATATATATATATATATATATATATATATAGGTCAGAGTCATATATATATATATATATATATATATATATATATACTTTTTATAAAAACAGGAGATAATATGCACTACTCCAGGAATAGTCTCTTTATCAAAAATTTCTCTTGTATTATTTATAATGAGATATTATTTTATATAGCACTATGTTTTTTATGCAATAGTGATATTAGCAATTAAGCCAATGCACATGCACTTTAAAGATAAATTATAAATGAATACTCTCAATTTTTCCAGACACAAGATATAGTATTTTAGAAAGAATGGAATGAATCCACCCATTTTTTCAACCCAAATGTTTATGTATGGGCAAATCTTAAGCTTGTAGAAATGAGAGTGTGAAGGTGTTAAACGATCACTTTAAATTACATTTGTTATGTTTGAACAAATGACACTTGCAAAATCTTTACAATTTACGACATGTCATTCTTTAGTTGAAATTAAACATATATAATGAGATATTATTTTATATAGCACTATATTGTTTATGTAATAGTGATATTAGCAAATAAGCCAATGCACATGCGCTTTAATAAATTAATTAACCCTTTTTTAAAAATGTGACTATTTCCAAACAAATTACTATTTTTACATACCATTCTATATGAAGACAATTTAAAAGGCAAACAACTAAAATGATACTTTTCTTAATGTTTTACATTATAGTAATTACTATTACTTTTAACAAATTTATCATTGTAGCTAACATTCAAATAATTTTTTATAAAATTGACTTTTTGAATTAAAGCTACCTCATTAAAAGAATTGTATGCAAAAATAGTAATTTGTTTGGAAATTAGAAAATTGCTTGGAAAAAGCATGTTGCTTTAAGTAATTTATTAAATAATGCAAAAGAAATTTTTGATAGAAAGACTATTGCTGGAGTAGTATATATTATCCCATGGCTCAGAACAGTTTAAGCTTAAATTAAAAAATAAAAGTACATAAAAGTCGAGTTATAAATAATTATCTCATTTCTGCTTTATATATCCATGAAATAGATATAAATCCACAATATTAGTTTTGATGAGGTTAAGGATAATTTTTTTTGAAAAAAATGAAATAAAAAGAATTAATAATTTTTTATTATTAAAAATTTATGATTCTGAAGCAATTAACTTGTTTAAAACATATTTTAATATTAAGGCTATCTTGGATGTGAGTGGAATTGTGGGTAATGTTTAGTATAAATTTGTTAGCTTTTAGTCTTTTACACTTAAGATGTCTGCTTGTAGCAGTAAAACCACTGGATATTTTAAAGTTTTTCTTTGGCTAGTCTGAGTAAATTGTGAATTTGAGGTATATATATATGTGTGTGTATGCGCGCGCGTGCGCATTCATGTTCTTACTAAATAACACAGGTTTATATATATATAATTTAGATGATAGACAAGTACACTTCCACACTGGACTATAAACAGAAAATCTTCACATCAACAAAGGCTTTAATAGACTGGAGAGCTTGCCATTTTTAAAGTCTACTTTTAAATAAACGAACATTTATTGATAATTCTGGAAAAGCACAATTTTATTTAACATCCAGATTTTTTTACTCATTAAATTATAATTAATTTTAAGGCACGGTAATAACTTGCAATAATAACTCAAATTAATTTTATAACTATAATTATGTTATAGCACATAATTTTTAGACATATATATGCAATCTAGACAGAAAATGCTTATTCTGATTTATTATCTCACATCATTAGTAATGAAATTCTTTTTCTGCCTAGGCATTTATAATTTAAACCCTTGCACTTAGAAAAGCTGACTTTAAAATTTGCCATTTAAATAATATCTGGCTTCATTTCCAGCACTGTCCATTAATTAGTGATTTATTTAAAAATAGGCATTAAAATGGGCGACCATTCATTCTTTTACAACACTTATTGACAAGGAATACTTTTATTCACAAATCATAGGTGAATGGGTAGTTTACATTTATCTAATTTACACACACACACACATATATATATATATAATTAATAAAACAAGACACAAAATGTGTAATTTGCTTCTAAGCTTGTACTAAAATGCTCACTAGGTGGAGCTTACTACTAGCTCCTAACAATCTTTAATTATAAATTCCGAAAGAGAAAGAATTCAAAATCTCTACCAGAAAATCATCATCCCCTGACCAATTGTTTTTGAGCTTATGGCTTATTTCAGTGAGGAATTAGGATTTCAGACACTAGATCTAAAACTACAACTCAAGCATCAGCACTTATTTAATACATTACTATCAATTTGAAAACTTGAATTTTTCAGACATGTAAAATGTCTTCAAATCCAGCCTTAAAAACAGATGGCTATAATTAATTGTTATGATTAAAGCTTGTTAGGACCTAGTAATATATATAGAATGTTAGACCTAGTAATATATATATATATATATATATATATATATATATATATATATATATATATAGAATGTAAGAGTACAGAGAAATAGGGGAGTCAAATATAGGGTAAACATATGGGCATATATTACCACAATTGGGTAGCCATTTGTAATGGTACACAACATATTAGGGCTGAATTATGTGGAGATGGGAAATCAACATCATCCCCACATTTAATAACAAATTTAAATATAAAAGGAATGATCATAAGAGATCTGCAAATATAAAAACTACAATAAGTTGACCCAGAATTAAACAAAAGTAATAATAAAATCATTCATCATTATGAACAATCAACAACAAAACATCAACAGACAACCTAGTGACTTGGTTGAAAAATAGTCCATTATCAACAGGCTGTTAAACATAAGGCAAAACTACAACAGAAAGATCTGAATGCACATATTTAATTGCTAATCCATTATTCATGAAAAATAATGCTGAGATACTATAGCATGCTGATCATGATAAATGCTCTGACCATATAGTGCCATTAATGTACTGGACAACTATAATTTAAGTTCCAATAAAAAATAAAATGAGCTATAGTGCATTGTCTCTAAAGGTTATATCTTTGTGCCATACAGGATTAACAATAGATATCTTAAACACTAACATGAACTCCAAATCTTTGTAAGCAATCATTATGCACTAATCTAGCCCAGAAAGCAAGAATTCTATAAAGTATTACGGTGAGTATAACAGCTTATTTTAAACAATTTTACATAATTTATATGTTAATTTACTATAATTAAATAACATTACTGGGTAAATCCAAACTCCTGAAACTCTAAGCTGTATTGAAATCAAGTCACACACTGCAAATTTTTGTAACAGATTACATGAGGAAAAAGACATTAAAAATCAAAATATTTTTAAAACAATTTGTTTAATAACTAACTGATTAACAAAAAAATTAAAAAAAATAAAAAATGGTATGATAATATGAAAATTTAAACATTCATTTTATCAAAAAACTATAGTTTTATAAAAATTATAATCAACCAGTTGATTTCTATTCCTCAAATTAATAAACTTTTAATTCATTAAGTTATTTCTTTAAATAAATAAATGTTGGAAGAACAACATTTTCAAAATCAGAGATGACCAATCTTTAACTGATTTTAATTAACCCTTTGTTAAGGTTCTTTTGGAGATGGGGGGGGGGGAGACCAAATGAATGAAAAGAAAAAACATGTTTAAAAAAAATTAAATTTTAAAAAAATAAATTTTTCAAAAACTCTTTCATAATTTTGAAGAGAAAAATTGAATGTATTTTAAAAAAATGTTTCACAAGAAAATATTAAATTAAGAAAATTATTCAAAATTATCATTTCAAATTCATATGAAATTATTACTTTAAAGAATCCATTCCTTTGTAAATAAAATTGTGCACATAAAAATGTCTTTAATCATGGTTTTATTATTTTTTTTGAATACTTCTTTGGCAGTTATAACTTCCAACTTTTTCAGGCAAGTTTTCTTTTTAAAGATTTTTATACAATGTACATCGTTAATATGTCACTTGGTCAGGTTTACAAACAGCAAGAAATTATCTATTTTCTTTGCAATAAAATTTCCAAGTGAGCTAATACATAGAGACACATAGCCTTGGTTAAAGACAAAGTTCCAGACTACTTTTGGAGCATTTTCTTCTCTACATTTTATTCTAGTGAAGACAGGTTATAGGAAGGAAGATGATTTTTGTTTTCAGCTGAATATAGCACATGGTTTTTATTGTAAAAAAACATTTTTATAACTAAACTTATAAAATTCTAACAGTTTGGTTAAAACTTTAACAGTTTCAATAAAATATTTGCTTTTTTTTGCTTTGGCAGCTGGCTCAGTAACTTCTTTTCTATTATCTTTTTCATCAGCTTGATTAAGACAAAATGCTTCTCACAAGACTTTAGGTCAATAGACTAACCCACATTCCCTTTTTTATAATTTTGGAACAACCATGTTTTTAAGTCAATCTCAATTTTATCTCCAAAATGAAAAAAATAATAATAAAGAATTAAGTCAATTGCTACAAATAAAATGGTCTATCTATTTCCTTCCTTCAACATGTAAAAATTTACATTAGAATCATACAATTTTTGCTATTTCTTTTTTTAATTAAATTTTTTTTGCAAAAAATGAAAACAAAATAATTAGATTAATTAGGCTGATTTGATAAACACTACCTTTTTTTTTTTTGCATAGAAATAAAAAGGGAAAATTAATATTAAAGATAAAACTCTAATTTTATTTCAAAAGTTAAAATCAAAAGTTTCAATAAACATCTCAAAATTTAAACTGGTAAATAGTTAAAATTATTGAAGAGAACAAAAAAAATATTTCATTGACTTAATGATTTTCTTTCTCTTTTACAACTAGTTATAATTTGTATTACATCTTATTATAGAAAAATAATTTTTAAAAATTATTTAAAGAAAATTATCTAGAATTTTCATGTTATCATTTTTTTTAGAAAAAACATTAAATTAAGTGAACTACCCATAAAAAAATTAAATAGTATTTTTTATTAATTAAATCTAAATTCAAATTTAAGGAGCTGGTAATCAATATTCACTATATATATATTGAACACAATGGATTCAAGTAATTTTAGAAAACGGTGGATCGTTAAGGAATGGCGTAGACAATGTAAAAAGATTATTAAGCTGAAGTGCAAACTTCGTTTTTTCAAGAATTGTAACATTTTTCAGGTATTCCCGAATATATATATATGATAAACAAAACAAGTTATAAATTTCTTAACTTGCTTTTAGCTTGCATTTTATGATCACTAGATGGAGCTTTACCAATAGTTCCTAATAAGTTTTTGTTTACAAAATCATCAAGAGAGATTTAGTGATCACATATATATGGTACCTACAGAAATCTGATATGTATTTCAGTATGTGTTAAGATGTAAGTTATATTTTTTCTTCCCTGTTTAATTTATCGATGATGAATATGTTAAATTATGAAATGTTAACAGGGTTACTATGATGATGATGATGATGATATTAATATAAAATTATTTATTATTAATTGTTTTGTAAGATTCTAATTTGACTTTATTCATTTTTAAAAGAAAAATAAATATGTGAATCATAAAGTATATGGTTCAGATAAAATTATTATTTTTTTGTTATATGTTTCATTTTCGTTATTGCATCTACAATAGTAAATTATAAATAATACAAATAAATGTTTAATATTTCAAATATGTTTGTACTTTATTTGTATAATATTATACTAGGAGATATGTATTGAAACAGTAAGGTCTGCTTTGCAGATCTTCGTTTCACCTTTTCTCACCTATTTCCTACCCTCATACCTTAGTTTGAACCCCAATCTATCGTAGTGTGTCTGCAATGCGCTTATATACCAAAAATCCTGCTCAATTTTAAACCATGAGTACAACGCTCATGTTATATATAAGTATAACTCATTCCCAAATAAATAAAATATTATGGATTATGTATATGTTCACATAATTTAGATTTATTTAAAAGTAGGTTATATAGGTCATAATAGCGCACACACTATGATATGCATTTAAAAAACATATCAAAATTATAAATTGTTAAAGTTATTTTGTTTGAATCTATTTACAAAAATATATTACACTCATAATATATTTTTAATTTAATATAAAATTTATATTCGTTAGTAAATAGATTCAAATATTGCAATTTAAAAAGTAAAATAATTTTCTTTTAATTTAATAAAAGTCATTCCAAATATTTCTGTTAAAATAAATGAGGGACAATAGTTTAAATATTTAATGTTATAGAAGCTTATCTAAATATACAGCAGATATCCACTTAAGGTTTTCTTTAATTAGTAAAAGTAATTTTTAATTAAATCTGGTTTGTAATTCGAATGTCGACAAGGAAATTAACAATAGAAATTAATTAAAATTTTGTTAAATTCCTTTAGACATTCGGATGGATTTAATTACAGCTGATAAGTCTGATATATTTTTGTAATGCTCCATGGCAGTTCTATTGTTCAATTCCACTATAAAAGGAAGGGTTTTCTTTTGTTCTCCATTCTGGTGTTTCTAATGAAATGATTCTAGTCATTTTCTATTGAAAATATTCTAGTAAAATATTCTTCAAAATATATTTTCCTGAGATTTTAGCTACGTGCCTGCGAACTTATATTTGAAGCTGAGTTTTCATCTCCAAATTAATTTACCATGTTTACCACACCTATTGCTAACCATGACATGACTGAGTAGAATGGGCAAGAAGGCTATTTCTCCTTGGGATTGGCCAGCTGCTGCTCTAGACCATTGGAAGCTATCACATAGGGAACCCCAGAACTGCTGCCAAAAATATGAACAATTCCTGATTTTGCTGCTGAGTTATATAAATCCTGCTGACCATCAATCTACCTGCAAATGCTTCTCCAGAGGTAACCTAAATTAACCCAAGAGCTCTTGGTGATTCCTAACTAACATGCTATAGCTATTTTAAATTGTTTTTCTTTTATTTCCCTTGACTTATTATGTATTCCTTTAATGTATTCTAATATAATCAACAATTTTGCTCTCTATCCTTGGATTAATATTTTCTATTTATTAAGCTTTCTTTTATTTTATTATGATAATGTGTCAGAATCGTCTTTGACCGAGTGAATTATTCCCTTTGTTGAAAGTAAGAAGCTGCTATTAAGGCATATTTTAAATTTATAAATAATTCCCAATTATATTATCTTGAAAATCACTCATTCGAGGGTGATTCTAATCTTCTTTAATATATATAATAATCAAATAGTTTAAAATCTACATTTTATTGATTTTAACCTAATATGAGAGTATGTGTGAGGTCAATGATTAAATGTGTCCCCAAATGCATGATTGCTTAAATAAACCTATGCTTTCTTTTCAAACCTGCAAGCATGCATTTTCCTATTTTTAAATACTGTGTTCTACTTTAATTACAAAGTTCATCATTGACATCGAGAATGTGCAGACCCTTTTAAATGAATTTCTGGGAATTTGATTGGGCATTTAATACAAGTAAAACCCATTTAGTATGTTTTATATATATATATTAGTCTAGTATTGCTGGTAAATGAATTGGTTGTTGAGACCGCTTTGTTTCACTTTCCAAGGATTTTAAACGACTAAGTCCATTCTCTCTTCACTTCCTGCGGTTTCCAGGCAGAGTGTGTCCACAAATGTCACACCTGGGAATTAAGCGCAGTCATCACCCAGTCACTACGTTTTGGCTGTTCATGACAACACTTTCCTATGGGTTAACGGCGAGCTGCCTTCCGTAGTCATTGCAAATATTTCACTATTGTTTTATTTATCTATTTATTTTTACAAAGCATCCATGACTTAAAACATGTCACACCCTCCAATTTTAATAAATTCATTATCAGCAATACTGACCTTCCATCTGCTTTAATTATTATTATCAAATAAATGTCTTGATCACATCCCCACTTTATTGCTTAGTAAGCTTTTGTCCGTGCTATTCTCGAAATCAGTAAATATTTTATAACACTTAATTTTCAAATATTTTATTAAACTCGTATAATTACTCAAAGCACCTCGCACATGTTCCTATCTCTTCAAGCACATTATCGTAATGCTATTAGCCCGAGGGATAGAATATGTAATTTTGCTTTAAAACCTTTTTGTAATTTATTGGCATGTCATGCCAACAATTATTTAGTATGTGTCCCTGTCTCATATAAGCAGACAGTGGCATTATACATATATTTCTATATAAATAAATTTTGAAATCATTTAAAACTAATTTTGATCTTTTATTTTATTGATTCCTATCACTGTCTCGGTCTATACATCTATTTTCTGCATTTCTTTTGTACATCTATAGACGTTAATTAGCAATCCAAACTTATCTTAGTATACAGTCTTTTTGTTTCTCCCTGACCACCAGGCACCGGTAAAAGGTTATACTAGTAGTAGCATCAGATGTGTTATCATGTAGGTGGTGCTGTGAAATTTAGACTTTAGATTCGAACTTAGTATATCTAAAAGGCAACCCCTCCTAGAGTGTTCAGTTCGTGTGTGGGTTTGAATTCTGCAGTGTGTTAGCGAAATAGACGATTCTGACTGTTACAGTATAGAAATATCTTTTCAGTGTAATAAATTGGAAATATAGTACATATTGTTTATTTTTGTTGAAATAAAAAATAGTATTGGTATTTTAAAATGAAAATTTTATTTTATGTAATAATTCTAAAATATTTATTTTTATTTGATGAATAATGCAATCTTATTAAAAGAACACTAGTGGAAATAGTTTAATGAGTGAATATAGATGATTACTAGAGTTAGACAAACATCAATAAAAAATATATAAATAAGACAAAAATTTGAACTCAGACTTTTCTATCTTGTTTTTGCTTTGAACAGAAACACATGTATAAAATTATTTGCATGATTTTTTTATTTACCTTAAAAGTATATAATTAACTAAACAAAATGAAGGGTAAGAAACAACATGGCCTTCTTACGGATTGGAGTAGCCTATTGATAAAATTATATGAGAAAATGACAAATTTATTATTAAAAAAATTCATCAAAATTGCTTCAACACTTTGTAAACCATCAAATTATTTTAGTCTTTAAAATGAATGTTACATATTTTTTAAAGATGGAATACAAACATCAGAAGATGTGTTTATTTGCTTGTGTAATTTTACTAAATTGATTGATCAAATTTTTCTAAGAGATGTATGAATCAGTTTAATTTCCTATCATAGCACCCTAAGCAAAAGCTAGCATCTATTCATTCATATTATTTTTAAAAGTTACTTGTTTATGAAAGGATGTCTCTTCATGTTATCATAAATATAAAACAATAAATAATTATCAAAATAAGAATAAGATAAACAACTATTAATAATTATAATATTTATCGAACCGACTTTCAGCTTCATTGAGACATTCTGACTCGATAAATATTATAATATAGTTATTAATAGTGCTTTATTTCATCTTATTTTGATTAAATATTTATTTATGTATTTGTGACAACATTATGGAATAAATAATTGTATTGGATATTTGACCATTATAATAATATAAAATTCTTATGTGTGCAACGTTATATAAACCAAATAATTATCTAAATGAATATTAATATAAATGTAATATATACGAAATGACAAAAATACACTTGGAATTAGTTTAATGCATTGGTGGTCGAGAGGTCAGTGTGACTGCCTTGCACTTGCAGGCAGTTGCCCGTGTTGCGGGTTCGCGTCCCGGCTGATGCTATGACACTTAAAAAAAAAAAAATTAAATAAATTAGCATCTGCATTTAAATACTACAATATATTTAGATACCCATGACAGCTATGAATCTGGTTTTACTGGCCAAAAGCACACTTAACTACAGTTAACAAATTAAACTGAATAAACCTTGACTTTAAAAACAAATTTTATTAGGTCTAATAAAGGTTACATTTTGTGTAAAGCAACATAATTAAAGGAATGAAAAAAACCCACACATTTTAAATGATTGAGACAATTGTTAAACAATTGAAATTTGAAAGACTCAAGTTATATATTATTGTCCAATGTTGACAATTGATGTGATTATCCATATATATTTGAGTGTTTGGGAAGTTTGTATAGCTTCCAAGTCTCTTCAAAAATAAATTTTGATGACAATAGTTGATCTCTATTTTTAATCTTTTTCATTGTTTTTGTAAAACAGACATTTTGATCTGAGTGAGGCTGTTTGTATGTCATTTTATACCTCACAAAACAGATTGAATATGTTATAAAAATTGATAATCTGATGATTGGTAATTGTTTAGTTTGATGTTTTTTTTGCAGCAAGAATATAGTGTAGTAGTCTGTCTTGACGTTATTATATATTATTTGTCTCAATGTTCCCAGTGCATCACATGTTGTAATGATGTGGTTGTAGGACTCCTCTTCTCTATGGCATCTGGGGTTTATTGTATCTACCTTTGTGATATGCCATCTATGACAAAGAAAGGATAGAGTTGTCATAGCTTCAAAATTTAATTTGATTATGAAATCAAGGTACTTGGGCTCCAGAGCCCAGTATTTAAATAACAAGGTTATCCTATGATTGGTTAAGCCCGTTTTGGATTTTGGATGTGTGGCTCTGGGTTTATTAACTGATGCGCTTCCCAGATGTTTATTTTTTAAGCCATTCTATTGTGATTTCAACATAGCACTGTATATTATGAGCTTTTGTATAAAGCCAGCTATTTCTTTTTGGAGGTGGTGTATCTGTTGGATGTATTGCTACTAGTATTTGTGTGTAGCCATATTTGATTCCTAGGTTGTGTAGAGGGTGTGTGTCTTTTCTACTTATCAAGTATTCAAAGCATTGAAACTTTGCTAATTACATTAGAATAAGAAAAATGAAAATAATTCTGCATATTTGCAGATACTAAAACTGAGATTTTATTTCATCTTTAAAGATTTTTAAAACTAAAGCTTGACTTTGATTTTCTGAATATTTAAGGTGATTTTTATCATTTATTCTATGAATATATATAATCAAATAGATCAAATTTATTCTCTCATTCAAAATTACATAAACAAACTAAGCCTTTCTAAGAACAAATATTAAGAGTTAGGTGGTATTATCTGTCTCTTTGAGACTTTCTTTACATTTTATAACTCAGTAACTTCTCTTCAGTTATATACAAATATAAACCAGTGTTGGAATACTAATCTTGATTGAAGTGGAGTTGGGCTGGACATATTTCTAGAAGAGATAATAATAGATGGACAATTGAAATCTTAAACTAGATTCCAATAGATTGTAAAAGACCCAGAAAGAGACCACATGTGAGATGGATGGATGAATTAAGAAAGTATGCAGGGGTGATGTAGAGAAGAGAAGCTAGAGATCGGAGAAGATGGATTAAACTTGGAGAGACCTTCATCCTGCAGTGGATTGATAATGGTTGATGATGATGATGATGGTATATATATATATCATGATAAATGATGATGGTATATATATATATCATTTTAAATTGTTATTGAAATCATAGTAAAAAAATGGTAATAACATGTTTCAAAAATTATAAAATATTTAAAGTCTTCCCTTTTTTTATATACCGGCCTAAAGTTAATTAGAGATTAAATTTAATGCGATTAAAGGGAAAAAAGCAAATGCTATTAACTTTATTAAAGCTAATGTAAAACGATGCTATTTATTTTATGACCAAAACAGTATACAGAAAATTTAAATAAGATTAAAATGAACAATTCACCTAATAATAAAGTTAATTTGTTTCATCATAAAATCAAATCATTAATTAGAATTGGTTTTTTCAGGAAAATTAACGGTTTATATATATATACTGGTGCTGGTGTATGATTTTATATCAGAAATAAATTATGATGAAAATGTAAGATTGTGTATATACATACATATATGTCCATACTGATAAAAAAAAGTTGTTTTGCACTACCATAGTGAATATTATTCGTTTATATCAAACTAATCCAAGAAGTAACTACATTTCACGTGAATTATGCTGCAAATAGTTTAAGATTTTTAGAAAATCCCCATTGCAAACTAGGAGTATTTATTTATGGTGGGATTTTGCATGTGTGTGTTTATAATTTGTTTAACAAGTGATTAATATGAGCTTGAGTGCTGCATAAAACAATGTCATTTGCTATATACTAGTCATATTCTCCTCTCATATCTTTGGCAAGGATTTGAATTCAGGCATAATAAATTTAAATTTTTTTTCAGCATTAGGATTTAACTCACTCATAGCCAACTCAGTTAACAATCTAATATTAACCAATAAATAGTTGTTTAGCTACTCTTTCCTAAAAAATAAAACTATGATAAAAAATATACACAAACTTTCTTCTTTCACATAATTGCAAGCCCAGTAAAAACATCTCAGTGTTCTCCTATGAGATTCTGTTGAAGAGGTTTTTTAAACTGGAGTAGTCTATTTAAAAACCATTTTATTATGACACACATACCCATACAAATATATATATATATATATTGTATGGGTATTGTATATATATATATATATATATATATATATATATATATATATATATAGTGACCCTCTGAATGGGCACAAGGAATTGAGATACTTTGTATCTGTAGTGAATAGTTGTATTGTATTAAAAAAAATGAAATAGCCTTAGAATTTTAAAAATTTTGCTGGAAATTGTTTAAAGCTTTTGATGTTGATTGCTTATGCATTTGATTAACCACTTTATAAGCATTTATTATTATTATTATTATAGTTAATGAAGTATTTAATTCAAGAAAGAGGGGTTATTTATTATAGGAATTAGTATATTTTGTTAGGAGGATGCAAAGTTATTTTATTTTAGTGTAGTATTGGTTTGAATGGTTTCCTAATCCTTTATTCATTGATACCTATCCTTTTGTCAACATTAATAGCCATTTCAATTATATTTAGTCAAGATAGTTTAATATTTAGGTTGCAGTACATGTGCATGCATGTATGTCTGTATTATGTTTCATTTCATTTTCATCTTTTAATAACACTAAGCAATAGTACATTTAACATGAAGACATTTAAATTACAGTAATTATCTTTAATAATTTAACAAATATATATATATATTTTCCAATGATTAATAGATATTTGGATCAGTGGATTATTTTACAAATTAAATAAATTATTAATCATTTTTGTTTAACAGTTAATTAATATTCATTTCTTTCAAGTTTGTAAAAGTTATTTTTTTTTTTGTCTTGATTTAATTGTAAAAATCAGAATGATTTTTTTTTTAAAGAAAAGATTTCTTGCATATGTAAAGAGCTTAAGTGCAAAAAGGTGGGAGTTAACCTTTTTGAAGGGAAATGACCTTTTTGGTGGGGGGGGGGAGATATCTATTTAACAGATAGTTTTCATTAAAAATTGCTCATTATTGTTGATAATCGCAGCCAGTATATTACTCTTCCCTGCTATAATAAATATATATTTCTTCCTGAAGTCAAATTAATTTTAAAAAAGCTTTGGAATAAACTTCTGGAAAAGCCATAAGAAATTCATTACAGAAAGGTCTTCAATTGGAATGCAAGGCTAGAATCTAAGAAGGTATATCAGTTTTTCATTTCCTTACCTAATTTAAACATTTGAGTTAACCACCTCATACTTATTACTATTTTAAAATGTATATCGATAATACTAAGCTTGCATTATTTTATTTACTTATCATTAAGAAGGAAAATAAAATGCATGAACTTTATAATTATCTAACTAATCTACGTGTGTCATATAATATCTCTTGGAAATGTGTGCAGAACAGTTTTACAGAATTTATTTTAATTTTTCACTATATTTTATGTCTTGCTTTTATAAAAGTTAAATATAAAATTTAAAGGATATGTGTATTTTGATATATCATGCCATACTTAAATTTATTATGGAGAAATGACAGTATTTATTTATTTAGTATTCCTAAAAATAATATGTATTTTTATGAAAGAAATAAAATGTGAATTACTCCAAATAACCAAAGGATACTACTCATTAAATATGTACTTAAATTGGATGGAAGGACGGGAATGCAGTGTATTTCTGTTCTCTTCGATATGGATGCATTTAGAAAATAAATTATTACTAGTTGTGGAATTACCAATGGATTATGATGTATTAATTTGCAATATTTAAAAATAAACTATATGTATACTAGCTTATAAAATGTCGGAAAAACAAATGCTATTTAAGAAATTTATTAAGAACAATTGCTTACTTAATTTAAAAACTACTACAGAGTGAATTAAATAATTCTTGTACAACTGTAGCTAAAAATGTCTTTCATATTTCCGTCATAATAAAAATTGATTACTTATGTGTGATGTAGTAAGCTCAAGTAGCTATGCTAGAACATTGGAGATGCTAGATCATATTTACGTTATGATTATTTTTTTTTTGGTTATCCTACAGAAATTCATTTTATGTTCGAACTCAGTTTGGAATCTATCTCCATATCGTTCAATAAACTTGGAGGAGGACCTTGCAAGTGAACTTTTTATTTTAAGTCAAAGAACAAATGACTTTTGTTTCTTTATTTTTTTTTATTACTTGTCATCATCAATGTATATGATAGATAGATAGACATATTTATTATTATGTTTTGTTTATAATTTTGGGCTGTATGAACTCCTAGATCATCTCGGAAAGCGTACTCATGAATGGTGGATACGCTGGTAAAAAAAAAATTGATTTTATACAAATATGTTTTATTTTTCTTTATGAAGGTAAAGGAAAGAAATATATGTGTTTTTTTTTTTTATTATATTGTTAGAGAGATGTTTATATTTATTTTTGTATATTTTCTTATTTCAAAGTGAGAATTCTGGCCTCTAAATCAATGAACCTATAATAGAAATAGTCTGCTAGAAACGGTAAAGAAATCTCATTTGTAATATTTATGACTATTAAATTCTAAAGATAGCTTAAAGTTTATTCTGGATTAAAAGTTATACCTTAATGTATTATTTAATTACCGTGTTGCTTGCATAATATATAACTTGGAATTGATTTTTTTTTGTATATTTTTATTCACGCGTGTGTGTGTCTATTTTTACACAATTATAACATTTGTTTAATAAAAGTTCAGTTTGTGAATATCTTATGTATAAATTTCGGATGTTGTCATATTCTAAAGAATTGAACGGATTAGTAGGTTATCTGTATGTATTTATCTGCCAGCATGTATATATGATGTTAGATATATAGAAGAGCTTTGGGAATGGAAAGTTATCTGGATGTGTTCTATGTTTGTAGGGATGAGAGATTTTGCCTATGTAGTATATTTTAATAATTGTCCATGAGTAGAGCCTAGTTTATATTATATGCGTATTATGAAAGGATAGTTTTGAAGTTAAGTGATGTTTTTCTTATAGTCCTGGTGCTGAGGGAAAAAGTCCCACACCAATAGTGTATTTCAGAATTAGATGAATTATTGTAGAAGTATTAAGTAAGAGTTTATTTGCTCCTCATGTGAATTTCCCTTGGAACGTGTAGTTTGTATAATCATGAAAATATAGCTCTGTGTTATTTAATATGTGGCCAGATAAATAGTTAAATTAAATTTTTGATGGAATATTAGTGTCTTATTTGTTGTCTGGTCTACGACATTGTCTGAAATGAAGTAATTGTTTAATATTTTTTTAGTGAATGGATAGTGTGTAGAAAATATTGTTTCCTATTATTGTTGCTTGGACACACACACGTGTAAAATAAACAATATCGCGGATATAAAAGTATAGAGTTATTGAAATTAAAAACGGGAAAGATATGTTTTGAAACATATTATATTCATTTAATACAGAGTTATAAATCATCAAACCATCAGAATGAATATGATTTTATTATGCGTGAAAAGTATATGTAATTAAAAATGATTATTTAATTAGTTAGAGAAAGTTGCTTTGTTGAGGGCCAAATATGTTAGTTTGATTTATTTTATTAATCAATAGTATATCCTCTCATAAATATTTATTGTGCCAATAATATAATATATTATTTAGTTAATGATATGTTTAAATGAAATGCTTAAGCAAAGCAGGTATTCAAAGTTAGAATATTCAAGTTTTGTTATTAATTTTTGATTTCAAAAAGGTATAAATAATGTAATATAATAGGGATAATCCCAAACTGATGTCCAAGGTTTGTTTGAGAATTTAAAATTATTAAGACAAGTAGTCTTATTGTAAAATAATTACTTAAATTAAATTTTCAGTATAATAAATATTTGTTTATTTATTAAAAACTGTGTCTTAAGTTATTCTTGTATACATTCGTGTTTCAATTTCCACATCTCCACATTTCATACATCTATTATAAAGTAGATATATTATTTTATAGTTATAATATCAAATTTGCTGGTGTCTGACAATCTTGTTTTCTTAATCCAAACATTATAAGAAACATTTGCTACTTGATAAACGTATTAGAAAGGTTGCCCAATTAGTATATTTGTTAGATGATGATGTGAGATTAAAATACCCTATTTCTGTCATTATCTAATTGTTAAACACAGTAAAACATTTAGTCAATTACATTTTATTATAAATTAGAATTATAAATTATGGGCCAATGTATTTTATGTAATTCAACTGTGTTTTTAAATTCCCTGAGATCTTATTGTATATTCCTTGATCGGCATTAAGGTAGCTGTTTAGATGATGATATGCCAAGTCACAGGATTGTTTAGTGATAGAATTATATCAAGCTGATATATGTTATACTTGGATGAAGGAAGAAATTAAGTTGAAAGGATATTTTAATAGACTGTACTGATAAACATTGTGATTCTTTATCATGCAGTTAGCTAACAAAAAGGATTTACATTATATTTAATGTTTTATAGTATTTCTTCTTTCATTTACTTATAATTATATATCTTATAAACTTCCTATAACCTCCCACTGAGCTGAGCTGAATGTAGACTTAGGTAAAGAGTCTCAGTAATAATTTATATCAAATATGTTGTTATATTATTCTATTCATTAATAGAACTGGCGCCCTGGGCATTTACTCATATAATGTATATGAGCGGTGTTGGGAGTGTAGGTTATAATATATATATATATATATATATATATATATATATATATATATATATATATATATATATATATATATATATATATATATATATATATATATATATATATATATATATATAAAGAAACCTAACTAAACAGCTATTATAGATTAACAGAGAAAAATGGTTTAGCTCAGGAGAATTGATGTTAATAGTAATTGTCAGTTTCCTGGAAACAGCAAAAGCTAATGTTGTCTCTATTCCCATAGGTATAATCTTCTTATGTATATTCTTTATTATAATAACAATCCATGACAATATTTAATTCAAAATATTTATATAATATAGTATTATGCATACAAATTTTGTTCAATAGATCGTTTTTGATATCACATAAATTAATTAGTTTGATCTGATTTGTATAATGGAATATGAGTTACCAAAGCAAATTTGTATTATATCTGTGTTCATTTGCACTTGTGAAATTTGCTTTGACAATTAAACCAATTGTCTGTAAAATTTTAGTTCTTAAATTTTTCCCTAATTTTTAGTTCTGAATTTGGTATAACTTAACTATATTTCTTTTAATATATGCCATGGTTTTTAAGATATTTCTATGTTATATTTGGTAATCATGATTATATGACATATCTCAGCTACAAAGTAGCATGATAAAATATCACAGTGATTAATTGCCAAGTTACTATTTAATAGCTAATAAAACTGGATATCTCTTTTTTTTGCTATTAGATGTTAAAAATATTAACAAATTCAGACTTCAATATTTGCTGAAGAAGATTAAATGTATTTTCCATACTGAATATAATAATGTTGGCGTTATATATCTAAACATAAAAATAAAATGAAGTTTTTATGTAATAATCTAGATAAAATTTCAAGTAGAATATTATATGTAAATTGTGAAATGAATATAAATATATATTAGAACAAATGTGCTATATTTTATTAACCAGTAAATTCAACAACTGTTAAAAAATCAGAGGGAGTAAATTGTTTATCTGATATCCAGCCAAGCAAGTATTTAGGATTAATAACAAGACTAGAAACCACATAACTTCCTTGACAAATGGGAAATAAAAATAATCTCTAGACTGCTACAGTCTGATGATTAAAGTGTCAGATTAATTTTTATAACTACTTTTTGCAAAAGATAGACAAAACTAAAAGTAAGAATTATTTTTATTATTTTATCATATATATATATTGTTTCTTGGTTAACTATTAACTTGAATCAGATATTTATTTATACTAATCTATTTATTCTAAATACTATGTATGTTTATTTAGAGTAATACATATATATATAGGGGACTTGAACTCAGACTTTCAAGCATTTCACTATCCACATTATCACATACCACTGATATACATGATCACACACATGCAGAAAAGATAAATAATCACCAATATACATATTTTGTGCTAAACCAGCACTAATCAGTTGGTCCATATTACCATCTCCCATATATATATAAAATACATATTTTGCGGGTTCATCCGTGTTAAAAACTTTTAATATCAATTTACTGACGTTTCGTTTTGGCTTGTGTGACCAAGTCGAAACGTCAGTAAATTGATATTAAAAGTTTTTAACACGGATGAACCCGCAAAATATGTATTTTATATATTTAACCCGTGCAAATCTTCGTTTTAACATATATATATATATAATCAGTGCCCATTTGATATTAAGATAGCATTCCTTACACTTTAATGGACAGGCTTCAACCTACTCCAACCTCCAAATCTTTCCCCATCCATACGATTAAAAATCTGATTGTAGAATTCCCAAATCCCATGATGATGCCAATATTATTGTCATACCCATGTTGACCTCGAGTCACTCTGACCCCTCACATATAGGACAGTATCCATTTAAATACATAGAAGAATGGATATAATACAGACTTAACATGTAAGACTTGAAATACCAGACACTCTTAAACCTGGAGCCCAATTGTAAATACAGAAGATTGAACTCAGACTTTATATTTATATTTTTTGTGTGTACATTATCTAATTTTGGAATTGTATACATGTGTTATTAATACCATTATTTACGTATGTAGAAAAGTAATGCAATTCACTGTTATCTAGTAATGCATATGTGTTATCAAGGGTTAAACCAACCACTGTTTCAGAGTATATAGAGATAATTTACAGGTTACTGTTACTGGAAATAAAACTATTGTTGTTATATGTATATGTTTACCTTGTTCACTTTTTATTTATGCATTTGTGCAACATTGCTAATGACTTTCACGAACCCCAAAGCTAGGATTCAGTGCTAACAAAATTTCTACTAAAGAATATATGTTCAAATCTAGGTTGCTAATGGTGTCATTATGGCTTTATAATTGTATAACCAGTCCAAAGTAATAAATATTTTATTCTACTTGGGCATCATGGGATATATCTTTATGAGAGCAGAAAATATTATTGTTGTGGAGTTAATATTATAAGCAATACACTTTAAGTTGATAATGTCTCTCAGTCTGCTCATTATAATTTATGATTGGATCAATAAGCCATTATCTTATATACTTGGAGTCAGTTACCTTTGGCTAGCCAAGTGTAACCTGATCAAAGTATCATATATATATATATATATATGGATGGCTTGTGTGACCAAGTCGAAACGTCAGTGTATTGGTATTAAAAGTTTTTAACACGGATGAACCCGCAAAATATGTATTTTATATATATATATGATAAAATGGGAACCTCCTAATCCCTTGCTAATGTACATAATAATAATAATCTAGTTATTAATAGTTTTTATAAAGTTCAAAAGTTTTATCTCACTGGTTTTTAATGGCTATAATTAAAAGTTTGAAGATAAAGAAAAATAAAATGATTTTACCTAGGATTTGAACACGGTAATATGCACAATAGGGAGATGTAGCTTCTGCTGATTCTGTTGCTCCAACCAGTTGACGATGATTCCTCATAGGCTTTTTATTTTTTGGTGATGACATATGAACTATTCTGGACATGGACACTCCGCTGATTCTCAGGTTCAAACAAGGATTTTTCTTCTTCAAACTAACTGCAGGTGTTATTGCAGTGAAGGTTCTAGCTGGCTGCATTATTTGATCGGTTCAGCAACACATTTTTTTTATTTAACAGAATCAACTTTGACTTATTTGATTAAATTTTTCAATATAATATAATAATATATTCTGATAATAATAATGATGATGATTTAAACAATACCCAGCTCTCCCTTATATATCCAGTGTTTCCTTATCTTATGATCCATCAGACATACTACTGCACTTCTATTGAGTTTCTGTTCTTTTTCTTTTAGTGTATAAGATTCATTCCTTTAGTTTATGTTTTAATTAAATAGTATTAATTAATCCTTTGTTTGTTACTTATCACTAGCTGTTGCAATTATATTTTCCTTTGTTTTGTTTTTAGTTTTTAATTATTTTATTTGCAATAGCTTTCAATTGTATAATTTTGAAAAAAATTATTTCCTTTTAACATTTCTTATATACGCACACATTCCCTTACTTTAGTATTATAAGACAAGAATAAAGCTATTTACACCATAAGTAAATAATACTATTTATATTATAAATTAATAATAATAATAATAAATTTTAATCACTTTCCTTTATCTAATCTTTATTTCTGAAATCTTTTCTTTTTACTTTCAATCATTTATCTCAGTGAAACCTCCACCCCTTGTCCTTTTGTTCTTTTCTTTTTCTAAAAATTTTTAAACTTTTTTTTATTTGGATGTAAATATAAATTTTATTTTTAAAACCTTTTTTTTTTTTTAAACAAATCTCTTCCAACAAATTTACTCATGATAAATACCATGTAATAACTGCATTGGTACAACATATATATACCCTTACAATATATATATATATATATATATATATATATATATATATATATATATATATATTGTAAGGGTAACTCACAATCTTGTTAAGCACACTTGTTTATGTGCAATATCAAATCATAAACTTAAAAAGTATAATCATAATTTTATATTAGTAAGCATGTTATCCTTCTACATTTATATATATATATATATATATATATTGTAATGATATATAAATATGCCATTACATTAATTTAAAATAAAAATTTTAAATTCGCAAATAAAAATAAGTTCGGAAATAAAAGCTAAAAAAATTAAAGAGTTGTTAAATGTGTATATGTATATATATTCACACATATGTAAAACTTTAAAATTATTTCTTTTTTAAATAAAAAAAAAAGGTATTTGAACGTACTTTTTTAGAAAAAAGTACAAGAAAAAGATAAAATGTTTTTGTAAATGGAAATGATTGTTTTATAAATTAATTGAAAAGCAAACTAGCCCTTGGGGCTCTTATAGGAAAAGTCAGATATAGATAAAAGAATGAAAAGAATTAGCTTGTCCAATATAGAAGCAGCAATAAAGGCCCAGACCATAATGAAAAAATGGAACAGTGACGTCTTTTATTCGTTGAATCCAGATGATCATTATAAAAGGAAAACAATTAAAATTAAAACAGTTCCAGATAGTTACAGCTTGATTGTTTTGAGAGGTGTGGTAGGATGCACATATCACCCTCTCTCTCTCTCTTTATTTAAAAATGAAACAACTGAAATACCAGGAATGAACCAGCTAAGGCCTCCTCCAGAACAACAGACCAGACTTTTCTACTGTAAGATATAAACGGAAAATTTTTTACTAAAAGTAATTAAGAACTTTAAAGATTTGATCAGCTAATCTAAATTTTAAAAAGGAACTTTTATCTGACTTATGTTTCAAATTAATTATAAATGTTTAATTTTTACATATTTGTTTGCTAAAAAAAAATCATTTCCATTTTATTATTTTTATTTGTATTAATCTTTATTGTTTAAATTTTAAATACATTAAATTTAAGTTGGGCATAGATTCGTTTACTTTTAATTACATTTTTTTGTTTTCATATATGATTAAAATATATAGACATTCGGTAAACAATGATATCTTACATTAAATATCTAAAATGTATTTATTTGGATGTCTTTTTAGTTATTGGTGTCAATGTGGCATCTTATGATGAATGCCATTGGGTTTCTAGTGAATTCCCTCTGCCATTACATCAATGACTTTATATTTTGATCATGTATGTTTATGTTGAAATGTTTTTGAGCATGTAATCTGTGTAATCGATCTATGCTAAACATTAAAAAACAAACTTTTATAAATCCATCTGTGCGAATTTATATAAATGTTAAATTTAAGTTGGGCATGAATGGCTATATAGATTTGTAAAGTTATATTAGAGGAGGGTAATCTTAGCTTATTCATTCCGTTGTTGAATTAGGTCAATGGATTGGATATATTGGTGTAATTAGTAGATGTAATATGAGATTCACTATGTGCAGAATCACTGTATATGCCACACACACCCGTTTTGCCTATGGAATGCGATCATAATTCAGCAAAGATGACTGCAGTGTGGAGTTTTTTTTTTTGCTCTTCTCATCAGATAGATGTAGTATTCATATCTGGATGAGAGTCAATTTCTTCTCTTAACCTATTTTGTGCTGCCGTATTCGTGTTACATTGAATACATCAATGTATCAGATGGATTGATGCCAGTTTGACTGTGAACTTTTGGCCTAAGGTTTAATAATGGATAGAATATTTTCTTTTCAAATGCAGATCTATGTAGTTTATTCATACTTGACAATCTTAAAATAAATATAAATTTCATCTGTGTAGATGATTTAAAATTTTAAAATAATAGGTTAAATTAAAAGAATATTAAAATCTAAAATAATAAATATTATTCCTCAAAATGTAAAATGATTCAAAATTTATATGTGCATAAATAAATGTTTGTGTTTTAATTACTGGCAGTGGCTTTTATTTATATATATATATTTAAGATACAAATTAAACAAGTTATTTATTATCTCTGTGTCTCCATGAGCTAATGACAATGGGCTAACGGTCTAAATATTTAAATAAAGTGGAATCTTAACAGTGCGTATCTGCCTACTTTATAAATTTTTCTAGGTTCAAATGCCTAGATGGTGCCCTTGTAGTGCAGATTATGGTAAGATTCGATTTTCACTTTCTTTTGGATCGTTATAATATATTGTAAACAGTCGGGTTTAAACCCTAGTTACAATGTAGAAAGGCGCACACATATGTGATATAGTTTAAAATTAGTTTCATATAATTTGATTTTATTTCGTTTTAGTATTTATTTTGTAGTGGGAGAAAATGTTTAAAATTTTATTAAAGTAAGAAAAGAGGGAGTGGGGGGAGAATTTGCGTTTTGTTTTTTTATAAAAGTGGTATATGTATGTATTTGCGGTGTGGATAGACAATTTTAGAAAACGAACGTATGAATACATTTTGGATCCAAGATAAGAGATTATTGTAAGTAAAAGAAAAAAAAAGAAATATATTAAACATCGAAAATCTTATCTGGGGAATTTGAATGAAAATTAAAAAGAAGGTTGAGGTAAAAAGTTTCCGGAATGTTAATTGCCAAAATGTCCGAAGGTGCGAAAAGTTCTTTCTGCTTATTAGCTTAACTGGCCATCTATACCACGTGGTGGGGAAGAAGGGGACGGACTGTGTTTGCGAAAACAAAGAAAAAGGAAAAAGTGACAGGGAGAGTGAGATGTAGTTTTTTTTTTTTTTTTAAACTAGTGTCAGATTATTTTTGGTCTTCAAAGAGGAAAGAAAGAAAAGGAAAGAAATATTTTCATTTTTTTTTTTATATATTGAAGAAGAATAGCTAAGGCTACGGCCGAATATGAGTACAGTGGGGTAAAGGCTTAAGCGTGCTGGGATTTCTGGACCTTGCCCCGAAGAGGCCATGCAGCAGTGACCGGAGAACATCGACCGGAGACCTATCAACTTTTCGCAAGGGAATCGATCCGACTCGGAATGAACTGAAGCGTGATGAACTGTCTCGTACGTTTTACTTCGGATTTCATGTGTTTTTCTTCTTATTTTGATATCCCCGGGGATCACATCGGACAAAAATTGCAGGTAGTATGAACTTAAGATATTTTATTTTCCAAATATTATTACGTTTTCTGAAACCCTCAAGGAGAACGAACCAAGGCAAGAGACTTATATTTTTTTAAGATAAGGCCATTTTGAATACAGCTGATTAGATTTTATCTGTGTATACGTTCGTTTTTTCTTATTCTATTGAAAGTCCACACAGAATACATATATAGGTTTTATTGGGTTATATAAATGTTAAAGGGTGCGGGAAATATATTTTTATTAAAAGCAGAAAATATTATAATAAAAGATATGTTATTTTAAGGTATATTGCATGTGTGTGTTTTATTATTTGACTCATGGAATATAGTTCATAAATTTAGACGATTGATCCGAGTTTCGTTGTTGGTTGCATAGAGTGTCTCCCGTACATTTTCCTACGGTTTATTAGCCACCCGCCCTGAGTACTGAGCTAGTAGAGAGGCCCTATTACTATCGTATTCTTCTCTTCCAGCATAATACTTATGTAAAAAGTAAGTTTGGCGCTTGGAGTCAATGATTGACGTCCATAAATATGCTGTGAGAGAAATACGAATTTTCTTATCACTATTTGGCTTCATAAAGAAAAAAATAGATATTTTTTTATTTAAGATAAGAACAAATAAGTATACGGTAAACGAGCACACCCGTTACAATGGCGTCCCAACTAAGGCTTTATGAAGAATGGAATGTATGGGGGCCCGAGTAGAAAGATTAAAAAAATTCGATAAGGGAAAGGAGGGGGAGTAAAATAGAAATATTAGAGAGACGTGAAGTTTGTTTCGATTAAAATAGTTTTATTGAAAGACAGAAAATAGTTTTCCGAGTGGTTGATAAAGAAATTAGACACGTAGCATGGCGCTTTGGGGGGGGGGAAGGAAAACCTACCACGTTGTAATTTTGGAAGCAGGCAAAACAAATTACTACGATTTTTTTTTAAGATATCAAAATATATTTAGTAAAATATAGTGTGAATGAAAACAAGACTCCAAAAGAAAATGGACCAAGAAAAGAAGGAAGAATCGAATATTTTGGAGGTCATTCTGGAAAGATTGGAACAAAGATTTCAAAAATTCGAAGATCGATTTGAGGAAAGGCTGCGAAAATTAGAGCAGCAAATGGAAAGAATAAAAGGAGTTAATCAAGGAGAAGAGAACGAAGGAGAGTCAAAGAAGGAAGGAAGTATAGATAAAGACGAGAAGTCTAAGGGAAAGAAAGTAGATGAGAAACAGGTTGAGGGCGAAAAGATAAAAATAGCAGAAGAAAGGGAAGCCGGACGAAGTCG
>JAQFVV010012527.1:63633-531133 GCA_028023455.1 Epiperipatus broadwayi
TTTTTAAAGGTTCGGCCATTTGCCGGCCAAATGGGAGAAGCTCCCGTGGAACACTTACAAAGTCTGGGAAGATATTTTAGCGTTAACCCGATGGCTGAGGAAAGCAAAATCGCTATTGCTTGCAGCAACCTAACTGGAAACGCGCTATCATGGTGGAATTCGTTGTTTCAACAACCTACGACATTTGAAGAATATCAACGAGAGATGAGAGATAGTTTTTGGTCAGAGGATCGTCAAGAGTTGGCTAGATATCGGATTATGCAGGAGAAATATAGGGAAGGAGAGCGAGAAAGTTTTTCACAATTTTTCCATCGACAAGTGGCAAAGCTGCGAACGTTAGACGCATGCAATTTAAAGGAAAACCACATCATTCGGATCGTGAGGCATAACATGCCGATGAAGGTGGAACAAATGATGTTAGGCATAAGGAAAGCGTCCATGGAGGAGGTAGCTGAGCTACTTAATGCGATTGATATGAGCACCTATGATTATAATTTACCGATAGAGCGAGGAAAAGAAACTCACGATACTCGAGTTGTGAAATGTGGGACGGAAGAAGGAGGGTCGGATTGGGACTTGCAGGATCCCGAACGAGGGGATGGTAATACTAGACCGAAATGGCAGTATGAACATGAAGAGCCACGACCGCCACGCAAGCCGAATTATGGACAGGGAAAGATTTCGAGTTCATCCGGGAAAAAGGATAGCCGATAGAGTTAAGATATATACACGTGATTGGACATAGGCTGAAAGTTTTTTTTTTTGTGTGTTTATTTAAATTATTTTATTAGGGTATGGGTTTAATATTTAACAATGATATTATTAAGTATGGGGGCCGTTATATAAGGCCACATTTGAAGTTATATATGTGCGTCGAATTTTTTTTTTCCTTCATTGTTTTGTAGGCTAGAGAGTTAGATAAAGGTGGCTAGGGAGATTTGAGATGGGAGCGGTCTATCGAGTCTGACGGTGGATGGCGGGGTTGGTTGCTTGGATTGGGCATGTGGTGTGTCGCGTCCTGTATATAAATGTTGTTCCCGACATGGTTGACCGACCTATTTAAACTTAAGCCAATAAGTCTCCAAAGAGAGCACGGCACTCACATACCGTCCCACCCACAAAGCTCCAAAGGCGAGCACGGTCTTGGACGACCCCTACTTAAGTCGGATTTTGTTCTAGTTACCCTCGCTCATAAGACTCTGAAGTAGCAGAGTGCGGTTAGAAGGTCCTGACACGTAGAAAGAAAAAAAAGAAAAAGGAGATTATTTTTTTTTTGGGTTTTTTTTTTGTGTTTCCGGTCACATAACCAAATAAGTCTGTGTGGAATTGATTGTATGCGGTGCGTTGCATATCACATGCGTGTGAGTTGGTGGTCGAAATTATAGCATATCGTTGGGATTGATGGTCGTTTATTTCTTTGTTCTAGAACCGCAGGGTAGAAAGTTATAAAGGGAAAATATTTAAAAATGCATCGTTTTATTTGATAAGTTAGGAATGAGCCGTTCAAATATGTAGACCGTATTTAAAGGCTTCCGGGAGGAGGGTATTGTAAACAGTCGGGTTTAAACCCTAGTTACAATGTAGAAAGGCGCACACATATGTGATATAGTTTAAAATTAGTTTCATATAATTTGATTTTATTTCGTTTTAGTATTTATTTTGTAGTGGGAGAAAATGTTTAAAATTTTATTAAAGTAAGAAAAGAGGGAGTGGGGGGAGAATTTGCGTTTTGTTTTTTTATAAAAGTGGTATATGTATGTATTTGCGGTGTGGATAGACAATTTTAGAAAACGAACGTATGAATACATTTTGGATCCAAGATAAGAGATTATTGTAAGTAAAAGAAAAAAAAGAAATATATTAAACATCGAAAATCTTATCTGGGGAATTTGAATGAAAATTAAAAAGAAGGTTGAGGTAAAAAGTTTCCGGAATGTTAATTGCCAAAATGTCCGAAGGTGCGAAAAGTTCTTTCTGCTTATTAGCTTAACTGGCCATCTATACCACGTGGTGGGGAAGAAGGGGACGGACTGTGTTTGCGAAAACAAAGAAAAAGGAAAAAGTGACAGGGAGAGTGAGATGTAGTTTTTTTTTTTTTTTTAAACTAGTGTCAGATTATTTTTGGTCTTCAAAGAGGAAAGAAAAGAAAGGGAAAGAAATATTTTCATTTTTTTTTTATATATTGAAGAAGAATAGCTAAGGCTACGGCCGAATATGAGTACAGTGGGGTAAAGGCTTAAGCGTGCTGGGATTTCTGGACCTTGCCCCGAAGAGGCCATGCAGCAGTGACCGGAGAACATCGACCGGAGACCTATCAACTTTTCGCAAGGGAATCGATCCGACTCGGAATGAACTGAAGCGTGATGAACTGTCTCGTACGTTTTACTTCGGATTTCATGTGTTTTTCTTCTTATTTTGATATCCCCGGGGATCACATCGGACAAAAATTGCAGGTAGATCGGAACTTAAGATATTTTATTTTCCAAATATTATTACGTTTTCTGAAACCCTCAAGGAGAACGAACCAAGGCAAGAGACTTATATTTTTTTAAGATAAGGCCATTTTGAATACAGCTGATTAGATTTTATCTGTGTATACGTTCGTTTTTCTTATTCTATTGAAAGTCCACACAGAATACATATATAGGTTTTATTGGGTTATATAAATGTTAAAGGGTGCGGGAAATATATTTTTATTAAAAGCAGAAAATATTATAATAAAAGATATGTTATTTTAAGGTATATTGCATGTGTGTGTTTTATTATTTGACTCATGGAATATAGTTCATAAATTTAGACGATTGATCCGAGTTTCGTTGTTGGTTGCATAGAGTGTCTCCCGTACATTTTCCTACGGTTTATTAGCCACCCGCCCTGAGTACTGAGCTAGTAGAGAGGCCCTATTACTATCGTATTCTTCTCTTCCAGCATAATACTTATGTAAAAAGTAAGTTTGGCGCTTGGAGTCAATGATTGACGTCCATAAATATGCTGTGAGAGAAATACGAATTTTCTTATCACTATTTGGCTTCATAAAGAAAAAAATAGATATTTTTTTATTTAAGATAAGAACAAATAAGTATACGGTAAACGAGCACACCCGTTACAATATATAACTTAAATATTAAACTATTAAATTGTAATAACAAAAGTCAAGTCGAATAAATAGTTGTTTTAATAAAATCCAATATTAAAATGATTATCTTTCAATCATATATATATATTGAACCGTATTCAAATATGTGGATTCATAACACCGGTCTCTTAGGCAGAGAAGAACATACTCAGAGAGTATGTATGCCCAAACGATAGCTATAAGGTATATAACTAATGTTACATTTCCAGGACATAACTTCTTCTCGACTGTTGAGTTCAACACCAAGTTCAAAGCACTTTTTTTGTTTGTGTATAAACACGGGCGCCAGCTATCTATTCAAGGATGAATAAATAACGCACTTTAAGCAATGGCCACTAACTCAATGCCTAAATCCATGACTAGCTCAGCTGTTTGTAATCACTAATAGATTATACTTAATTAGTGGTTAAAAGACTTGATAAAGAATTTGTTAAAAAGAATTTATAAAAGGAATTGATAAAAAGAATTGACCGACAAATAAAGTTTAATTTTAAAGATAATTTATTAACTAACATTTATTTACTAAATTTAAACATTTTATAATTCTAATAAAACACAAGCATATTTTAAATTAACATTCTAAATAGTTTAAATATTCTTGAATATTTTCATAACAGAACACTGCGAATTTAACTAATAAATATTGATATAATGACCACACACATATTATCTCATGCACACACATAATAATGATAATAAAGGACTACATAGCATTTGAAATTTAATCACACACATCAATAGTTCATTTATGTATGATATCGAGTTCATATAATTAGACTCTTGGAGGATTCGCACGAATTAATGAAATGCAATGGCTATTACAGTATAACGAAAATAAGCAAATGTTTTACCTAGGATTTTGAATGTTGACGTAGAATTTTGTTCTTTGGAGGCTGCTTTCGGTGAGGATATTTCCATTATAAATGCTTACCAGCCGGCTGGGACGTTTCCTTGCTGAGTTTCCTGATTTTCACGATTATTGCTATCGGAGACAAATAGATACTGACGGAGATTTTCTAAGATGTTAAGCTGACATTATTTCACGGGCAGATCTGCTGTTTTCTTGGACATCTGGGCTGGAGGTGAACGTGCGTTCCAAAATATTCTCAGCACTGCATTTTGTTTCTTAACTGACTCAATTAATTTCCGAACTGCACTCTCTCAATAATTTTGTGAACTGATTGTCTCAACTCAATTAATTTGTGGAATGAATTACTGTCCGATAAAAAAAGGTCTATTTATACCTGCGCCTTGTTGTCTTTCTGATATATCTCCGGCAAAGATCTGTTGTCGAATTGATAATCATTTGATAAACATGTTTTGAAAGATTGCTTAATTAGTAATAGCCATGCAAAAACGTATTGTTTTATATTAATTAATATCTAATAGCCATTGCCGCATTTTTTAATGATAATCTTCTTTAACTTTCACATACATTTTATATATTTACAAATGTACATATATACGCACATATATTTTTAATACAATTTACTATTTAGTTTTAACATTATTTTTTCTTTAATTAAAATTGAATGAAAAGAGATTTGCATGTTTTAACTTTTCCAAATTATATTTTTACGAATACTAAAAAAAAAACTATTTAATTCTTATCTTTTTCGAAAACAAGCTGCAATAAATTCTTCAACATTTAATTTTATGTTTTTCTTTTATGAAAGATTACTTTAATAATAATTTTAGATAAAAATTATATGTGCCTATATCAATATAGGTACAATATATATATATATATATATATATATTATACCTATATATATATATATATATATATATATATATATAATTACTTAAGTTGACTAATATCACTAATCAAGACACAAAACATAAAGATAACCTTAGGTCAAAGTCATATCTTAGCAACTAAATGCAAAGAAAATGAAATTCAGACTCAATTATACAATTATTAATTATGATTCTTTCCACAATGATTGAATATAAAATGATGAAATCAGATAGTAAATTTAATACATGCTACTGGAAATCAATTCTACTATAAAAGATAAATCAAATAATTTCCAAATTAATTCTACCTTTTACAAATGTACTAGTAACTACAAATAGTTATTTTGTCATGTTCAAATTATGAACACATTAAAAAAGATGGATCAATAGTTTGAACAAATTTTCTTTGTTTATAAAATCTTCATGAACACAGAATTTAAATATAACTCAAGAAAAGAGTAAATAAATTACTCTTTAATATTAATAATAATAATTTCAAAATGAGATTATATTTAAGAGAGTAAAAAAAATTCTTAATGAGATCATTCTAAACTTGAATTTTAAAAAAGATAAATATTATCAAAAACATTATATATTCAAATAAATTATTTTAAGAAGATTTTAAGATGTATAAAATGCATCATAAGTAAATACAATTTACCATAGGATCCAATGCTTTGTCTTAATTTAAAGTAATGTAATTATTTATTCCTACTGAAATATCTAAAGCATATATATAATTCAAAATGTAATTTCAATTTATATCAAAATAATTTATGGAAGATGTCAACTTCATGCAAGAGAAACATTTAGGGACAGGACAGATACTGATTGCCTCATTGATGATTGATGACTAGGAAATGAAGAACTTTATTCTTAATCAACATTACTTCACAAAGTATGGAAATGAATAAGACAATACCATATTTTTTTTAATATATCATATCACCTACATGTATCATCATCCATAATTATCTAATTTTATTTTCTTTACTTTTAAAATCTACTTACATTGGATAATCCAAGTTGGAAAATCCTTAGATGAAAGGAAAATGGAAAAGTCATTGGTTAATTTTTTTATTTAATAAAATTTAGGTCTTCCTTATAAAACCACCTGACCTGGGTAATGAGTAAACTTAACATGAAGGTAAGATTTTGTTGTTTTTCATATTAAATTCATTTACTTATGACAAGACAGAATTTTTGTTTATTACTAACTTGATTAATTTAGTAATATTTGTTTATTTATTTTTTGTGTAAATGATTAATATCATTAGATGAAAGATCTTTTCATTCAATAATAGGGACAACACATAGATGGGGGAGGGTCTTATAAAAATGAAATTCCCTCAAAAGGATTTGATAATACAAAAATCTTCATTTATACTTATATTGTTTAAATTAAATTTAGCTAGTTAGTATTATTAATATTTTTGAAATTATATAATTGTATTTATTATTTTATAACCTATTAAATATTATTTGTATAATAAAATATATTTACTATGGGAATATGGGAAGGTATCATTATAAATCTTATATACTAACAAAATAGAAATGTAGGTAAAGCACTCATCATTATAAATGTTGATAAAATTGTTGTCGGTTAATAAATATTAATTTTTTATTATTTTAAGAAAGTCTCTCATTTATTTAAATTACTTATTTTATCTTCATAACAAAATAAGATGAAATACACATATCTATCTATCTATCTATCTATCTATCTATCTATCTATCTATCTATCTATCTATCTATCTATCTATCTATCTATCTATCTATCTATCTATCTATCTATCTATCTATCTATCTATCTATCTATCTATCTATCTATCTATCTATATATCTATATATCTATCTATATATATATCTATGCTATATATAGATATATATATATATATATATATATATATATATATAATTCTAATTTAGCATCATGATAAGTTAGTTGGAAGTAATTTTGAGAATCTATTGAGTTTACATTAAGTATTATTATTATTACAGGATATTAATGGAATCCCTGAACAGAGTTAATTGTAAAATCCACCCTGAGTTTGAATGCTGAGCATAACAGAGTAAGCAAGTGAGGTGAAGATTGGATGAACATGTCTAAATTGTATCTATATTTAATATTTAGATAACAAATTTTTTTTTAAATAGTTGCAATCATGGATGAATTTTTTATTACATCATTCATGGCATTCTATATGAAGACCCTAAGTCTGACTATAGTTAGATACATTCACGCTCATTCCTTAAAAAAATGAAGACTGTTACAATATATATAAATATTATCATCCCCATATAAGAGATGATGATGCAGGAATGCATGGTAGATTGATAGAAATTGTATATATAAAGCCAGCCAACATGTAACACAAAGGAAATAGACTGACAGACTTGATCAACATTCTCTTATGAATATAATGGTTACACAAATTGACCACATGCCAGGCAGCAAATTTTTTACAAAAAAACTCTCTTTAAATCTTACAAAGATATTATTAAATAAAACAAAATGCAGCATGAGAAATCCAGATTAATTGGCCAGACAAAATATCAACATATTATTATTATTCAGAAATGATACAGCTTTAATATCTCAAAATATATTAAGCAACAACAACCACACTTCAGGTAAAGCTCATGTTTCTGCTTTCGCAATTCATGCCAAGAATATTGCGAATTATACTAAAGAGGAAGAGAAACTTCAACTCACTCTTTCAATACTTTAATGATCTTGATATTCCCCATATAAATCACCAAACAATATGGTTACAATTAATTTCTTTCTGATAAAAAAAAAAATTCTACACTCTTCTTCTTCAATAAACTTTAATATCTTTAAATTATTTCTCATTGTATTTTCATGATCCGATCTGCATGGACTAAATACTTTTATCAAACTTATTAATTCATAATGCCACATTATATTTCTTTAGCAATAAGTCTATGAATCATTAAATTAAAATTAGAATATAATGATCTCGGGGTTCATGTAAAAAAATGCAAAAATTTTACTAGTGATTTTATGAATATGTTATTGATCAATGAATGTCATCATAGCGATTAACATAATTAGACATCCACTTAATTTACGAGCTAATATCTACTTTTCATTAACTACTACTAATAAAATTTTATAAATTAATAAATAGTTAACTAATATAAAATATGTCAAACTTTAAATTTTGAACTATATTACCATCGACTAGGGTCATATTCGAATACGCAGAGTGAGAAAGGGATTTTATGTCAACTCAAGATACTCATCAACAACATAATAAATTTATTCCAGTGGAACTAAGAATAACTAATCGGAATGCAATTTTCCTTCATTATATTTGCAGTTTAAATTATAATAATCTGTAAAAAAAATGATAAATGTTTCTTTGAAAGCACATTTTCATATTTTCTAAGAATTATCAATTCAATAGTTAGACCTTTGTTACCTGTACTTGGATAAGCATCAAATATTTATTTATAAAATTGCATATTGTTAAGATTTCTGGATTCAATAGATACCAAGAATATTATGACACTATACCAAAATTAATTAACAAATAAAGCATTTATTAATAAAATTATTAACTTTAAAAATTATAAACTTTAATGTAACATAACATTGTAGCAATCAGATAACAAACTTAAGAAAGTTATATCTATAGTGAATTTTACAATCGCTACAGAGAATACGATTCCCTTTCCATTTAAAGAGGATGTCACTGAATTACATGTCTTTATCATACAGGAACTTTGCATGGACTTAACATTGAAAAATCTCAACTATCTAAATTTACTGTTTTAAACATCTTCCCTTTTTACTGCAAGCATGAATAATTATTTTATATAATGATATGTAAAATAAATTTTAAACTTATGCCATCTTTTGACCGAAATATATGCCTTTTGATGCTACTGATTCTTAATTTTAGCTTTATAAGCCATAAATTAGACATTATTTTATAAACCCTTAGTAATTAAACCAAATTAACCAACGGCTGTTGATATGAAGTTGTAAATTTTAATTATACTATTTTATTAACTCGTTAAATTCACATCACTCGTTTAACTTTCCAGCTATAACCAAAATTTTAATTCTTTCAGAGGTCACACTTATACATTTGCACACACTCAATGCTTTCTAGGTCCCAACAATGAGTAATGAACACTATTAATCTTATCACTCCAGCCGTGGCTTCCTTCCGTGATCAGCTGCTCGTGATGCGCATTGGATACTAACATTATTTCAAATTTAGAATATTTATCAGTTTTATAAATGACTGTGAGCAAAGCTCAGCGAACCACATTATACATCAACCCTTAACACATACTCAGGAATTAAAAAGTGTCACTAAAGTAGGTGATACACTTCAAATATAAAACTTCAATAATGACCAACCATTGAAGCTAACAATAGCTTATATGGTGAAGATATATATACCCATGAGGAAAATAAGACTACAAAGCAATAAACTTTTGATGGCATGAACCCGGATTGTGCTCCTACTACTTAAGGGCAATAAAATATGTTAGGACTAAGTCAATATATATATATATATATATATATATATATATATATATATATATATATATATATATATATATATATATATATATATATATATATATATATAACATGGGAATGAACCATCACTACTACATCTATAATATGAAACATATCTCCCAAAGAATATGTCAACTATAGGGATGAAGTGTAATCTTCGCTCTCCTAATAAACTAGTTAAAATATCTACTACTAGCATTCGTGAAAGAGCAACACTAACAACAACTTGGTATACCTTGGACATGCATTGTTATACACAAACATGACTTATCTTAATGAGAACTTGGTTTGAACTCTTACTAAATGTATAAAACTGATAATGTGATAATCATCAAATATGACTAGAATAAAATTATATTAGCGTTAAATAATTAAGAAATAAGAAATATGCATCATTCTCAAAACCTATAATATTTATAACTATATCTCTCATAATCTAGGACATAGCAACATTTAAAATCTTAATGCTATATAATTAATATGACATAGTATCGTTAATATTTATATTTAATAAGAATATTAGTTAACAAAAATTACAAGGATAGTTGAAAGCGCTCCTAAGTGACGTTTATAGTTATATATTTTTTATAAACTTTTAAGTACTGTATTTTAATTATTCAAAACAATACAATAATTAATACAGTAAAAATATTTTAAAAACAAATATATACCATAATTTAATAGAAGTACTTTCAACTATCTAAGTACTCATTATCGACTAAATTCAAATTCTATTACAAAAAAACGTTATAAATGTATATAAAAAGAATTAGTCATACATCAATTTCCCCACATTTCATTAATTTTTATATTAGCAGCCTGTCTATTTATCAAATGTTGCTTTCCTATAGATAGGCTGCTAATATAAAAATTAATGAATTGTGGGAAAATTGATATATGAGTAATTCTTTTTGTATATGTTTATAACGGTTTTTTGTAGTAGAATTTGAATCTAGTTGATAATGACTACTTAGATAGTTGAAAGTACTTCTATTAAATTATGGTATATATTTGTTTTTAAAATATTTTTACTGTATTAATTATTGTATTGTTTAGAATAATTATATATATTTTATTATAATTGGAATACATACATTGATTAATATATATATATATATATATATATGTGTGTGTGTGTGTGTGTTTGTGTGTGTGAATCCCTTATGTAAATACTTTAAAATCTTTCATTCATATAAGTGATTAATATTCTTATAGCATCTAGATGAAACCATATATAATGATACTAATAAGGCATATTCCATCTTGATATAACCTAACTTCAGTTCAGGTGGTATCAGCTAATATATGGTAAATGAAAATAGGCTTTTCAATAACGCATAATAATAATAATAATAATAATAATAATAATAATAATAATAATAATAATGATGATGATGATGATGATGATGATAATAATTTCTGCTTAAAAGTCATTAGCAACAGTGTATACATGATCATCGATCTGTTCACTGCATGATCTTCTCGCACTCTCAGAATCATTTGAACGCTTGCATCAAGTCAATTCCACGCACATTTTATATACACACATATGACAAATATCCACACATGAAGACAAACAAATAGCCATTTTCCGTGAACCATATACATGTGCACAAACAGATTAGTTCACGTTTCTCTTGACATTAAATTACTGTAAAGAATTGTAAAACTTGTTATTTAGCAGAATTATTTCAGTTTAAACAATTTTCAATATTATTTGGAGTTTATTGCATTATTTCCTTAATCATATAAGATCCTCACATATCTTTGCTTAGATCATTTTAATACTCAATCTGTTTCTTTTATAGATTTTTCAATAGCAATTAAATGACTTCCATAATTCTAGGATGTTTTATACTTCTGACATTCTGTTTTCAAACATATATTCAGAATCAAATTTCTTCATCTTAATAGTAGCGATTTACGATTGAATCTAGCTATTTTATTTGTTAAAACTTTCTTTCTCCAATTAATAAATAGTCATACTTTATTATTTCAGAGTGTTTCATACCATGAAACAGTTTCTCTTTCATCCTTGAGATAACAAGCATTTGAAAGTTTCTTAAGTCCCTACTTTTTTCCTACTTTTAACTCAGTTCTAGCATAAGTTCGAGATTACCGATAGTTCTAGAATCTAATTCTTTTCTTTCTCCTTTCCTTCCAAAACAGCAATTCAAGCACTTTATATAAAAGAATAGTTCTTTCAAAATCAGGATATAGTACAAATAATACATGTGTTATTCAGGCTTGGAAAGACGGGTTTCATTCCAGATTCATCATCCCTCAACATGTTGTACATAAATTTTTTATCATTGGAATCTAATTCTTGGTCATAGACATTCTCACTTAAAACAAAACTGGAATTTGAACTTCAAGTTTTCTGAAACTCTACAAATTCAATACCTCTTTCCTTTAGTGCAAAACTTCAGCAGAGTTTTTAGTGAAGAAACACAAGAACAAGAAGAACCAACCTAAGACCTCTCTCAAAGGTGTGCATGGCTTTTTATATCCTCCAGTTGTCAATCATCCTCCTCTCCAGTATTAATTTCCTATTGGCTGTTACTCATAATTTTGACATTAATTATTCACATTACCCAAATGATCATGTGATTTACTTGGGATTTTCCCAGTTTTAAATTGTACAATAAAAAAATATGAAGATAAAAAATGTAGCAAAATGAAAAGAAAATATAATATAAAAAAAATATTTAAATTAAATCAATTTTTATGAATGAATATTTTCAAATATTTCTAAAAATTTAATTAAAAATTATTACCCTTTCAATTTGTTTTTAAATGCTACCAAACATGATTTATGAACATTTATATATTTCCCAATAAATACAATTACATTTCTACAAGCAAGTAAGCCTCCACACATCTATAATCATTCCAACTGAACTATTGAAATTACAGCTAGAAATAAGCCTATTTAACTGCTTTAAATTTACTAATCTAATCAAATAAATTGACTGCTTAATTTTATAACTACTTGCAAGTTAAATTTACTATTAAAACGTATACATCTATTTTTTTTTAAATTAAACACATTATTCCATTAATATATAGGGATTTGAACTCAGACTTTCCCATGTCATCTCATATTGCTAACCCACCTGATCACACACATGTTGAAAGGATAAATAATCACAAATATACATTTTTCATGCTAAACCAGCAATCATCAGTTGGTCCAGATTACTATCCCCACACATATTAAATACCGATTTTAACACTTAATTTCCAAACTCAGGTTACTCATTCCAAAAGTCAAGGCAGATCTTGATCCACTGGTGGACAGACATTAAACTGTATTCAAACATCTAAGCACAACTATGCATTAATTTTAAATATTATATATCTAACACAAGCACTATGATCATTAGGTAGACAGAATTATCTATACCAATGTCAGTTATGACATTTTCATAGACTGGATACATATAATTGTTAAAACATAATGATAACACTTAGTCTGTTTAATGCTGTGTAGCATATATAAAATAACAATGAAATAGGAACATGACAAGTAATATGTTTAGTTTCTGCATTGAATTATAAATGACTATCAAAATATGTTGAGGAATATGAGACATATGATGCTTTAATAATCTATAATGATTGGTACAAAGATGATTCCTGAAAGTACAACTTACCTAATTCCAAATAAAAATTATTACTAACTATTAGAATTATAATAAAGATAAAATTTTTAATTATACATAATTCACTTAGATTCCATAACAAAATAAAATGCAATATGGAAATCACTAAAATTTGCATTGAAAATTCAAAGTTTAAATATTTAGCATTGAAATAATTTGGCTGGTGGCCTGTGTGGATAGTGCAGTGGTAGATTGTCATACTTTGGAGCATATAGACCTCAATTAATTCCATTTCTGGCACTTACTGCTCTCAAATTTTTTAACTTTGTGCATATTTTATTCATAAATGACCATTATAATTTAATAAAAAGAAGCAAAGAGATACAAAATAGTGGCTTGTGTAGTAAATAAACAAATGGGAGATTAGCAAAATAAACTTATTAATTTTGCATTTTAATTCATAAGAAGTTCAAATACCATAAACACAAGTGCCAGAATTGATAGTGGGACCTTTTGATCCAAAGTCAGATGATCTATCAACTGTGGCAAAACACACAAGGTAAAAGTAAAATCCTAATGGCTTTATTACTTGGGTGTTCACAAGAAATTTGAATGCTAAAACTGCAAGCATGGGACACATTAAGTAATGTCAAGTATTTCTTTTCTAATAGAATATGGGAAAAGGACAAAATCAACTGCAGAATAATCTATAGTTATGATTGGCACAAATATTTAATTCTAAGAAATTGCTAGAAGGAATTAACACAGATATGAAAAGTGGCAAAGATATTAATTAGTTGATCGCATATGAATTGAATGTTAGAATCTAACATTATGCAGATGAATTTGTAGGGTTAATTTAAAGCTAGAATTGATAATAAGAGTTTACAAAGTTCAATGCAATGAAGACGCTAACATATAAATAAAAATTACGCATAAATTCATATCTAATCACTGGGATTTCCTTCTTTCCATATAAGTCTATGAGAATGAATACTTGACTTCAGCAAAATTATGTGGGTATTTACCTTCACAGTTTAAGTCAGCCCTTTATGCACTCCAAAGGCTTAATAACTTTCTGTATTTTACTTATTTTACTCTTACTTATAATAAAAATGTACCTATATGTATACAGAGTATAAATTTATCACCCATATGTTATTGTTAACATAATAATAGGGTGTTCATAATTACTTGGCAGCATTCATATAAGCATATAACAAGGAAAAATAAAAAGAAATCTTATGGAAAAAAAAAAGAGAAAGAAGCAAATTCAATCTACTTTTCTTAGTAATAATGTATGCATAAATTCTACAGATGCAAAAATCAATAAATTCATAAGACTATTTTAAAATATTTATAAGAATTTTATTTCAGTCAATTTCTAATTTAAAAATACAAATTTTAAAAATGTAAATATTATTGATCGTCCACGTTTACGCATATGTACCACGATAACGTATCATGTGATTGTAGAAGAGGAGACATCTTTATAAGCTTATTAGAGTAAAGAAAGCCTGGTTTGAAATTTTAAATAAACTATTTATTTATTCTTAAGTTGTCTATTTTAATTTGGTTTAAAATTGACCATTATTTAAAATTTTATATTTAAATAAATATAGCAGAAAACCCCGACGCCATCAATAGGAACGATGCTTGCTTCTCCATTTCAAAATAATGGGCAGTCTAAGTGATTTGCATATATTTTGCATATATCTCCATTATACAAAATAACAACAAACATTATGATTATAACTATGAAAAAGGAAACACGAAGCTTCCGAAAGCGCTAAGCAATTATAAATTTTTAATATAGCTTCATGGATGCGCGTTTCAAGCGCAATATATAGATTAAGTGATATGTAACATTTGATTTGGCTAATATTGTAAACGATATTGTAATTTAGATTATTTGTCGTCATTTAATCTTTGTAAGTTTATGAGTTTATATTCTATGACAAAGTATTTTTTATTAATGCAGACTAGTTCATCATCACATATACTACATTCGATATATTTACTAAGGCAATAAACCTTTAAGCACGTGCGCTTGAAAATGCGAAGGTAGGGACCTCTACAGGTCTTAACCTTTTCGTCCAAAGAGTAAGCTTGTGTTTAAGACCTGTAGAGGTCCATATCTTCGCATTTTCAAGCGCACTTGCTTAAAGGTTTATTGCCTTAGCGGTAAAATAAATTTTATAATTACATTCGATATACAAAATTTCATCTTACTATATTAGTCATTGGAAAATTATTTATTTTCCAGTCAATATTTTAGATCTCAATTATTAACAAATAACTACATGGCTATTTAGGTTGACGACAAGTAAGTAACCTCATAAATCTCTTTTGCAGAAATTTTTCAGTTATTTAAAAAAGTATATGTTTTACATCAGATGTGAATCCTGTGCTAACAGCAAAATAGATTTTAAAAAAAAACAAAACAATTTATCACTATACAATAAAACTTATAGATATTATTACTGAAACTGTAAACATACAATGGAAAAAAATGTTGACATTAAATGCCCAGCCAGTAATACCATTTTATTTCTTTGTATAGTAATTCTGAAAAGCTTTTATTATGTAGAAGTTTACTAAAAGACAGCTTTAGATTCATAATAAGTATATTTCCATGAGAATAGCCTAGGATAAGTATCTGTACAACAGAACAAAAAAGTGTTCTTAACACTGATCAATATTCCTCAAACAGCGTATATCTGGTCATGCATTTGATCTGACCAATGTGAAAATGTTTTTTTTCTGAAAGTGATGACAGGAAACTTCAGTTTAAGAAAACGTGGGCCATTGCTAGAGACCTTACACAATTAATAAAAAAAAATTAAACATTTCATTATCAAAAAAATGGAACAAGTAGATACCTAATTTACATAATGCCAGTAAACTTTAAAATTATTTATGACCTGCGGAATAATCGAGTGCTAAGAATCAGACGGATTCTTCAAAAACATGCTCACTGAATAAAAAAACTTAATACGATTATACCTTTTCTTGTTTCAATGTTTATAACATGAACATTAATATTACATATAAAGGCAAAACTCACTATATATATATATATTGCCACACACAGCAAGCTAGAGTAATCAATGGATGCCAGAAGGCTTGTGCATAAAATCCCCATCTAGTGCCTACTCATCCAATATCCCAGACTAGTTTCTGGCTTATGGCCTTCATCAGTGAGGAGCCTTGGATCTTAGAGCACTGCACCTAGATCTTAGGATCTAATGCAACCCTCCAGCAACCACCTTTTATCTCCATTTAACTACAAAATTATTAATCTTAAACTGAAAACACCTTAATGTTTTTAATCCAAACCCATTAGCTTATATAGTCATATGGGTCTGAACACAGTTCAGTACCCATACATTTTGGTGTCTTTGGTTCTTTAATAACCATAGCCACCACTTTCCTATTAGTGCTCCCAGATCCAAGGCTCCTCACTGATGAAGGCCATAAGCCAGAAACTAGTCTGGGGATATTGGATGAGTAGGAACTAGATAGGGATTTTATGCACAAGACTTCTGGCATCCATTGATTACTCTAGCTTGCTATGTGTGGCAATATACATAGCGAGTTTTGCCTGTCTTAACAACAATTATACACAAGCATAAGAGATGGTGTTCATGTGATGTTTGTTGGCTTAAAACCAATCCTGCCTAATAGGATAGAGGTGGCTATGGTTATTAAAGAACCAGAGACACCAAAATGTCTGGGTACTGAACTGGGTTCAGACCCATATGACTATATAAGCTAATGGGCTTGGATTGAAAACATTAAGGTGTTTTCAGTTTAAGACTCATAGTTTTGTAGTTAAATGGAGATAAAAGGTGGTTGCTGGAGGGTTGCATTAGATCCTAAGATTTAGGTGCAGTGCTCTCAGATCCAAGGCTCCTCACTGATGAAGGCCATAAGCCAGAAACTAGTCTGGGGATATTGAATGAGTAGGCATTAGATGGGGATTTTATGCACAAGCCTTCTGGCATCCATTGATTACTCTAGCTTGCTGTGTGTGGCAATATATATATAGTGAGTTTTGCCTGTCTTAACAACAGTTATACACAAGCATAAGAGATGGTGGTCATGTGATGTTTATTACATAAACTTTGTATTGAGATGTAATTTTTGTTGAATATATTAACAAAATTATAATATAATTTTTAAGATACTTTTCAGTTATAAATATCTGTGTATATATTTTATTTGACTACAGAAGATTGAAAAAACAATTCCTATTATAAATTAATGGAGTTATTATATTTAGATGAGATAACTCGTAATAAATCATTAAAAACAAAAATTATTCTCTTTTTGACAGTTCTGATTCGCTTATTTCCTAAAGGCTACTGTAATGTTTTTCCTTTGATAATCGAAGAAAGTAAATTTTATGAAATTGAAAATATATATATATTATATTTTAAAATGTCATAAAAATTACAATTTTGAGAAAAAACAAAAAAAGTAAAGTAAATCGTAAGTCATTGTTGTTGTCTGTGGGTAGATAAAAGTAAGAAATTAAAATACAAAAGACATTTTTAAAGAAGAAGAAAAAACAACAAAGTATAATAAAAAAAATTATGTTTTCAAACAAAAAGTACAAATATAATAACGTTGTGTTAAAAACAGTTTAAGAGTAAAACAAAAGAGTTCTAATTTATCTTGCATTGTAGAACTAATAAAAAATTTTATTTAATTTTTTGTTTATAAAAAAATAATATAACTAATTGTTGCTTGAAAATAAGTGTACTTTGATTCAATGTTTCTAACTTTAAAGGCTCTGATCTGAATGGGGAAACTTTCTAAGTATTGATGACATTACATGATATTAAACCACTACACCATTATATGATCATACAATCTGTTAAAACCATATCAACCCTCTCCAAACAGTTGTGCCAACCAGTGCAAGCCATAGCAACCAATCCATACTAGAAGATTTGTGCATCAAAATTCCTACTTAGTTCATATTTATCCAATATCCATGGACTAGTTTCTAGCTTATGGCCTTCATCAGTGAGAAGTCTTGGATCTGAGAGCACTGTATCTAGATCTTTGGATCTAATATAACTCTCCAGCAGTCATTTTTTATCTTTTTAATTAACTATAAAGTTATGAACTCAAAATAAAAACACAATGTTTTCAATCCAAACTGATTCATTTATATAGTCATACAGATCTGAATTCAGTTTAGTATTTGTCTTTAGCACTATTGTTTGGAGAGATTTGCTAATGATTTAACAGAACATGTAAACATAAGAAATTATAGTCATGTGATATGTTGGTGGATTAATACCAATTTTGGCCAAAGAATGATGGTAATTATAGTTATCAAAAATCCAAAAAGACCAAAATGTATAGATGCTGAACTGAGCTCAAATCAGTACTATTATACAAGTGAATAATTACTGTGTTTTCATTTTGGATTTTTTTTTATATGTCATAGCATCAGTGGAGGCAAACCTGCAACAACCATTTGCAACCAACTGCTTGCTTGCAAGGTCAATGCATTGACCTCTCAGCTAACAATGCTTGACTTCATTTTGGATTTATATCATAGTAATTTACTAAAAAGTAAAAGGTTGATGTTGGAGGGTTGCATTAAATCAAAAGATCTGGGTGAAGTACTTTCAGATCCAAGGCTTTTCACTGATAAAGCCTACAATCTAGGAACTAAGATGGGAATATTGGATGAATGGGCACTAGATAGGGATTTTGATGTGCAAACCTTCTAGCATTTGTTGATTAACATGGCTTACATTAGGTGGCACTAATGTTTTAATAGAGTTGCTACTGTTTTAAAATGAAATATTTAATTAATAGATGCATTATCATCAGCAGTTCCTAAGAACAATGCTTTGTCATTTTCAGCTAATTTTTTTATCTTCAGTTAACCATTTCATATTTGCATATGAAGAACATCCAATTTCTCTTACCATGTTTTCAAGATATGACATTCTTCAACTGCCTCTCAATCTTTTTTTGCATAACTTTACTTTCTAAAATACTTTAGAAAAAACTATTATAACTTAAAATATGTCACAAGAATATTGGATAAGTAGGCATTAGATATGGGTTTTATGTACAAGCTTTCTGACATCCATTGATTATTCTAGCTTGCACTGAGTGGCACTACTGTATGGGCAAGCATGAGAAATTGTGATCATGTGATGTTTAGTGGCTTAAGCAATACAAATAATAATAAACAATTTTTATATCAATATTATAATTGTCATAGCAACCTAGTTCAATGTTTCATAGGTTAAGATATCAACCATCAAAGTCACACAAGAAAGAAAAATATGGCTGACATTTTACCACATACTGAAACTCATCTCAAACTTTAGTAAGTACAACATCTCCCATCTACCAGAAAAAGAGCTTTTCTCTTTATTTAAAAAACTATGAACAGTGATATACTACTGTCTTTAAATGTACACAACAAACCATATTCACATAACTATACACAAACATTCATTCTTTTCTTCATCCTCTTCTTCATATATTGTTTAATAATTTAATCCTAATGAATCTTAAATATTTCATTGTATGCTCACTAAAACAAGACAAAACTTATTTATTCTTTTATCTCACCTTCTTAATATATTCCCATCAGTTCATTATATGCCTCCTATAAATAACATATAAACATCATGACTAACAAAAAATTGACTTATTCAATGTTCATTAACAATCTATCATAAAGTACAATTTTCCATCCGTATTCTTTTTATCCTTCATAAAATTTGTCAATTACAGTTGCTAAAGCTTTACAATAAATTTGAAAATAATCTTTTTTATCTATATTTCTTTCAATAACCTCTTATCAATGATATAATCTAAAATTTATTATATTACATTCAATGTTTCCTACATCGAAACCAACAAACTCATCATTCATGCCTTGATACCACCAAAATATTAATAAACTTTATTTCATATAATGCATTTGCAACTTCTTTTTCATTATAGTATTCCTTTTAAGATTACATCGACGATTCAACTTTGAAGATAAATTTATTTCCCAGATGTTTTTTTTTTTTTTCATAAAGTAAATTGATTAGTATTCCTATTAAAATTACGTGAGACCAAAATCATTATCATTTGTGACGTTTGCATTAGTACTTAAGCATATACCATTTTTTTAAGTGATTTCAAAATTGGATTACATAACTCTTCAAAGTAATATATAAGGAGTGATGAACACTAATATTTAAGGAATTATTTTCTCTGTGACCATATACCATGCTATTTATCTTCCATAACATTATATTTTCATCATTCATTATTTAGTTCTGGTATCAAGTATTTTTACACAAGTCAAAAATAATACTAATACTAATTCATTAATTTCAAAATGGCTTCTGTTCAACAGGGTATACTTTAATCAAATCCAAATTACAAACAAAGATCTTATATCTTTTCTTTTTTAAAATATGTACCTTCATATTATTATCATTAATATAGTGTTCAAGTTCAATCCCTAAAATAATATGTATTGTACTATAAGGTAAATTGAACAATCCCTAAAACAACATTCATTATACTATAATTATAAGGTAAACTATATTCTACCTTTTTTCTTAACAATAAGTCAGGTTCATTCCTTTGAGTTTGATTTAAAAATTACGTTAACGTAATATTCATTAATCCATCAATTAGATCATAGGACTTTAAGGATCTAAAGCCATTCAAACTTATAACAGTATTAAATGGAGATTAAGCTTTTCCTCTCTCCGTGTAATTTTCAACTATCTTCAATATTTGTGAATAAATAACAAAGAAATTTCAATCTCCATATTATTATCTACCACATTGTCACTCTTCCTATACATTTTCTCATGAAATAAATTCTTAATTTGTTTCTTGAAGAGTTTATTCCCCTTTCTCTTGCTATTACATTACTATAAATTTTTCATTTGAGTGACTGCTTAATTAATTTCTTATAGAATATCTTTTTTTTTCATTATTAAAGTCATAACTTTTTCATAATTATTTTCCACCTTTCCCTTGTTCTTATAATGTATGTTATTATATCCTTGTGTTTCATGTCTATAATCTATATTATGACTAAATTTACTTACCAAAATTTTAACTCCTTTGGAACTAACTTTATTTTCTAGGCATATTTTATTTATAAATTCTCTGACTATCTTTAGTCTTTACATCTTCATTTTGTGGTAATGATTCGACATCTAGAAGTTTCTTATCTAAGCCTTTCTGCTCTCTATACTACATCTTATTTTATTACATCATCAGAACAGTTTATCTCTACGTTTCAAAACTTTTCAATCATAGTCTTTGTTTCTAAATATATCTGTTCTGACATTCCATAATCTTCTATTTTTATCTCCTTAAATTCCACTTTTATATAACTTTGAATATCTTTTAATTCACTTTGAATCTCATTTATCTCTCTCTAATCTTGATGCTTTTTTAGGATTCTCATGAGCTTGCTCAATTTTTGTATCACCTCTTCTCCAATTTTCTATATCCAATTTTACAAGTTTTAATTTTATTGTCTAAATCAGTGGTCTTCAACCTTTTCACACCTGCGGACTGGTAAAAATAAGGATAAGGTTTCATGGACCAGCAGAAGTCTATAGATAAATTTTCTTTAAGATGTAAACAGCTTAGCCTTAGATGAAGTTATATATATATATAGAGTTTGTATAATAAAAAAACTTTTTTTTTTTAATTTTGAATTTTTTTAGAAAAGTAATAAAAAATTTAATTCTACCCCCCACCCCCATAAACATCTGTGATAACTAGAAAAACAAATTAATTTATGTATGACTGATTAGATTTTGTTCTGTTTCTTTTTTTTAATCAGGTAAAAGTGCAATGAAAAAAATATATAAAAATTGTTTATATTAATTAAAAGTTTAAAATCTTATTATTTTGTTATTAGAAACTTTCTTGCCAGTCTAGCACGGACCAGCAAAATACTTCTACGCCCGGCACTGGGCCGCGAACCGGTGGTTGAAGACCACTGGTCTAAATCAAGCCTAACTTCTAATCTTTTTTGTGACTTATGTATTTGGTCACTTAATTCACTGAATTTATAATCATATTTATCATCAGAATATCTTAATTTAACATCCAAATGGTACTTGAATTTCTCAAATATCATATTGATGGTATTTAATTTTAAACAAATCTAGCTTATTATTGAATTGCCCTATCTATACCTTTAATTCTCTGACATCATTTTTTTAATTCTTTAGTTTGGACCTCAAACTTATTATTCAATTCTTCTCTTAGTTTTTTATTTTTTCTGCTTTAATCTCACACATATTATTCATATCTCTAATTTGAATCTCAAATTTGTTATTCATGACTCCAAATTTTTTTATTCATATCTTCTCTTAATTCTTTATTTTCTCTACTTTGAATCTCAAATTTATTATTCATTTCTGCAAGTTTATTATTTGTATATATATATATATTTTGAATCTCAAATTTATCATTTATTTCTCCAAATTTATTATTTATATCTCCAAATTTGTTATTCATATCTTCACATTCATTATTTATATCTCTCATTTTGAATCTCTGTCCTTTCTATTAATTTCCTAAACATTTCTTAAATACCACTTTCAGGTTCTGACAACTTTTCAACACTATTGGTTTCAATATCTGTTTTTTTATAACAAAAACAATATCCTCTCTCTGACCAAAATAAACTATAACAACACTTTAAATTATTTGATTATTATTATTATTTTCTCATGTGTCATAGCATAAGGGAAGATAATCCCTTATCCCGGGACAACTGCTTGTAAAGCAGCTGTCACTGACCTCTCGACCACCAATGCTTTACAAATTATTTTATTATTTGACATAACATATTCGTCCATTCAACCTTCCAGTTATCGATAACAAATCTGCAAGAGTAGAATAATAATAAACAAATTCTTTTCTTTTTTAAGCCCACAAAATATCTCTTCATCTACCATTCAAACAAATTCTTTTAAATTTTTGAGATTACATTATAACTACCAATATATATAATTTTATATTTCTCTACCAATATATATATATATATATATATATATATGATATATATATATATATATATATATATATATATATATATATATATATATATATATATATATATATATATATATATATATATATATATAAGACTCTTGACGTCTCAGATTTTGGTCTTTAATCAGCAGGATTTGTTGCGCCATTTGTAAAAATTAAATATGTGTATATGCTAAACTCTGTTATAGTCTCACTGGTTTGGGTGACATTTGCATCAGATTAAACATATGGGCCATGCTATATCCCGAGTCATAGCATAATTATTGATCACCGTTTGTAACAGAAAAAAAATAATAAACTAAGGAATGAACAATCCTAATTTAATACCGCTCTTGAATTGTAGCATTGTTTGTAACAGAATGAAAATAATAAATTACACTAAAATGAATATCAATCTAATATTTAAGTTAATAAAACGATAATTATATTTAGCACATGATCACCAACTCTTATGCCAGCACATAACTGTTATTTAACAGGAAAAACTCTCCATACAGTAGTGCCACCCTGTGCCAACCAGAGTAATCAATAGATGTCAGTAGGCTTATGGATATTGGATGAGTAGGCCCTAGATGGGAATTTTATGCACAAGCCTACTGGTATCCATTGATTACTCTGGTTGGCACAGGGTGGCACTACTGTATGGAGAGTTTTGCCTGTTAGATAATAATATTTGTTATAACCTCATAAATTTCAACAGCACTTAGAACGAATAACAAACAAATAAAATATTACTTCAAACTACCCAAAAATATAAGCATTATTTACAATAGATCAAAGATAAAGCAATAAACCTAAATATCACTGATGTCTAAATAACAGTATATGCTTATTATATAGATCTATAATAGAATGAAAATAATGACAAAATAATTACACAGATAAACTTAATGTTTCTTAAGAATCAACACACTGTTTCTAATACAAACTTACACCAAAAGTCAAACATTATTTCTATTTAAATGAAATGATTTATAGATTGATGAAATATTAAACTTAATATGTCCTACACGTTTACAATATCAAGATATCTAACAAAATATATAACTCAATAATTGATTTCTAATTACAACTAAGTAAAATAAAACTACTGCTAACTCAGCCTTGTTATTCCACTAATATCAGTATACTCTTATTAACTAAAACAATTATAAACAAAGCAAAATTCTCCATACAGTATTGCCACCCTGTGCCAACCAGAGTAATCAATAAATGCCAGAAGGCTTGTGCATAAAATCCCTATCTAATGCCCACTCATCCAATATCCCCAGACTAGTTTCTGGCTTGTGGCCATCATCAGTGAGGAGCTTTGGATCTGAGAGCACTGCACCTAGATCTTAGGATCTAATGCAACCCTCCACAAGCCAGAAACTAGTCTGGGGATATTGGATGAGTAGGCATTAGATAGGAATTTTATGCACAAGCCTTCTGGCATTCATTGATTACTCTGGTTGGCACAGGGTGGCAATATTGTATGGAGAGTTTTGCTTTGTTCATAAACAATTATGTGCTAGTATAAGATAGTGATCATGTGGTGCTTAATGGTAAAACAATTATAATAAGATTAAATACTTAATAATAATAAAAATCAATCAACATAAGATATTCAAGTTTCATTTTCATACAATAAATTATATTAAATGACAGCTCTATATACAACTGTATATAGTATTTTTGCTATAAAATATTTTGAATTCTTATTCCACTTATATTATAATAACTTGATCTTTTCACCTTAATAAGTTCCGCTTCCTCAGTGTTATTTAATATTTAATTTAATCAGGTCAACCTAGATAACTTGAACTACTGTCATGTTATCAACCCATATGACAAAATCTTTTTATTGCTGATGTAATTTAGTTGTTATTAAAATTTGATTCTTTAACAACTAACCTGAATATGTGTTAAATAAAACCGATCAGATAGCAATCTTAACCTTACATCTCTTCTTTCACTTTATTTTTATAATAAAAGAGTCAGTTTAATATATCTTTTAATTCTTATTACAAATGTCTTTCTTTTCTAAGCATATCCAAAAAGTAATCAAATTACTGTTTGTCTGAAGATCTATAACGATGGCATTTTAGTATTTATTATATGTTAGTTATTTCCATAACCTAAAATTGAATATTGAATGTCTTTAGAGAAAAATCAAACTTTATTTATAAACTTCTCAAATACATTCAATTGTTAGTAATAGCACACAGGTTAGTATATGACCCAACATTTCTACTCTCCTTCTTCAGGTGTTGCTGGCCTGACCAGTGACTGTACTAGCATAATAATTCCCAACATCATCTTTCAAATTCATGAATATTAAATTTAAAGTAATGCTCTAATTACCTGAACTATTCTTCCAAAATCATTTAAGTTAATATTCTAACCAACTGAGCTATTTTGCCTAAGTCAGCCTTCGACAGAATATCTTAGTTGGTTATATTATTTTTTTAGGTTTAGTATTCACTAATATAAATGTCTAGATTCAATTTACTTACTAGTATTATCATTGGTCAGATGAGCATCACGTGAAGGAGAAAGAAAAATATTATCATGCAAAACATTATGCTATACGCTAGCCTGTGCACTCATACTTACAATTAAATTATTTGGAAAATTCAAATAAAGTTTGAATTTTTTTCTAAAGATTTTCAATATTCAATATTTGATAATGTAAAATAATCCATCATATAATTAATAATCAAATTACTCTATCAAATATTTTTATATGATCAATAAAACATATATTAACTTTTTTTATATTTATATACCTACATACCTATCTATCTATCTATCTATCTATCTATCTATCTATCTATCTATCTATCTATCTATCTATCTATCTATCTATCTATCTATCTATCTATCTATCTATCTATCTATCTATCTATCTATCTATCTATCTATCTATCTATCTATCTATCTATCCTATCTTTATCTATCTATCTATCTATCTATCTATCTATCTATCTATCTATCTATCTATCTATCTATCTATCTATCTATCTATCTATCTATCTATCTATCTATCTGTCTATCTGTCTAATCATCTATCTCTATCTATTTATCTTTTTTATCTATTTACTTAATTTATATCAACCACTGTTTTCACCATTCCAATTGCATCTTTTATTTTTTGTTTAAATATGAACTGTTTATCGAAAATCTGTGACTATATCATAGTAAATGGGCACGTTAAACTAATTAATTGTTCGCTGAATTGCCTCAATTATTGTATAATTACAGCTATTGAAAGAAACTTTATAGCCAATTTTCTTTGTTATAAATTATATTAGAATTATTGATAATATATTTCAAACCCTTTTATTCTTTGTAGCTTTTAATAATTTCACCGGAATTTCATTAATTTCCAATGCTTTGCACGCTTTCAATTTCATTAATACTTTAATAAATGACTTTGAGCAGTGTTACATGTTCTATATTTTCTTTACCTCTGTGATTTGCTTTTTTATTTAATATAGATGAAGATTCATTATTTTTATTATTATAAAGTACTTATTTATTCTTTCCATTTACTGGATGTATCCTCATCTTAAATCACCATTTGATTCTCAGTTCGGCTAAGTTCTCTGGTCGAACTTTTTATTTTACTGTAAAATAAATCAAACTTTCTATTACATAATAGTATTTTTGCCCGATAATTAGTTTCTATATACTCCCGTATTAATTATACTATTCCTGTCTCAACTTACATTAAGCTTTGTATACATTATTTTACCTTATAGTGAATTGCATTCTTTTTTCCATATTCCCTCTATTTTTATTTCATCATTTATTTAATTTTTTTTTTTTGCACTTTTATTTTTTTCTGTAACGCACTGCTTCTATTGTAACCTTTTAAATATTTTCTTCCAATAATTTCCATCTTTGGTTTGAATATACTTTACTAATTAGCCTATAATAATTTGCTCTTAATTTCGTATTTAAAGATTGAAAATTATTTCTCAATATCATTTTTAATCATCTATTCTCATTTCTTTTTCGTCTTGATTTTTTTTTTCTTTTGAAAACGCGGCTTTATTTCTATTAATCTGATTTAGATGTAGCTCCAAGATATACATACTTAATACAGCTTATAAATCTATTTTAAATAAAAAGTATAATCGAATTAAAATCTTTTCTTATTACCTGGAGATTTGAAATTTTTTAGCAGTTTATGTATTATTTTTACAATAATTTTTAACTCCAATGGTTGACATAATTCGTTATGACGTGATATATACACCTTGGGAATACTATCTTCACGGGAATGGTTTTTTTCTCTTCAACTATATATTACTTGTCACAAATTCACATGCATAATAAATATTCAATGATATTTTTAAACACACGTATATATATATGTACTAATCTTATTTAGCTACAGCCTCTATAGAAATTTTTGTCATATTCCAAGACTCAAATGATGAAAAATATCAACATACCTCTTTCTAAATATCCGTTTATTTCAGTCAAACCTAATGTCGCCAGAATTTAGGAAATCAATTAAGACTCCAACAAACATAGCAACATAGTTAAAAATAGTGATCACGTGATGTTTATTGGCTTAATAGCAACATAGTGTTTATTAACTATGTTGTTAATGTTCAACATGATTCCACATTTAGGAGCGATTTAATTGAAGACTTTTATGTATCCAATTAATGTTATGAAACACAGTATAATCTTTAATAATTTTATTTTAAGTTTTTAAAACAAATATTTAGGTAGGTAATTAATTAATTAGCCCACATAAATATGTAATGATGCTAACATTATTTACCTACACATTTTATATTTAAAAAAAAACTAATATTTTAAGTAACAATGATTTATGAAAAAAACCATTCTGTTTCTAAACGTATACGGTATTTTTATTGTACTGTTGTATTAGAGTTGGGACATGAAGAATTATAATCGTTTATTCATTGAATTAATTAAGTTATTAAATCAAAACCATATTTTAAAATCTACATTTAAAAAAAAAAAACAATTTAACAAAAAAAAAATACGAAGAACATTAATGTGAAGAATAGTTAAAATGCATGTTTAAATCAAACTGAGTGTGTTTTTGCACGTGATATTCTGCATAATCTATTTTAATACATTGTACAGGCTTACACCTGCATTTATATATGTAATATATGCGGGATTCGAACTCAGACTTTCACACGACCTACAACTCTCAGTGCCATCTTATATTGCTGACTCACCTGATCACACACATGTTGAAAAGATAAATATTCAACAATATCCGTAATTCGTGCTAAACCAGCACTCATTAAAGTATGAAGATTGGTTATCTTAATATAAAGCTGAGTACTAATTTTATATATGTGAGGAAATGGTAATCTGAACTAACTGATGAGTGCTGGTTTAGCACGAAATACTTATATTGGTGATTATTTATCTTTTCAACATGTGTGTGATCAGGTGAGTCAGCAATATAAGATGGCACTGAGAGTTGTAGGTCGTGTGAAAGTCTGAGTTCGAATTCTGCATATATTACGTATATAAATGCACGTGTAAGTCTGTACAATGTATTAAAATAGATTATGCAGAATATGCACGTGCAAACACATACTCAATTTGATTTAAACACTCATTTTAACTATTCTTCACATTAATGCTTTTCATATTATTATTTTTTTTGCTAAATTGTATTTTTTAAAATGTAGATTTTAAAACATGTTTTTGATTTAATAACTGAATTAATTTAATGATTAAATGATTATAATTTTTCATGTCGATTATAATTCTTCATGTTGCAGCTCTAATACCACAGTACCATTTTTATCAATCAAACAAGGCAACATCAGTGTCTCAAAAAGTCATTGAGATTCTGACAGGCATAGAAATCCTCTCTATTAACATGCTCACAACATTTAACATGTTTTTAAATTTTAATGCAAACTTGGTAATATTTTTTATAGAGAATATATGCAAGTAATGTTAGTTTTATTATATATTTATGTGATTTTTAATTAATTACATATTTAACTGATTACTTAGAAAGCAAAATTAGTTAAAATATATTTGTCTTAAAAATCATGCCTTGTTTAATAACATTAATGTGGGGTATGAAGAGGGCTTTAGTTAAGTTTCCAATAAATTTGTGTTCAAACTTTAAGATTGTGTTGAGCTTTGTAATTATATTTAGTAAAGATCACATTACTATGGTTGTTGGAGTCATATTTGATTTCCAGAACTATTAATAGTATCAAGTTTGATTTATAGAAACATGTATTAACCAAAAGATTAATTGTCATTTTGATCTCATAATGCCTTTAAAGGAAAAATTTCTATAGAAGATATATGTAAAAATATTAGCATTACTACATATTGATGTGGTATTTAATTATATAAATATATTATATAAATATTTACTTAAAAGGAATGTTATTTAAAATGAGTTTGTTTAAGAGCTATGCCTTAATATACAGCATTATGTTGCAATTAACTTGTTACTCTAATTTATGTTCAAATTTTTAAGATCATCTTCAATATTTAATAAAGAAACAACTGCTATCTTTATCGGAATCTCGATTAACAGAAATATATGTCAAATAAATGAGTCTTTAATTTATGTGATATGTAATTAATTACACACACAATATATATCTATATATTGAAGCAGTCAATTTTAGCTTAAGATTGAGCTTCTTGGTTCTATCTACTATCCTGTGTTCAAACCCTATATTCCATACCACCCCTTTAATCATATATATATATATATATATATTATGTATATATTTGAGATGCACACCTAAGTTATAAAATTTTAACTTTTAAATAACATTTTAAAATTATTATTAATTCTTTTTTATTAAATTAAAGTATATAGGTGCGGCTCAGATATATATATATATATATATATATATATATTGTACCCTCACTTCTCGATATATGATATAATTTAAAATATGACTAGCTCAATCAAATTATTATGCTCGGCTAAAATATGTACAATTATTTTTAATATATTTTTATAATATTATAACTTATCAGATTTATTCCAAACTTATCAAAAATTAACTTAGTTCAATATTATATACTAATTAAATAAATATTTAATTAAAATCATGAGACTGTGAAGTGAAGTTACAATTGGTAATCAGATTTACATTGAGTCAATGTCTTTCCAAGACACTGTCTCAATGGCATAAGAATACTATTACTTCTAATTTATCTTATTACTAACTCTACAGTATTCTTATGGCTTTTATAAATAAACTATCTTTAATAATAATAGATAAATACATCTCAATCTATTGTTAAGGAAATATAATTAAATGATCTCAGGTTCTTCTAATTATCTTAAAGTAATAATAATCCATGTAGATAGGAATGATAAGGGATTTAATATCAAACCTAAATACACCTAACTTATTCTAATAATAATCACTAACAATAATAATCTTTAGGGTATATCTTAATCTTATCTATTGGGTTATACTTTTAATCATTAAGAAAATAAGTAAATCATATACATGTCTTTCATTTCCATATAGTATCTTAATTTTAAAATAAATCAAAATCTTATAATTTAACAATCTGTGGCAATAAATAATATTATAATCTTATATTGTGCCTTATAATTATTTTATGACCATTGTAATATTATATGTTAATGTCAATCAATTTCTATAAATTATATGAAGAAAATATTGTATTTCTTTCTCAAATAATAAAATAATAAATTCATATTGTGCAAATATTATGTTTATTCAAATTATCTGTTGTCAAATGCTGTGGTGTAAAATAATGAATTCAACACATCTTTTAAAAAACAACTTAACAAATTTATTTACATCAACTTTAACAAATAATTTATTTACACTATTTACATTTAAATGGAACTAAAGAAAATAAAAATAAGAAAAATAATAATACAAGATTTTTACACTGTTATTATTTCCATAACTATAAGTAGATAATTTATACATTTCAGAAAAAGTTTTATTAATAAAATTCAATTAAGTTTATGACTTTAATTTACATAAACATTACTTATTATCAATTAATATAAGAAAGGTTTTATGTAAGATATCATTCATGTAGCATGTATGTAAATAAACAAACTTTAATAATTTAAAATGCTATTTCACTTAATTCTTACTGTTATTTATATTATAATGTATAAGACTATATTACATTTATTATCAGTATGACTCAAATATTAATTAATGTATAAACTGATATAACTTTGTAGTATAATAACAATTATTGACTATCACTGTTTATTTCATTCCGATATAATATCATACTACATGTCTTATTAAAATATGCAATACGTATATGTACTTTTAAAATAATATTTTAAAACTATTCAATAATTTCAACTTTTATAAAGTATAATGTTAAATAAAATTTTATGATTCTTTTCCATTTTAATTATTACACTTTTACTTGTTATTCCTATTTCCTCTTAATAAATTTCTATCTACAAATATCATTTTAACCTTATCTAATTTCATAAAACAAATGACTAATTTCAAAAAAAAAAAAAAAAAAAATAACGATCCAAACTCTCCTATACCTCATCATCTATTTACAATAGGCCTTCAATCAAAAATATAAAATTTCTATGTAAAATTAACGTAACTCATCTAATAAAAATAAAATAAAAATATAGACTTTATATACTTTTCACTAACTTGAAAAGAAAAAAAAAATAAATAACTTACACTAGTATAATAAATCTGATTTCTAATATTGGAACAAAACATTGAAATTTTGAAAGAATCATAATTATTTCTAGGGTATCATTTCTTTGTACAAATTTATATCTTAATTTAAAAAATATGATATTAAAATAAAACTGCTATTATTAGTCTTGTGCGTGTATATTATTTAAATATTAATACATTCATTCAATAATCATATAACATTTAGTTGTCTAAAGAAAAACATAGTAATACATCAAATCATTATTATTATTACAAATTTTACCATAAATAATACTTCAATGTACAGTCCATCGATGTCCTCCAGGATTCCAGTTTTACAAAATAATTTCACTTCACACTCAACAATTATTCTTTAAAATATTACGTGTTGTATAATTATAAAATAAACTTTATGATAAAAAGTTTATTAGTATTTAGTTTTATTTTTTTAAAAAAATATGTAATTCTTTCCTATCTTTAATAAATTAATAATTTGAAATATTTATGTTAGTTAATAAATAAAAATATTACATAACATCCACGTGTTTTCATCCAGTTGTCATTGTTCTTTTTTTCCTTGGCAAAGTTTTCACTAAACATTCTTCCTTTTCCTATCCTGTCTTTAAAAGTTTTTATGAAATAAATGAAAACGTTCTTTTTTTAAAAATAAAGAAAAGTCAGTTCCATCATAAATAAAAATAAAATTAGAATAGTTTATAGGATCCGTATTCTTTACTTTAAAGAAAATTATTTTAAAGTTATTATTTTTAGTATTAGTCTATAATTTATAAAGTTCTTGTTTAATTATTTTCTAACTTTACTTGGATATCCAGATGTAATTGATTTGCGCATTGATATTAGGTAAGATTATTTTTAGAGTCTTCTATACGACCAGCGTTTAGACTTTAATAATATCATAATTTGACTTATAAGTATTTCTTTACTTATTACATCTCCAATTTATTTGCCTTTTAAAATTGTCAGAATTTAGTCTTTTATACCATAAAGACTTAACAAGGCAAATATTTATACAATTACTGTTATATATTATATCTTTACCAAGATATATATTTAAATTTAGAATTTACAAATACTTGCTTCATAAAGAAGTATTTCTCATTTTTTTAAATATCTATTTCTAAAAATTAACTATCATTAGCTTTTAAATTTATACAAAGTCCAACGTATTACTGTTAAGCATCTAATAACTCTGCTAGTCAATCCAGCATTTGTCAAATTTTCAGCATAAAGTCTCCAATACATTTTATCCTTATACGATGTTCTCATGATTATTTGATAGTAAATTGAGCATTAATAGGAAACAATTAATAGGGAACTATAACAAATTAACACTGCATATTCATCGGTAACTTTTATAAATTATTTTTAAAAACTACTTTCTTATAATTTTAAAATGATTTTTTAGAACGTCTATAATCACTTAGCTATTTTTAATAGCATACTATACTTTAAGAATTTCAATCACAAGTCCCCTCTTAACAATTGAACCTTGGTTTTATACCGGAAGAAAACTCCCACTTGATTGGTGAATTAAACAATTGACTCGCTAGCTTATTTACATATTTCACCAACAAGACAGAATTAAAAATAAATAATGACTTATTTAATATTTATTATTTATCACATTATTAAATTCTTAAATCAATATTCATCCTTTATTTAAATCCATTAAACATTTTTAAAAATATTCTTTCTTACTTAATTTCATTTTAAACTTATATAAGATTATTTTTATAAATAAATTAAGTCTATTTTTATTCGTTATGCTTTTAAGCAATATTTTAAAAATCAGATTTAATATTTCACATTAATTATTTTTATTTTTATTTCATGATAGCCAAAATAATATTTATAAATTTTATAACAGAATTTTTAGAATAGCTTTGCAACTTTACTAAAATACTCCCAAGCATGTGTGTACATATTTTAATTAACATCTGTTTTTTACAACAAAGCTACAAATGCTTGTAATAATCTAAAAATAAACCAACAATACATTTTTTTAAAAAATAAATATTTTTGAAATAAATAATATCTTATAACAATTTTTTAAAATAATAATTCGATATTATTAAAATCAAATATTAATCTTCTATTATGTATTACTAATAATTTAAATATTTATATCCATTTATTAAATTTTAATCTTTTATCAACAATAAATATATGCATTTAATTTTAACTTGTCTTTTAAAACTTTAACTTTAAACATTCATTTATTAAACTTATTAATGCAGTATTGCTTATGGCCAGTTTTCCCAACCATATACTATTATCATTCCCATTGAAATGTCTCTCTCAAACATCAGTACAATTTTCACATATCAAACACTCATGAATTACTTTAATTACACTTTTTAAAAGATTGTTATAAACAAAATTAAAATCATATAACTAAATATATCTTAAATTTAAATTTTTTTTAGATAGATTGACACATCAATTTATGGAGACCTATACAAAAGGGCACAATATATATATATATATATATATAAAGTATATAGGTGCGGCTCAGATATATATATATATATATATATATGTATATTAATTAGAGGAGCAAAAATACTAACAAAATATTGATGTTTTAAATATTTTATTATTTGTCATTTTTTAAACTTTTTCTTTTTAAATTGCTTGTTTTTCCTATTAAACTCCATATTTTATAAAATCCAAGATGGAAGATGCAACTGTTAGTTGAAAGGTTTTGTATTTTTTACACAGTCTATTTTATGTCCATATTTTAAATAATGATATGAAATATAAAAAAGGAATTGAATCTAGAATTACTTGTGGAAATTATGGTATGGTTTAGTATGGTCATATAGAGAAACAGATGGAAGAGCAGAAAAACATAATAATGCAATTAATAGAAGAGTGATAAATCTGTCTTATATATTCAATTTTTAAAATACAGGCATAAAATAGGTTACAATATAAAACCTTTAAACTATATTAAAGAACCTAATAGAAGGAAGATAAATGAAACCAATTTCATTAATTACAACAAAAATAAGTGCATGAATATATATATAACATCAATTAATTTAAGTAATAATTGACTAATGATAAATGAATGGGAAATTATATAGTATACATATATAGAGATTGTTTTTATCTTTCTTGTACATATTGTATTATTGTTATAACAGGGTCTAGTTAATTTTATATGAGAAATAGATGTTGTTTTGTATGCAATGTACATTTTAATTGTAAACTAATTTCAGGACATTGAAAAGAGTAAAAATTAATATTTCCCCAAAAACACACACACACACACATACATATATTGTACTGCTATTCAGCATTACACTTTTCACATGTTTTATAATTTTAAAAAAAAATTATAAGGAGCTTAAAGATATTTTTTTTAAAACAAAAAATTAAAAAGTAAAAGCATGCCTCCTATTTTTTTTTCTTTTAGAATAAAACTTCTTAGCAGGAGGGGGGAGAAATGTATAATAGAATTTAAAAAAAGTTAAACTTTTTTGCTCTCTCTTTTTAAAGAAAATAGCTTTTATAAAGTAAAAGCTAAATAAATATGTAAAATGTAGAATAAAATTTTGTTTGGAAAAGAAAGCTTTCAAAAATGTAATTAATTAGTTTATAAGATTTCTGATTAAAAATAAAATCAATAGTTGAATTAATAAAAAAACTGTAAACTATCTTATTGAGGTCGTTTAGATGAATCTGAAGAAGAAAGTAAGATAACTAGAAATGTAGAATTAATTAAAAGACAATTTAAGTTAAGATCTAAATTTAAAATAACGATATGAAATTTAAATAATAGGAGAGAAAAAAGTATATAATGTCACTCTCTCTATTATTATTTAGTATGGTTTGTTCTATAGTCTGGTTTGTGATTAATACAGTTGGGACTGCAATCTGTAATTCATTCCAATTGATATTAAACCAGAGTTCGGGTTCTTTATAAAGAATGCAGAGCCAGGGTTTCATTGAGAATCCAAACAACCAGAGGTCTAGATATTCAGAACTGTAAAGGCAGTAAGTAATAAGCCAATCAATTACTGCTGCAGAGAATCTTATTGCACAAGATGCAAAACTAGCAGCATGTGTGCTAAATGATCAAATGTATTAAACTGGCTTTAGACTCCAAAAAACCTCTGCAAGTCAACTATTCCACCTAGAACAAATGCTGGAAACTGATGCCAAAATAATAAAATAGATGCTATCACTATTTGCTGAGTCACAGAATGGAAATAAGCCATGAAGCCATCGATGGAGAACCAAAAAGCCAACTGGTTGAAAAATACACACAAATGAAAATAGTAAAAACACTTTAAATAATTAAATATATTTTAATTACTGTCAATAGACACTTTATATTTCAATGAAATGAACTTCAATTAACAAAAGACTATCATAATTTAGCCTGAATAATTACTTTTTTATATGTAAATTTCAATATTATTGTGTTATATTATATATGCATGTGGTTAAATGAATATTACTGTTTGCCTTAATTGTTATTTTGTCTATTTTCTCTTGCTCTCTTATCACTGTCTCACCAGTAAATTACTGTAAAGTTACTTTATGTAATAAGTAAATATGCTGGACCCTGAAACAAAGTGTGAGATAGTTAGGAATATTTCAAGTGCTGGATTATGGGCCTACTGTCCAGGCATGTTAATTATGAATTATCATTAGGTGGCATCTGAGGTTTATCTCTAAACAAATAAAAATGCTTTGGATGGTAGGAGTTTGAATCTAGCAATCAAGATGGACCATGGTGTTGAAATGTGATCATGTTATGCTTTACATAGCTCGGTCGGACCATGGGTATCATTGATGGTTCTGCTATTGATGGTATTCTGCCCTCTGCTTGAAAGGCCAATCCGTTCATGTAATATTAAAAAAGTATATAAATTAAAAATTATATTAACGCAATTAAATGGCTTCTATTAAATAAATGCAGTTCAATATATATATATATATATATATATATATTGAACTGCATTTATATATATATATATATATATATATATACCAATATATATATATATATATATATATATATATATACAATTATTGGTATATAAATATATTTCATATTATATGATTTTTTTAAATATATGTAATAGTAGTATAATGGATTAAACTTCTTTCCATTTTTTGATTATAAAATTATTGTATAATAAACTACACAAAATATTATTTTTTAAGCTATCAAAACTCTTCTTGAAGTAATTTCACAAATGCATGAAAAACAATAAGAAATAAATATATACATCAAGCATATGAGGAGTGGACTAAGTTATTTTAAACTTTACTACCTATTGGAAAATACTAACTTCTTCAGATTTTTCTTTAATTAGTAAATCAACATTATGTTACTTCTGTTTTGTAGCATCAAATTAACGTATATACAGAAAAAATAATGTAATGGTTACACAGAAGAATATTAAGAAAAAATTATTAGTTTCATCCTCAAACAAAATGCCATAAAATGTATCAAGTCGAATATATGTGAACAAATAATATAAATAATTTTTAAAATAATTCAATGAAATTAAAAATATGACTGACATAATTAGCAGATGTTTTTTTCTAAATTTGATATTAAGAAATTGTTGTACATAGGTAAATATATCTGCATTTTTTTTTTCAAAAGTCTAAGATCCTTGTAACTAAAACATTATGATGTTTACAAAATTTCATGCTTTATTAATCATACAAGTTATCAGTCAAATATTATGCGCATTAGCATAAAGTTTTAAGAACACATTTTTCACATGAAGTAATTAAGAAGTTATTTGTATCTGATGCCTGGCATAGAATGGACATGCAATCACCAGAGAACATTAGCAGGTAGGGTACCTAAACTCAATCCATACACTGCTTTTCAAGTTTCTAAATTTGACAGCAGATAAAGTACATATAAAATCAGAAAACTGTGATTTAATATGTAAAATAGTTTTAAAATTTTATTACAGTTTAAACAACTGCAGAACATTATAATAAATATAGTTTTACTTCTGAATATTAATTATGTAAGCAAAACACTTATTTATAAGTAAGTTTTAATGGAGAAGATATAAATTAAATATTATGTATTTTTGGATTACAAAAATTCGTCTTTTATTTTTTCTTACAATCATAGCAATAATTTTACTAAAGAAATAGAAAAAAACATTAAAATTCTATTTTTATCAGTTGTTTATCAAATTTTTGATTTAAAAAAACGTGAATGAAAAGAACTGATTGCATTTAGCTGCTATTTTGGACATAGAAGAAACATTAAATTTGTAAAAGAATGGAATATTATTGGAAAGCCATTTATGTGAAGAATTTATATCTGAATTTCATTGCTGTGTTTATATTATAGTAAAACCAGGAGTAATATTCTTATCATTTAAAAATAGCACACGACTCTAGAAAAGAAATATAAATGGTATTTATTATGCATATCAATAATACAAATATATACAACATTTATGTACAATACTTCACTTCCGATACGGTTGGTGAATTATATATATATTGTACCAGGTTGAACTGCTGAAACCACCTACTTATACGTATATATAAGTTTTAACTGGTTTCAAACTCCTTCATAATACATTTATAATCTTATAAAGGTTACGTGAACGAACCAGCACGTTCGAGCAAAATGGGAGATCTTATTGATAGCTTTAACTATCAACAATGGCCCATCTCGGCTGCTAAATTCAAACCCCTACTATCCAAATACTTTATTTGTTTCGGGGTAAACCCCTGGGGCGCCAGCTAGTCTGAAGACTAACGTATTTGGGCAGTAGGCTCATAATCCAGTGCTCGAAAACAATTCCCTTAACTAGCTCAGTCTGACTTTAATCAATAATAAAATATTGGTAAGAAGAGATTGATAAAAAGAATTGACCGACAAATAGAGTTTAATTTTAAAGACAATTTATTTTAATCATTAATTTACTCAAGTTTTAAAGATAATTTATTAACCAACATTAATTTACTAAATTTAAACATCTTGATAATCTAATTTAATACACACACATTTTAAATTAACATTTCTAAACTAGTTTAAATATTCTTGTTGATTTTAATAATAGAACACTGGTATTTATCTATTTAAACTAATAACACTGATATAATGATCACGCACATATTAATTTATATAGCATTCACAAATATAATAATAAAACATTAATAGCATTTGACACTTAAACACACATATCAATAGTTCATTTTATGTATGATAGAGTTCATATAATTTGAATCTTGAATATTTACGAATTACAGCGGTGGCTACTACGTATAAATGATAATAAATAAATGTTTACCTAGGATTTTTGGGAACGTGGATATTGCTTGTTGTTGGCTGCTTCTGCTGCTTCTGATGGATTATATCTAACCGGTTAGATTTGGACGTTTCTTGAAGAGATTTTTATGCGAATCCATTTGTTTTATTTTGAAGACAGTTGAACATTTGATGGACGATTTCTGAGTTGTTATGCAGACATTATTTCACAGGCAGGTTTTGATGATCTTGTTGGACTAAAAAGGCTGGAGCACGAGCATATATTTCCAAAAGCTGCTCAACAATGCATGTTTGTTTCTGGATTCATAATAGAAATGCACTGTTATCAAGACTGTCACTGCAAACTAGACTGAATAAAACTCTTAACTGATTGTCCGATAAAATATTCCGTATTTATACCGACGAAGTGTTTTCCTTTTGATATCCTCCGGCAAATATCTGTTGTCGAAATTCTTTAGCAATTAATCCTAAGACAACGTGTTTTTTGATTGATTGTTTAATTAGTAGTAGCTATTTCAAAACGTGTTGTTTTCATATCTTTAATTAGTAGCGCACCGCTGTGTGTTTTTTTTTTAAATACATTTTTCATTTATTTATAATATTTAATACTGATACATTTTTTTTTACATTCACATGCACATATATAATTTTACTCTACACATCAAAACTAGTTTTAAGATTATTTTTCTTCTTTAATTTAAATGAAGAGATTTATATATATTTTTAAAGCTTTTAAATTGTATTTCACTAATAATAATAAACTCTTTACTTCCTTTTTATAAAACCTTCAGTTTAACTTTAAGAAAAACCCCTTCCCACTTTAAATCAATGATTTTTCAACTTTTATTTCAAACTCTTTTGCGAAAGATTTTTTTGTTTTAATAATTTTTTTACGACAAAATTATTTTATATACATGTGCCAATTTGGCCTTGGCACATTACACCCCCCTCCGTTTTAGAGTAAAATGCATCATTTTTGACCATTTTATCTCTTGCAATTTTAATTCTTGACTCTAAAGATTTATTAATTTATTATTTTAGATAATTCCTACACATGTGTATACGTGCAGCATAATTCTACACCTACTAATATTCTAGATATCGAGTTATTACTGGACTTGCTTACAGGGAATCTATAATAAATAAATCCCTTTTTGCACGCATCATAAGGTGCAGCAGTACCAAGAAAATAACCTAAAAGGATATCTGGATAAATACATTTAAGATACTCATCATAAGGTATCGTATTTACCGAATATTACCAGTGTATGTGCGCGTATATACACATGTATACTTACACACTCTTAATACACCTTAGATTGACTTTATATTTATATTTACCTTTCAATATTATTTTTAAATACACATGAACATTACTTACACTATTTATTTATATTACAATATTATTTATAACCCTTAAGAAACATTATTTAAAATATTTATTTACACTAATCTTATAATATTATTTTTAAATCATTACGAACATCTTTATTTAACATGCGTGTATTCAATAAAAAAAAAAAAATCGATTAGTTTATTACGAGTCATTCTTCATTATTATTTACTATAGATTTATTTACGCTTATTTATTTAACTTGATTTTATCGATTTTATTTTAACTATTTGACCTACTTATTTATTTACGAACATTTTTCTTAATTAATATGTGCGTTGATCACTTTTCCTAAGTATTGACCACTTCAAATTCTTATTTTTCTAGAGTGCATTTTTAGTTTTTATTTTCATCATTAGGTAATAAATGTAATGTTAAGAGAAGCAGGCAGCAAAGTATAAGGCAATTCAACACACAGATAGATTTTGTGCTGATTTAAACCAACTTTTAATTTCTTGCGGAAGTCGTGACTACAGCATGGGCATTTTTGTGCACAACGGATCATGAACAGGGACTTTAAGATTGCGAATGGCAGGACTATCTCTACTGCACATTCGACTTACTAAAATATTTATTTTATTTGGTTACTGGGAATTTTTCCTCCAGATTTATTAACTTTTATATGCCAGGACTTTTCTACTGGCGCATCATCATCAGTATTATTTATTCTTCACACTACCCATCTGTAGAACAAAGTCACCACAAGAAAAGGCTTAATCCAACAAAAGTCAGGCCTGGAATTTATCTCCTTGCCCAAATACTCACACACACCTCAATCCTAATTTAATACACTTTTTTTTTAACTTTATTTGATAATGTTTTATTTCCATTAATACGTTCATTATACACTTATTTATTTCATTTTTATTTTTAAAGCGTTATTTTTACTCTCTTTTTTTTAAAAAAAAAAAAACATTTTCATTTTGCTTGTCTATTTTGATTTTACACATTTGTTTTGTTTGCGTCACGCTCCGCTATGTTCTAGACTTATGAGCTGGGATATCAATATAATCGATAAGACATAATCGAGGGTTTTGACATAAATTGTTTTATAGATGCTTTGACATTTTAAAAACACTAAGATTGTTATTTTATTTTACTAAGACTAACTTTAATTATTTTTCATTATTCAAGCTAACTTTGATACTCGTTTTTACATTTTGTTTAAAAAGAAAAACTATAGGTTATTTTTGTTTCATTAAACTTTGTTAAACATTTTCCATTATTCCAAGTCCATGGTCGTTAATAACTAGGTCAAGCCGGTGAATCCGTCAGATTACATATTTTTAATTTTTGTCTGGCGGTTCTTTCTTTCTTTCTACTAACTCACTAACATAAACGATACTCCATATTCTCACTTCTATCTCTCGATTAAAATCTATTTTATCTCTTTCTCTTTCCATTTTATTTTCTGCCTTGTAAATAAGAAAACCTTTAAGCTTCACAGACCTCTGCCGTATTTTTCCTAACCGTAAATATTTTTTTCTATGCTTTCTTTTTATTTTAAATCTATGTTTAAAACAAACGTGAACTTTTACTTTAACCTTTTTAACTTTTTGTAAAAACTTTTCAACGCTATCTTCTACCTTGAACTTATGTCTCTCTTCTATTTCTTGATCTACATTTGTTTCTACTTTCTCTGTAGCAATGCTATCTGATTCTAATTTAATTTCTATTTCCAAACTACTATATTTACCACTATCTGACTCTACTATCTCTTTGATGACCTCAACTTCCTTATTTTCTTTGACAAAATCTACTTCTACGATCTCTTGATTTTTTACTTGTGTTTTAATCTCTTCTATTTCTTCCCTAATTTCTTCTTTTATTTTATTTTGGCCCCTTTCGATCTGGTCCTTTAACTTTTCAAGCATTTCAGCTTGCCCTTCCAATTTACTCTTCATTTCATTATTTTGGTTTTTAAGCTCTTCAGCTATTTTTTTATATTCTTCGGCTGTTTCTTTTTGTTTTTCAAACATGCTGGTTAGTAAAGCTATGATTTCTCTTTTTTCCTTGTTGGGAATATTTTCTATATTTTTACCTTGAGCCTCCATTTTGGCTTTATTTCTTATCATTTATAATTTTAAACACTTTTTATCATTATTTTTGATACCGTATTTATTCATTTTAATAAGTTTACTAATTTCTATTTTATTTATTTCTTTCTAAACTGGAAATACACGCTGACTCTGCCCCTCCTTTGTCCATTTTTCTCCACCCGATCTTAATGCTTTAACTCCGCCCAAACATCCACCTGTCTCTAATTTAACATAATGATTTATTTTAACCAATGTAAATAGCATAAATCTCTCTTCATTTAAAGAAAACAAAGTTTTCGGTCAATTCTTTTTTTAAAAAAAAAAAAAAAAATTAAAACGCTTTAACATACGTAATTTAGCTTTTGTATAGAAAAACTTTTTTTAAACAAGAAACAAAGCATTTATTTACTATTGTTTCTTAGGTCCAGCCCCAATGTTGGGAAAAGCCATTTATGTACCGGGTCGAACCGCTGAAACCACCTACTTATACGTATATATAAGTTTTGGCCGGTTTCAAACTCCTTCATAATACATTTATAATCTTATAAAGGTTACGTGAACGAACCGGCACGTTCGAGCAAAATGGGAGATCTTATTGATAGCTTTAACTATCAACAATGGCCCATCTCGGCTGCTAGATTCAAACCCCTACTATCCAAATACTTTATTTGTTTTGGGGTAAACCCCTGGGGCGCCAGCTAGTCTGAAGACTAACGTATTCGGGCAGTAGGCTCATAATCCAGTGCTCGAAAACAATTCCCTTAACTAGCTCAGTCTGACTTTAATCAATAATAAAATATTGGTAAGAAGAGATTGATAAAAAGAATTGACCGACAAATAGAGTTTAATTTTAAAGACAATTAAAAAATTTATTAACTAACATTAATTTACTAAATTTAAACATCTTGATAATCTAATTTAATACACACACATTTTAAATTAACATTTCTAAACTAGTTTAAATATTCTTGTTGATTTTAATAATAGAACACTGGTATTTATCTATTTTAACTAATAACACTGATATAATGATCACGCACATATTAATTTATATAGCATTCACAAATATAATAATAAAACATTAATAGCATTTGACACTTAAACACACATATCAATAGTTCATTTTATGTATGATAGAGTTCATATAATTTGAATCTTGAATATTTACGAATTACAGCGGTGGCTACTACGTATAAATGATAATAAATAAATGTTTACCTAGGATTTTTGGGAACGTGGATATTGCTTGTTGTTGGCTGCTTCTGCTGCTTCTGATGGATTATATCTAACCGGTTAGCTTTGGACGTTTCTTGAAGAGATTTTTATGCGAATCCATTTGTTTTATTTTGAAGACAGTTGAATGTTTGACGGAGGATTTCTGAGTTGTTATGCAGACATTATTTCACAGGCAGGTTTTGATGATCTTGTTGGACTAAAAAGGCTGGAGCACGAGTGTATATTTCCAAAAGCTGCTCAACAATGCATGTTTGTTTCTGGATTCATAATAGAAATGCACTGTTATCAAGACTGTCACTGCAAACTAGACTGAATAAAACTCTTAACTCCTACTGATTGTCTGATAAAATACTCCATATTTATACCGACGAAGTGTTTTCCCTTTTGATATCCTCCAACAAATATCTGTTGTCGAAATTCTTTAGCAATTAATCCTAAGACAACGTGTTTTTTGATTGATTGTTTAATTAGTAGTAGCTATTTCAAAACGTGTTGTTTTCATATCTTTAATTAGTAGCGCACCGCTGTGTTTTTTTTTAAATATATTTTTCATTTATTTATAATATTTAATACTGATACATTTTTTTTACATTCGCACGCACATATATAATTTTACTCTACACATCAAAACTAGTTTTAAGATTATTTTTCTTCTTTAATTTAAATGAAGAGATTTATATATTTTTTTAAAGCTTTTAAATTGTATTTCACTAATAATAATAAACTCTTTACTTCCTTTTTATAAAACCTTCAGTTTAACTTTAAGAAAACCCCCTTCCCACTTTAAATCAATGATTTTTCAACTTTTATTTCAAACTCTTTTGCGAAAGATTTTTTTTGTTTTAATAATTTTTTTACGACAAAATTATTTTATATACATGTGCCAATTTGGCCTTGGCACAATATATATATATATATATATATTTGTGTTAGTTGGAGAGTGGTGTGTGATTAGAGTAGGTTGTGGAGGTAATGTGATTGGAGTGATAGTAGATAGAGAATGAATAGGAGAGTGCTCTTATATATATCATCATCATCATCATTATCAACCATTATCAATCCACTGCAGGATGAAGGTCTCTCCAAGTTTAATCCATCTTCTCCGATCTTTAGCTTCTCTTCTCCACATCACCCCTACACATTTTCTTATTTCATCCATCCATCTTACATGTGGTCTCCTTCTGGGTCTTTTACAATCTCTTGGAATCCAGTTTAAAATTTCAATTGTCCATCTATTATCATCTCTTCTAGCAATATGTCCAGCCCAACTCCACTTCAATCTTTTAATTTTTTCAATGAGGTCAGTAACACCTGTTTGTTCTCTTACCCATACATTGCGTTTTCGATCTCTTCTTGTTACTCCCAACATACATCTCTCCATACTTCTTTGAGTGGTCTGAAGTCTCTGTATTGATCTTCTATTAAGTGTCCAAGTCTCAGATCCATAAGTAAGAACTGGTAAAACACATTTGTTAAAAACCTTTCTTTTCAAACACATAGGCATATTTCCTTTTAATATCAAGTTATTTCTACCAAAAGCACTCCAACCAAGTTTAATTCTATGATTAATTTCCTCCATTATGTTTCCATCTGTATTAATAATCTGACCAAGGTATTTGTAACTCTTAACTTCTTCTAATTCATCATAATCAATCTTTATTTTCATATTTTGAGCAAATCGATTAAACATTACTTTAGTCTTTTTAACATTTATCTTTAGTCCTACTTTCATCTGATAACTCCTGCAACATTTCCTGCAGCTCCGAAGCATTATTTGCAAAAACAACTACATCATCTGCGAAATCTAAATGACTTAAATAATCTCCATTTACTTTCACTCCTTTAGTTTCCCATTTTAATCCACAAAATACTTCTTGCAGCACTGCTGTAAAAAGTTTTGGAGATATGGAGTCACCTTGTCTTACACCTTTCTCAATGTTGACTTTCCCAGTATCATTATGTAATCTAATTGTTGCTGTTGCATTTTTATAAATATTCTTTAAAATATGACAATATCCTGGATCTATACCTTGATGATCCAATGCTTTAATCACTGAAGAAATGTTTATAGAATCAAATGCCTTTTCATAATCTACAAATCCAAAACATAATGACAACTCATATTCATTTGTCCTTTCTATAACTTCTCTCAATACTTGAATATGATCTACTGTACTAAAACCACTTTTAAATCCAGCTTGTTCTCTTGGTTGGTGAAAATCCAAGGTTCTCTGTAGACGAGTTGTAATTATCTTGGTAAAAATTTTATATAAAACTGATAAAAGGCTGATAGGTCTGTAATTTCTAATATCTTCTTTATCACCTTTTTTAAATATTAATATTATTACTGCATTCTTCCAATCATCCGGTACATCTTTATCATTTAGACATTTGGTATATAACTTTGCTAAAATTTTTTCTATTTCTTCACCTGCTTCTTTTAATATATCAATTATAATTCCATCATTACCTGGAGCCTTTCCTTTTTTCATACATTTAATTGCATTTCTCACTTCTTCATTTAAAATTCTGGGCAATTCGAAAGATGTAATAGATATAGGAGGTACTTGTTCTTTATTACTATATAATTCTTGATAAAAATCTTCTACCAATTTCATAATGTCATCCCTATTTTTAGTAATAATTCCATCTTTTTTCCTTATTGCAGATATAAATTTCCTACCAATACCAAAATGTTGTTTTACATTCTTAAGACTTTTATTTTCTTCTACAGCTTTTCTTGCTAGTTCACAGTTATACTTTCTTATATCATTTTCAACACTTTTCCGGACCATTTTACAAAATTCGAGATATTCAATTCTTTTTAATGCATCATTCTTGTATATCTTCATATTCCTTCTTTTCTTCATAAGTTCTCTAGTCTCAGTAGAAATTTTATTAGTCAATTGCTGCTTTTTTCTACCAGCTATCTTTGTTGCAGTTTTTAAAAGTGTATCAGTTATTTTCATATTAATTTCATTCAAATCTGAATCATGTTCAAAATCTACTAATACTTGAAACCGATTTGTAAGTTCTAATTTAAATTCATTAGAATGTTTCTGAAGATTAGGAATATCAACTGTAAATATAGTTTTTCTTAATAATTTTTGTCTCTCTAGTTTTACATTAACATGTATCTTACCCCTTACTAATCGATGATCACTTCCTGTGTTAAATTTATTAAGAACATTACAATCTTGAAATATGTATTTCCTGTTAGTCAAAATATAATCCAATTCTGCTGTACCTTCATTTGGATGCTTCCATGTCCATTTCCTTCTAACATTTTTCTCAAAAAAGAATTCATAATATAAAGTTTTTCCTTCTCTGCAAACTCCACAAGTCTATGTCCTCTCTCATTTCTATTACCATAACCAAAATTACCTACAACACTTTCATCTTTCATTTGTTTACCAATTCTAGCATTAAAATCTCCCATAACAATTTTAAAATGTTGTTTACTCTGATCAAAAGCCTTTTGTACATCCATATAAAAATCTTCTACTACTTCATCACTGTGAGAACTTGTTGGGGCATAAACCTGAATTATCTGCATTTGATATCTGCTATTAAGTTGTATAACTAATCTTGCCACTCTGTCTGATACACCATCAATCTCCACAATATTGTTCTTCCACTTTTTATTTATAATGAATCCTACTCCACTTGTATTTCCAATATTTGTGCCTTTATAATAGAGCATATGTCCACTTTTTAAATCAATTGTCTCTTCACCTTTTCTTCTAACTTCACAAAGTCCAATCATATCCCATTTAATATAAGAGAGTTCTTCTTCTAATTCTTGCAATCTTCCTTCACTTGAAAGTGATCTGCAGTTGTAAGTACCTAAATAAAAAGTCGTCATCAAATGGCAGCCTGGGTCCGCCTCCAGGATATTCTTAGCACCCTCCGCCTTCGGCCACCAACCGCTGCCTTGGTTGGTGACTTTACAGCCTCCTGGGATTAAGGGCCATGCTTTATTTTTGTCTGTCATAATTGTATAATTGGGAAAAATCTTTATCATTTACACAAACATTCATTCTGCCTTATCAGGCACTGAGAAGAAAGACCATGGTGTTTCTTGATCTTAAACTCAGAGGTAAAAAGCCAATAAACTCACCACGCTGGCTAATGCGTGTTGGTGAGCAGCCCATCCATGCTCGTATACTATATGAATAAACATATAGTAATAACAGCTGCAACGACAAGAACGTATGGAGTGGACATTAGGAATTTGCCCTGCTCGGTTCCTTTAAGGCCTCCAAGAGGAATCAAAGGGTCTCCTTTCAGTTAATAGCAAACTCCTTTCTGCAGCCTTTATATATATATATAGGAATACTTATATACTGAGAATGAGATCTGTGTGAATATATATATATATATATATATATATATATATATTCACAAGATCTCATTCTCAGTATAAATGGAAGTATCATTGACTTTGCTTTCTGGCAGGTTGTTTATTCATTTAATTAATATCTCATTGGTCAGTTTTATGATGAATTAAATCCATTTCTGACAATCTTATAATAAAGGCAAATCTATTATTGAAATGTAAGCTTCTATGGAGTTAGAATGAGTTTCTGATCAGTCATAGTATTTTTTAATGATTTAGAATAACCTAATGCGTTATGTTTTCATTTTTCAAAATATTCTTTATCATGGAACTTTTTATCAGTGATATATATAAATTATTATTTTTTGTGTTAAACCGTGTGTTATTTTCCATTACATAGTGATATTTCGACAAACTAGCATCCACCATTGTCAAGGTTAACTTTTGAAAGAAAAATTGTTAGATCTCAAACCGTAAGGTAACTGAATGCAAGATGAGAAATGAGATTCAGTTTAAATTAGTTCAGCATTCAAAATATGAGGCTCATCAAAATTTTATTTCCCTCAGCTTTTTCACCTATTAATTTTAAGTTAAAATTAGAAGAAAAATAGTAGGTGAAAAAACTGAGAGAAATAAATATTTTAATAAGCCTCATATTTTGAATACTGAACTACTTCACGTTGAATCTCATTTCTCATTTCACACTCAGTCAAGTTACTGTTTGAGATCTAATGATTTTTCTTTCCAAAGTTAACCTTGACAATGGCGGATGCTAGTTGGTCGAAATATTGGTATGTAGTGGAAAATAACACATGGTTTAACCCAAACAATGATAATTTATCTATATCATACAACTGTGAAAACATTGTAATGCAATATTTGAATGGATGATTTTAATGGAAATCTTGAATGTGAGTAATTAGAAAGCACTTAACTTAGAACAATTACCCCAAGCCAAGAGTCAAAGAAAAGTGACAGATTGATGCATCTTACTTTGACTCTTGGTCTGGAACAACTGTTCTTGTTAAGTGTTTTTAATTAAATGGATAACTCCACACATTCAATATTTCCATATATATATATGAAATTAAGTCTTTCAAAAAAAAATCAAATCAAATAAAAAATAAGAAAAAAAAAACAAATATATATGTATACTACATTAATTTATCAATTATCGCATTAATTATAATTTTACTTTAAAGTTTTAAAACAAAAAAAAAATCATTAAAAATCAGAATTGTCTAGTATACAGGTGCACTGAAATTTGTAATTGTTATTAATTATCTTAATTTGAATTTATTATAAATTTTCAATAATTATTTTTTATTTTATTTAACTCGATAACAGCATAAGTACTTTTATGTTTGCTAAAGCATATACATAAAGAAATAAAAATTTTATTCATTTATAATAAATTTTACATTTATATACAATAAATTAAAATTATTTTTTTACATTTATTTATAAGTATGTCATCATTTTCAACTATTATTGATATTCTGCAAATTTAAAAAAATATATTTTTTCAAGTTTATTCATTATTTGCAATATGCAGATTTTTTTTATCTCCACATCATTTCAACCAACTTTCTTAACTCATCCGTTCCTCTCTAATATACTGTCTTTACTATTATAATGTTTTATTCTTACTTTTTTAAAAGCATCATACCTAGTATTGTCTGCCTGTTCGCTTTATTTTTAATCATACTTTTCTGCTTTCAAATGTTTGCATTAGCTACGAAGCAGTTTTGTGCTATAACCACGTGATCTGAAAAATCTGCAATAGGAACATCATTTATAGATACTCTCTTAGCTCCCAAAGTTAGTGAACAGAATTCTGGTTTTAACATTATAAATTGTAATAAAATAATCCTAAAGATCATTGCTTAGGAGATCCTGTTCTGAATAAACCAGATAAAACGTAATACAATTTCAAGGTCGAAAATTGCAGTGTGGAATCCACTATTCTATCTCTGCACCAAATTAATATAAATTCTTAAACTTTCTTCAAATTTTGAAATGATTTCTCATAAACTTCTTGATAGTCCAAAATTTTAATTACAAAAGAAGTGTTTATAAAGACAATTTTATTTTTATAACATAGCTGAAAATTGGATACAAAATGACATTTTATACTTAATTTTTTTTTCTGTAACTTCGACAATTATGTGGAATTTGATTCATCTTCATAAGTACTTTTAATTCCAGATTGTCTTTTGTCTAACTTACATAGGCAGTTTTATGCATACATTTTGTAATAAATTTAATAAATATTTAAATATCACTTCTTAAAATTTAAAAAAATTGACGATATTATGAAAAATGTTAACAAATATTTACTTTTCTTCTTTCTTGCCTGTTGTTTTTTAAAAATATATTTATAATTATTTTTATTTTTTCTGGAGCTTTACAACTCTTTATATATTATGTTTTTTATTTTTTTTCACTCTGAATATATGTAGCCCTTCAATTAAATGTTTTTGTTGTATAGAGTTCCTTATTTGCCTAAGTTTAATTACTCTTATTTTCATTTTGTGGAATGTTTTTACATATTTTATGATATTATTCCTGTTTTTATTGTTCTTACCATTTTCCTTTTATTGCTACATGTATTTTCTTTTTCTTGTAATAGCAGGATAATATTTGACAAAAAACGCAGTTGGTTAAAAGTATGGCCTTAAAATTCGTTATTCAAGAATCTAAAGTTTGAAACCTATGCTAATATGTTGACACAGGTTGGACCTGCAACACATAAAGAAGAGTAAAGAATACTACTACTTGAAACATTGTGAAATTTACTAACAGACATGATACCTTCTTCAATATCTCCAAATCCTGGGCTACATTAAGAATTTGCATGTGTTTTGCATATTGTCATTAACACTCTTTCTGCACTGTTTTTTATTATTGCTATGAATATGAAGCAACTGCCTCGAAGGGGTTAAGCTGATGATTATTTTTATAGCCTTATAATTTGTACTCGTTATAGCTTCTCTCTCCAGTGCTTCACATGCTCTTAATTTTATTTTCTTATAACTTGTGTTATCTATTTGTGAGTTATTACTAACAGTTTTTTGTATTTTAAAAGTTTAAATGAAGTTTAATATATTTACATATTTGAGATTTTTAGACTCTTATTCTTTTCTACATCTATATTCATTTTATATTACATTATTTCAATCATTTTTTCCAAATAAAATGTTCTAAATTTATTTTGCTACACCTTTATTTTATAAACATTGTTCTGTCTCAATACAGAAATTTATATTGTTATTATATTTATTATTGTTGACATCATGCCTATTCATCATCATCATCATTATCAACCATTATCAATCCACTGCAGGATGAAGGTCTCTCCAAGTTTAATCCATCTTCTCCGATCTTTAGCTTCTCTTTTCCACATCACCCCTACACATTTTCTTATTTCATCCATCCATCTTACATGCGGTCTCCTTCTGGGTCTTTTACAATCTCTTGGAATCCAGTTTAAAATTTCAATTGTCCATCTATTATCATCTCTTCTAGCAATATGTCCAGCCCAACTCCACTTCAATCTTTTAATTTTTTCAATGAGGTCAGTAACACCTGTTTGTTCTCTTACCCATACATTGTGTTTTCGATCTCTTCTTGTTACTCCCAACATACATCTCTCCATACTTCTTTGAGTGGTCTGAAGTCTCTGTATTGATCTTCTATTAAGTGTATTGATCTTCTATTAAGTGTCCAAGTCTCAGATCCATAAGTAAGAACTGGTAAAACACATTTGTTAAAAACCTTTCTTTTCAAACACATAGGCATATTTCCTTTTAATATCAAGTTATTTCTACCAAAAGCACTCCAACCAAGTTTAATTCTATGATTAATTTCCTCTATTATGTTTCCATCTGTATTAATAATCTGACCAAGGTATTTGTAACTCTTAACTTCTTCTAATTCATCATAATCAATCTTTATTTTCATATTTTGAGCAAATCGATTAAACACTAATAAAGGTTGCTTTATTGATAATTGTTTAACCATTAAGTCATTTTGAACCATTATAAACTCCTTCAATCAGAATGAGTCTAAAGGATCTACTATTAATGATAATATTGTGAAAGTTCGTTATAGATGTGTGAAATCAAACATGCACACACAATGTTCACATAGGGATTACATGGTATAGATACTGTAGGTGTGTGAGTCACATACAATCTGTTTTAAAAAGAAACATTATCACTGGGAAAAGAATGGAAGAGTCCATTCCAAAGAACAAGAATGCAATGTAAAATCAAAACAAAATCAATGCATGCATAAATAACGTGATAGATATTGATTTGGCTTTCAAACACAAAATTATAATTAATGATATACCATAAAAAAAAAACTCGATACTGGGTCTGCAGTATTCATTGTAATAAAATAATATGGGCTATCATTAATAGAATAAGTAGTCATCATCTGAATTTTGGAAGTAGAGTGAATACACATTATCACGGCAATCAAATACAGTTTAGTTCTGTGTTAAACCAGACTCAAAACTGCTATGCTTTTTGTGTCATCTGATAAGCATAGCAATTTATTAGGCTATGACTGCTTCAATCAGTTGAGCTTTACAGTGATTAAAGTGAATCCACTCAAAAATAACATAAATCAAAAAGTCTTTATGCAGATGTATTTGATAATAAACTTATGTGAACTACCAGACAAACATGTCAATCTGTAGATCTAGTTAACATGGTCATGAAAACAGAAATGCTAAAGTAGAGATAGCTGCTCAGGCTCTATGCCATATGTTCAATCTAATCACCTGATGTATTCTAGAAGTTATGATTAAAGTATAAGGATGACAACTAATAGTTGTTTAAATCGTAGTTCAACAGTAACCCCACAGGCATAAATACCAGTTTAAGACTGAATATAGAACATCACCCAGCAGTGAAGAGCCTACAAATTCAAAGATATGAGATCTGTTAATGAAAGCTGCAGACCTACTGATTCATGCACTACATCCATGATTGAATACCTCAAGGCTGTTAATGAAGATACCACATCTACCAATGAAGATATTGAAACTAATGATAATGGAATCATATGTCAAAAAACTAGGAAGAAATAAATGTGCCATCTCAGTATGACATCCTTTGGGGATAATTTTAGCCAGGGGAAGGAAATGCGATGACTCAACTTACTTTCTAGTAATGGGTTTGCCCAAATTCAATCTTATCTTTATTGGATCCAGTATTTATCACTACAAACTAATGGTTATATATAGAGATAAAATATAACCAATGACTGAAACATGCCACTACGTGAAGAGTTTCAATAAATCTAAGAAAGGGAACCTAGATAAAATAGACATTCAATTTATGCACATTGTTCTGAATATAGTTAAAGCAGCAAGGCAAGTTTATCTTGAACTGGAAGCTGCTAAATATTAAACCTCACACATGGAAAAATATAATAGTACAGCTAGAAATGTTACCTACATAGCTGCCATGGTACACACCTAGAAGGGCAATTGAAGTCTTTTGCTTCAATATCTGCATGACAACTAGGTACTGTACCTAGTCAACATATAAGGTGAATGGTACAACAGCCATTTTACATAAAATATATTGTATATAAGTTTAATAAATATGTAATCATGCTCTTGCAAGGCCATACTTGTTCTGATTTTTTATAAACACAATAATAAATTTACACAGTTCTTATAAAAATGAAGCCTTTTTATTCAAAAACAAAACTGAAACCATGAAATATTTTCAATTGGATTATAAAATTTAAACACAAGAAATTTCCTATCATGAAAAGTGGCAGATAGGCCAAAAATAGTGGAAGTATTAATGCTTGTTATGAAAATTTTGTCTACATATAATATTGAAAACATTTTTTTTTGTATGAAACACAAATCTTATATTCCAAGTTTTTAATTACTTTGTTAAATTTAGTCAAATTACTTTTGCTGAAAATCTGTTATATCAGTTTCTGATATTTTATTAAGTAAAAGGGATCAATATATTTATATAAATTAACTTATTACTTCACAGACTAGGCATCATTTTTTTGTATTTCTCTATTGGACTATTTCCATCATCTAATATTAAATATTGAATGTATTTAAAAAATTCTAACTTCATTTAAATACTGTTAATAATAGCACCCAGGTTAATATATGCACAACATTCCAAGAGATATTATTTCCCTCTTTTCTTCAGGAGTTTCTGGTCTGTCCAGTGCATAGAAATCGAACCTGGATCCTAAGATTCTTGAATATTGAAATTTTAAGCTAACACTCTTACCAAATAAGCCATCTTGCCAAAGATAGTCAATAAAAATTTTGTACCCTTATCTATAAGGTTCCTCCACTTTTTCATAAGAGCAATGTTGATTAGTGGTTTCCATACTTTATGATTAGTCACATTAGTTTGATTTATGATGTTATTCACCATTGTCATCTGAGCAATTTTTTTAAATTTTCTTTTTAAATAAAGTTATTTTTTCTTCAATACTTAATATTAGATGATGGAATTAGTCCACTATAAAAGTGTAACAAAAATACCTTGATCATAAACCTTCAGAAAAATACCAGTCATCTTTTACAATTGTTTAAACAATGAATTAAAGAAAACAAAGGCTTAGCTTTTACACACAATTAAAACATCACATGACTTATCATATTTTTTCTTCAGATTAAAACTTATTGTTTTAGCAGCACACTTTTCATCTTTCTTTTTATCACTTATTGTAGGCCTTAGAAAGTAATTGTAGTTGCCAGATGACAGTGCCTAATAAATCCTTATCAAGAGCTTTCTAATCCAAATCTCAGGCTAGTTTCAAATCTATGTCTTTTATAAGTGAGGGATTTTGCATCTTGTAACAATGCACCTTGAAGCAAACAACATAATAGGAATTTATTCAGAAGAATCATATGGTAACTATTGTGGCTTTCTAAAGCTTACAATAAATGAGAAATATGTGGAAATGTATTCTAATGTTGTGATTAATGTTATGGTTAGTTTAAATTGTCATTACATTTTAATTTTTCTCAAGAATACTATTTATATGCTTTTAATATTCTTTACCTGGATATAAGAAGCATAAAATTTAATACTGATAAACCCATAACTTATTGTGTTTTTATAATATAGTAATTTTAATTGAATTTTGGGGAAACAATATTTGTATATTGTGGATAGGTGTTCCAGTATTCTTTTCCCATGGACACATTCAGGAAGAATAATGGTTTTGATAAAAATAGATATTAATTTTAATTGTTTCCCAATTACTTGTCTTTGCAGAATGTATTTTTATTAATGTTGAGTTTCTGAATTTGTTTTTGGGTAAAGAGTGAAGTTATAGATTTTATTACTAAAGTATTGTTTTCTGATTTACATTATTTTTCAGTAATGCTTATAAGTGATGAGTATGAATTTAGCTGATAACCTACATGAGCATACTATATGATAGTTAAATATACTATATAATTATGGCTGTAATGCCTATATATTTTAAGTTTGGCTCTTAGTCATGTTTAGCATGCTTTTGATATATAGCACATCATAATAATTACTCAGAAAATTTTAAAAAATCTTTAGTATTGAGTTGTAATCAAGTTATTTTTTTCACCTATACATATAATTTATTTTTGTCAATTTATATTAGATCATATATTTATGACATTAAATCAGCACTTCTAAATTATGAAGCATATTTACTTAAATCTTTTATATAGCATAATTTTGGCAATGATGTTATATTATTTAATTGTTGGTAATAGATAAATAATAAACAGTATGTTAATAAGTTCTCCCATAATAAACCAAATATTTTATTACCTAATAAGAATTGGGGTTATATATTCTCCTTTACCTTTTTTGCATTTCTCTTCATATATTTTTTTTAAAAAATTATTTTTTCTTATATACTTTTTGTAGGACAGTCAAAACTGTAAACAAAATAAAGAAGCAATTATAAAAAAAGATTACATTAAAGTGTATAAGAAAAGATGATAAAAAAATTTAAGAATTGGGATTCATTGATATTTCATTTTTAAAAATTCAGGATGTTTGTAATTTTTAAAATACAAAATCAATGGTTTGTTTTATATTGACAAACAATACCAGAAGACACTCTGCATGAACAACTGATAATTTAGAAGGAAATATTAAAGAAATTATTTTAAAATCTTAAATATCAATTTAGTATATTTAAAAATACATAAATACTGAATTTAAATCTGACATCGGGAAATTAAAATTTCAGTGCTATTTAAAATATTTTATCAAGAAAAATATTTACTTGAAATGGAAATTAATCAATTTTTAAATAAAGTAACTATTGGCAAATCAAATAAAATTTATAAAACATAATGTGAATATAAGCCAATAAGCATCACATGATCTCCCTACATATAGAGAGTTTTGCCTCTTTTAATAATGTGAATTTGTTGGAAGTTAAACAAATTAAAAAATATTTTGCTTATTTATTTATTTATTTTCATATACGTCAATAAATATAACACCATGTGAATGTGGAAAGACCATAAATCAGTGAAATCAATAATGTCATTGGAAAGAAGTTAAAAGAGCACAAAAATTGATTAAAACAATTTTGTAAAAAAAATAATCAGTTATATATAAAATTGTAGCCAAACATTTCAAATGAACATGTATTCAATTGTGAAAAGACAAAATTGTTGTATAGAGAGAAAAAATTGAATAGAAAAAACAGAGAAGCTACTCATATAATATTAGACTCATAAATACCATAAATTAATCTAATATGGTAATTCATAACGTTTGGAAAACACTCATCAACCTTGATCTTAAAAAAGGGAGATGGAAACATGACGATTATTATAGATAAATATACAAAATTTCTACTATTATTGCCTTTGATAGAATGGCTTAGTTCAGGGGTGGGCAATTGTTTTGGCTTGGGGGCCACAGATGTTGGTGAAGTGCCACATCAGGGGCCACTTTATGGAAGTGAAGGGCCGCATCTTTTTTCCATGACACAATAAACACACTACTTTATTCCCTATATTACCAAAGAAATATTTCTCTGTCCATACTTTATTAAACACATGACATTCATCACCGATTTTACATTTTTTCAGTGGGTTCATGGTTTCACCAAAGTTGGAAATGTATATATTTGCTAATTCAAAGACAAAATTAACCAGATCAACTTGAAAAGTACTGCACATCATATCTACATTGTGCATGCGTATTGACATGGCCATCCTAGTGAAAAATATGAGATGATCTTCGGTCACGCACGAGAAGGAAATCTCAGTTCAAGGTGGATTTTTCTGATTGTCTTGGTGGGCTGCATAAAAACTCTTAGCGACCACATAGGGCCCTCAGGCGCTATTTGCCCACCCCTGGCTTAGTTGATTAGTGTGACACTTTAAATTCAGTATCCACAAATCCAAAGGTTTCTGGATCAACTACAATGCCAGTTATGCATGAAGAGAGATGTATATAATACCTGTAGAATCATTAAGTTATATTCTAACTTATGTATTATTTATTGTTAACAGTTTAACATTTTTAAAAAGTTTAAATAAAGTTTGAAATTTTTTATTAATTCTAGATAATGGAAATAGCGTATAATCTCATATTTCTATTTTTTATTTTTATACACGGATTATTTTTTAAAACAACGTAATTATATTTCTTTTTTTATATCATTAGAATTGTACATTACTTAACTATAAATTTAAATTGTATTATCTCATAAGTTGAAGAGTATATATTAATTTTTATATTATCATTTTTATTAGCCTTTAGTTATAAAATAATAAAAAAAACAATATATGTATTTGAAATTTTAAAATAAATTAAAAATTAATCATGTTTACAAGTTTTAATTTGGAAATAATTAAATCAGAATTTTACTATAATTGGAAATATATTGTTATTATTATTATTATTATTATTAGTATTTGATAATAAATGATAATAATCAATTTTACTTAAATTTTCAGTGTTCATTCTACTTGGAAGGATGTTTTTCTATTTTCGACTTGCACTTTCATTATTTAAATGTGCAGTGACATATAACAAGTACAGAAAGAGGAAAAAATCAATTGTGACAGACCACGTTTTTCCTCATTACGACTGTTTTTTTTCTTTCTACGATATACGTTATTGTAATTGTACTTGCAGTCTTGATAAAGGTTCTTTTTCTGCTACTTTAAACAAAAATGTAGCTTTGTTCCAAATTAACAATTGAACTGATAATCATCCTAAAATTAAACCCACTAAAACGAATACATTCGAAATTTCAAAACATATCAAAACATTATTTTCTTAAAAGAACTAAAAATAGCAGTTTTGTGTTAAATCTAATCTTAATACAATATCTAACATAACAATATAATAATTGACTCGCGAGTCTATTTTTGATTTTTATATTTTTTATTTAGTTTAAAATAATTAAACAAGATTGTAAATAAATATGTATCAATGTAAAGCCTTGTGGTACAATAATTAGAACATCTCGCTACTATGCACTCATTTGTTCGAACCCGGATGAAGCATGGAAGATAATCGAGAAATGGAGATTACTTTTAGATTTCTTTTTTCGGTTGGTGACCTATAGGCATCTTAATTAGCCATTCAATTATTAGCCAGTAAATAAATATGTATTCTAATGAATATTTTCTTCACTGTCACTGTTTTTGGAGAAGACTTAGATAAGATTCTGGACAATTTTTGCATAATCAATACAGACCGCATGCTTTCTTTGCTGATGATATCATACAGCTGACTCAATTAACTATCCAAATACTAAATTATGAAAAAAATCTCTCATGTTTAAACCTGGTTTAAAATTTTACTTCCTGGTCAATACATTTGACATATGAAGAAAAAAAAAAACCTACCCAAAAAGCAGGTTCAACATCTATTTTTAGCTAGACAAAAAAGATAAAAGCAACTTAGTTGTAAATATAGGGGATTTGAACTCAGACTTTCAGGCAATATTCAACTAACCACACTATCTCATACTACTGATACACATGACCACACATATGTAGAAAAGATAAATAATCACCAATATATATATTTCATGCTGAAACATCACTTATCAGTTGGTTCAGGTTCACTCATCAGTTGGTCTAGATTATCATCTCCCTCACATATATATAATCAGTGCTCAGTTTATATTAAGATAGCAAATCTTTATACTTTAATGCAAGGCTTCAATCTACTCCAACCTCCAACTCTTCATCCATCCATATCATTGAAAATCTGATGATAATGCCCAAAATCCCTTGCTGATGCCAATACTGTTGTTATGCCCATGTTGACCTCAAGTCACTCTAACTTATAGAATGCAGGCTTAATATGTAAGATTTGAAATACAGGCATTCTTATACCTAGAACTTAATTGTAAATATAGGGGATTTGAACTCATACTTTCAAGCAACCTTTAACTATCCACCCTATCTCATACTACTGACACACATGACCACCCACATGTAAAACAAATAAATAATTATCAATATATGTATTTTGCGCTGAACCAGCACTCATCAGTTAGTCCAGATTATCATCTCACACACACATATATAATGTGTTCAGTATGGAATTGGGCATTCTATCATCAGATTTTCAATGATATGGATGGCTGAAAAGCTGGAAGATGGAGTAGATTGAAGCCTGTCCATTAATTGCTATCTTAATATAAACTGAGCACTGATATATATATATATATATATATATATAAATATGGGGGGGGGTGATAATCTGGATCAACTGATGAGTTCTGATTCAGCACGAAATATGCATATTGGTGATTATTTATTGTTTCTACATGTGCGTGGTCATAAATACCGATAGTATGAGATAGTGTGGATAGTTGAAAGTTGCTTGAAAGTCTGAGTTCAAATCCCCTGTACTTAATATATTTAATAATATAAATGTTTAACTCAATTAAAGAATTTCATTTAAACTCAATGTCTGATAAATAATACCACTATTAAAAAAATATTTTTGTCTTTTACATAAAAAAAAAAGTAATAATTTACTAAGGCTGTAACCTTAGAAATAAGAGTCTGAAAAATACGAAGGTAGGGACCTCTATAGGTCTTAAAAACACAAGCTTACGCTATGAAGAAAAGAGAGTTTTATAGTGTTTTTAATACCTTCGTATTTTTCAGATGCTTATTTCTAAGGTTACAGCCTTAGTAAATTATTACTTAATATAATAATGGGCGTTTAATAAAATTTATAATTATAAAAAAAAAAGATAAAACCAATATTATTTCATGGAATCTATTAAATCAATATTTTTCAAAATGCAATCGATGAACATTTATTCTATATTGAGACTAATATTTTTTTAAAAATATATATATGCTTATATTTTATTTAGAGTGGATTTATATAACATTTGATTAGGGTGTAAATAAATAAATCATTTCTCATAGAGAAAAGTTATTGATCTCTCACTTTCATTAAAAATAGACTCCAGACGCTCAAGGATATTTTTTTGGTCCTTAACTAAATGAGTGTACGGGTTGTGTTGATGATAACAATATTTCCTGGAAGCAATATATGATTTCTATAAATTGTTGTACAATAATTAAAGCTTTATATTTATGTGGTTAGGAAGAGGTCATAAGTGAGTATAGAACTTAATATTTCAATTGGTTTTATTTCTTTGATGAGTCAGGTGTTTTTGGTCAGATCAGTGATGGTCACGTGAACAGTAAACTAATATATTTACATTGATGAATACTAAATTCGTACTTTAGCCAATTAGGTTATTTATTAATTCTATTATTAAAAGTTTAGAAAGATTTTTGATAGCATTTATTTTTTAAATAATTTTTAAAAAAAACATACCTAAACATTGCTCTAGTAAAATTTATTGATTATTACATAAAAATTATGAGGTAAACTAACATAAAACATAGCCCATAAAATATTTATAAAGTATTGATCTTTCAACTTAATAAAAAAATCAATAACAGCTTTATGAATTAGTATGGATAATGTCAAAAGTCCTGGAGAGTTAATTAAGAGTTTTAAATGTCACCACACTGAAGCTCAACTTGTGTTTGGCTATCATATGAACTCCCAAGTAATATGTTTTCTTTTTACTTTGTCAAAAATCAAGCATGAAATCTCTCCCCCCACCCACAGAAAATATTATAGTGTTTATACTATATAGATAATAGGTAGCTGGATCATTTAGAAAAATTAAATGATTAACTTTCTATATTATGCTTAATAATCATGCCAACTTAAAAGCATAAAAAAATATTGCCAGCTAAAAGCATATATCCAATAATTAACCATCTTCACAAAGATATCTTAATTTTGTCCTTGTAAGGAACAGAAAAGGAAGCTGAGTGTCATTATGTTTATTATGGTCAGATTGTTGATGTATATCATCAGCTAGATTAATATGATCTTATTCTAAAATATTAATATTTGTCAGTCTATTTTTTATCACTATAAACCTTTGGAATATTTTATAATTGATCTATATGACAGTTTTGACTGATTAACAGACTTCTTCAGAGCTAAAATATTCTAAGCTAATATTCATCATACAATTAATTAATATTGCGAAAAAACTGTAACAATTTTATTTGCCTTCTTTTAATTAATATATTTCCATCTTTGATACAGTTTAAAATATACAAACCATTTACAGACAGATAATCTAAATATAATAAATATATAATTATATACAGTCAAACTAAAATGACAGTGTAATAACATAATAGACAAAAAGTATTTCTTATAATATAGATTTCATTATATTTTGTACCGAGACAAAGTCGGTACAGGTATATATGCACACACACGAGCAATGTAAACACTCTATATTTTTTTTTCTTTCACTTTCAACTTATGATAAAAAAAATAGATGTAGTTTTCTTTCAATGCGTTATAAAATACATTGTAAAATAAAATGTTAATATTTCTGATTAAATAGTTTAAGGCTTTCATATAATCTACTATAATAATATTCTCTAAAAAAAAAAAAGATATAAAGTATTACTAATATGCCATTTTAAATCTCAATAAGTGATTTCTACTTGTATATGCTGCGGGGGTAATTAAAAGGGGTTTATTTTAAATTATAACTGTAGTGAAAATTAAAAGCTTATAGAAGTGATTTTGAGACAGATTAAATGCTCGACTTTTAAACTAATGTAAGTTAAATTGTTCTCTTAAAACACGCACACATGTATGCATAAAAGGTGTGAATAAGTATGAATTTTTTCTAACTGAGATTGCAAAATGAGATTGCATAAACCTAAGATTGCCTCAAGCATATGGATTGAGTGGACATTACGTAGGACACGGACCCCAATGACAACTCAAAGAATATTGAACTCTGGGTGGAGATTCGATCCTCAGATAATAACCAACCCATATAAATATGAATCTAAATCTAAAAAAAGAGGCTTTTTACACTCTTTTTTTTTTGCTTGTATTTATGCTTATGCTTATAGTTTTTTCCTAGATTCCTCCGGAAGCTACAACTAGAACTTTTCTTTTTTTGCTATCCGGTTTATCCAATATGATCACTGTGAAATTAACATTTAGAGCGTCGATCATCATGATGGGCTAGGAAACCCTTCAGTGATTGACCGATGCTCCGCCGCCAGAACATCTTCACAGCTATGAATGATCAACAACAGTACCGTCCGAACATAGTGCTCCAATCAGTCTAAGGACGTTGTTTCGTTTAATATACAAGAATCGTCCAAACATACTACGCTGAACTTATGTGAAACGAATAACCATGTATTATGGAAACATCATCTATCCGGTTCGAACCCTCACCAAATTAGAAGCAGCAGAAGACTAAGCAAAATCCTAGGTAAACACTTTATTTTATAATGCTTCCATTCATTCTTTACATAAACTTAGAAGGCAATCTCATAATTAATTAAATTCGACTTTCGTAAATTAAAATATAAAATGATCCGTAATCCCTCATATTTAAATCTTATTATTTTAATCTCAACTTTCGTAAATAAAATATATCAGATGCTACATAGTTCCTCATATTTAAATCTTAGGACTTTTCCAGTTATGAACTTTGATCCTAATTATTATTTTCTTTCGCAGATAAACTATAACACACACCTAATTTCAAAAATGTAAAAAAAAAAAGGAAATATATTTTATCATCCATGTTTATTATGCATAATATGTTCTTTTCTGTGCGAGTGTGAGAATGCGCGTATGTGCGTGCAAATAAAGCTATTAATCAATGTTTTTTTTTTTTTTTTTATATTCAATAAATTTTTTAATTTAAACAGGTCGAGCATTCCTCAAATCATTTTCTATAATTAAATATATATTTTTTTTGAAATTATTATTAAAATTAGCATTTATTCATGCAATTAATTATTTTACTTTTAAATTTGTCTTTCTTATATTTTTTTTTATTTCTTTTAAATTTCATTCATAAACATCGTGCCGTAAGTCACGATGTTTATTTATTATGTAGTTAACATAGGTTTAAGAGTTGGGAGGGCCTATTATTAATAAATATAAGTAAATGTCAATAGAGCTAGTATAAATAATTCTATTGGATTGTATGATAGGGGGAGGGATTTTTAATGTGTGATTTGTTTTTTTTATTTTCCTCACCTGACAATTCTTTTGTTTATAAAAAACAAAAATCTCCCCGCGGAGGGGACCGATCTTCTTATCCATTGGTTAATATTGTGTCATTTGCCAGAATAATAGTCTTGAAGGCAATTCCATCGTGTCCCTGAGTGACCCCTATTGGTCCATGCTGGGAGTTCGAGCTTACGGGCAGGGATTAGACTTCAAAATCATTTTGATATGACGTAAGGTGATGCGAGAAATTAAATTGTGAATTAAATCATCGTATCTGGCGCCCTCTTGTGTTGATAATGAACAACTATTGATATAAGAAAAAAATAAATAAATCTTTACGCTGTATCATGTTTGTTTTGGAGCTCACAATCCCTTTTAGGAACGGTTTAATAGGGAGCCGGTGCAAGGGGATAAAGGGGACGGTAGAATTTATAAATTTATCTTTAATTATAAATATAGTATTGAAAGACAGAGGAGTTTTCTTTTAAATGTAGTGCAATTCATTTTTCTGTCATTTTTCTATTTATTGCTTTGTTTTATTTCATAGGCTTTTGAAAATAGCATTAAAGAGCATTTTCATTGATTTCTTGTTTTTGTAATTTGTATTTTACTTATTTTCGATCAATTTCTTCATGTGGAGGGGGGGATTGGGTGCTTTAGAAAATAGCATTCATGATGAAAAAAACATTAAATAGTGTTTGGCATACGTTAATTTGTTTGAGATTTAGTATTACAGTTTTTGATTTATTTCATAGGTTCTAAAAAATAGCATTATATAGCAGTTTCTTCGATTTCTTGTTTTATAATTTGTATTTTAAAGCAATTTCAGAGAATTTTTTGTGTTGCCTTAGGCATTTTAATTTTATGGCAATTTCAGTGATTTCTTGTTTTTGTCATTTGTATTTTAAAGCAATTTCAGAGAATTTTTGTGTTGCCTTAGGCATTTTAATTTTATGGCAATTTCAGTGATTTCTTGTTTTTGTAATTTGTATTTTAAAACAATTTCAGAGAATTTTTTGTGTTGCCTTAGGCATTTTAATTTTACGGCGATTTTAATTTTACGGCGATTTTAGTGATTTCTTGTTTTTGTAATTTGTATTTTAAAGCAATTTCAGAGAATTTTTTGTGTTGCCTTAGGCATTTTAATTTTACGGCGATTTTAGTGATTTCTTCGTTTTTGTAATTTGTATTTTAAAGCAATTTCAGAGAATTTTTTGTGTTGCCTTAGGCATTTTAATTTTACAGTGATTTCAGTGGTTTCTTGTTTTTGTATTTTGTATTTTAAAGCAATTTCAGAGAATTTTTTGTGTTGCCTTAGGCATTTTAATTTTATGGTGATTTCAGTGATTTCTTGTTTTTGGAATTTGTATTTTAAAGCAATTTCAGAGAATTTTTTGTGTTGCCTTAGGCATTTTAATTTTACAGCGATTTCAGTGATTTCTTGTTTTTGGAATTTGTATTATAAAGCAATTTCAGAGAATTTTTTGTGTTGCCTTAGGCATTTTAATTTTACAGCAATTTCAGTGGTTTCTTCTTTTTGTAATTTGTATTTTAAAGCAATTTCAGAGAATTTTTTGGGTTGCCTTAGGCATTTTAATTTTACAGTGATTTCAGTGATTTCTTGTTTTTGTAATTTGTATTTTAAAGCAATTTCAGAGAATTTTTTGTGTTGCCTTAGGCATTTTAATTTTACAGCGATTTCAGTGATTTCTTGTTTTTGGAATTTGTATTTTAAAGCAATTTCAGAGAATTTTTTGTGTTGCCTTAGGCATTTTAATTTTACAGCAATTTCAGTGGTTTCTTGTTTTTGTAATTTGTATTTTAAAGCAATTTCAGAGAATTTTTTGGGTTGCCTTAGGCATTTTAATTTTACAGTGATTTCAGTGATTTCTTGTTTTTGTAATTTGTATTTTAAAGCAATTTCAGAGAATTTTTTGGGTTGCCTTAGGCATTTTAATTTTATGGCGATTTTAGTGATATCTTGTTTTTGTAATTTGTATTTTAAAGCAATTTCAGAGAATTTTTTGTGTTGCCTTAGGCTTTTTAATTTTACAGTGATTTCTTGTTTTTGTAATTTGTATTTTACTTATTTTTGATCGATTTCTTCATGTGGAAGGGGGGATTAGGTGCTTTAGAAAATAGCATTCATGGTGGAAAAAAGCATTAAATAATGTTTACGCATACATTAATTTCTTTGAGATTTAGTATTATAGTTTTTGATTTATTTCATAGGTTCTAGAAAATAGCATTATATAGCAGTTTCTTCGATTTCTTGTTTTGTAATTTGTATTTTAAAGCAATTTCAGAGAATTTTTGTGTTGCCTTAGGTATTTTAATTTTACGGCAATTTCAGTGATTTCTTGTTTTTGTAATTTGTATTTTAAAGCAATTTCAAAGAATTTTTATGTTGCCTTAGGCATTTTCATTTTACAGTGATTTCAGTGATTTCTTGTTTTTGTAATTTGTATTTTAAAGCAATTTTGGAGAATTTTTTGTGATGCCTTATGCATTTTAATTTTATGGCGATTTCAGTGATTTCTTGTTTTCGTAAATTGTATTTTAAAGCAATTTCAGAGAATTTTTGTGTTGCCTTAGGCATTTTAATTTTACGGCGATTTCAGTGATTTCTTGTTTTTTTTTTTGTAATTTGTATTTTAAAGCAATTTCAGAGAATTTTTGTGTTGCCTTAGGCATTTTAATTTTATGGCGATTTCAGTGATTTCTTGTTTTTGTAATTTGTATTTTAAAGCAATTTCAGAGAATTTTTTGTGTTGCCTTAGGCATTTTAATTTTATGGCGATTTCAGTGATTTCTTGTTTTTGTAATTTGTATTTTAAAGCAATTTCAGAGAATTTTTTGTGTTGCCTTAGGCATTTTAATTTTACGGCGATTTCAGTGATTTCTTGTTTTTTTTTTTGTAATTTGTATTTTAAAGCAATTTCAGAGAATTTTTGTGTTGCCTTAGGCATTTTAATTTTGTGGCAATTTCAGTGATTTCTTGTTTTTGTAATTTGTATTTTAAAGCAATTTCAGAGAATTTTTTGTGTTGCCTTAGGCATTTTAATTTTATGGCAATTTCAGTGATATCTTGTTTTTGTAATTTGTATTTTAAAGCAATTTCAGAGAATTTTTTGTGTTGCCTTAGGCATTTTAATTTTACAGTGATTTCTTGTTTTTGTAATTTGTATTTTACTTATTTTTGATCAATTTCTTCATGTGGGGGGGGGGATTGGGTGCTTTAGAAAATAGCATTCATGATGGAAAAAAGCATTAAATAGTTTTTAGCATACATTAATTTCTTTGAGATTTAGTACTATAGTTTTTGATTTATTTCATAGGTTCTAGAAAATAGCATTATATAGCAGTTTCTTCGATTTCTTGTTTTGTAATTTGTATTTTAAAGCAATTTCAGAGAATTTTTTGTGTTGCTTTAAGCATTTTAATTTTACGGCGATTTCAGTGATTTCTTGTTTTTGTAATTTGTATTTTAAAGCAATTTCAGAGAATTTTTGTGTTGCCTTAGGTATTTTAAATTTATGATGATTTCAGTGATTTCTTGTTTTTGTAATTTGTATTTTGAAGCAATTTCAGATAATTTTTTGTGATGCCTTAGGCATTTTAATTTTACAGCAATATCAGCAATTTCTTCGCTAGAAATTTATCACTTGTATGTTTCTTGATGGTTACTGCAGCATAACCTAGTGGCATAATCTGGCTAACTGACAAATACCCAATAATATTTGTTTTCTCATGCGTATATTTCTTTTCAATACATTTTAGTTACTTTAAACATACTTTTTTGATTGGTCTGAAGTCCGTATTGCTCTTTTGTGAAATTTCAAAGTCTCAGCTTCAGAAATAAGAACTGGTAAAACATTTATTACCTAATTTTATACACACATATATATATATATATATATATATAATCCCAGTGCATAATGCTATACTGAAATAAATATACAAAGATTAAGCATTAAATCATTCCACATGGTTAAGAAATCCAGTACTGCCCTCTGTGAACTAATATATAAATACATTAGAGTTTGTATTTCAAAATAGCCAGCTCAAAATGATACCACTTTGAACGGTCTGCTATGTTATATATTGAAATACGAACAAACTCAAACAAAGAATTTGAAATTTTAGCAAGCAAAGATCTTAAATTTTTGCTACTAACAAACATGTTTTGCTATTTTTATATAAAGACAAACTAAACATTAGTAATTTTAATCTTTGAACCACCTATTACAAATGTATAGAAAGTACTCCCAGTGCATAATCCTATACTGATATAAATATATGAATATTAAGCATTAAATCACCCCACATGGTTAAGAAATCTAGTACCACCCTCTATGAACTAATATACAAATACATTAGAGTTTGCATTTCAAAATATCTTGACTTAAATTAGCCAGAACAGCTCACTGCATTGACTATTCGATAATAGTAAAGCCTGTCAACATTAGAGACTACTTACAACCATATTCACAAATTTCTTTCCAATACAATGTTGTAGGTTTCAATGCCTCCTTTGAACCTTTAAACTGTGCAAATTTATGGCTGATGCCAATAACAAACTGGAATCTGAAAGAGAAACCAAATCCATGCAGGCTAATTTCTCCCCATGTTTAACAATTAAATTAGGGCATTTTTGTAACAGACATAAACATCAAAATTTCTGATCTGAAATCCTGGATTAATATGCCTTTCATTGCTAACATCCACACAAAATTAACCTCCATTCTTTCTAAAGGCTTTAATATCGTTTTTCGATGCCCTCCTTCCTTCAACACACTCATCAATAATTTTAAGGATAAGATTAACAGTAATGACAAAGCAGGATTAGTTTATTTTATGGCTTGTCCCTCCTGAAGTATTAAATACTTCATGAATAGACAATGCTAATTTCATATATATGTGTGTATGTGTGTGTTTGTATTTGTGTTAAAATAAATTTATCATTTTTTTTTTTTACAGACAATTTAATAAATAAAATAAATGTTTTAAAAACTTAATACTTCAAGATTTTTTTGATGAATAAATGAATAATTCAAGTTATTGTTAATCAAAAAATAAAATCTAATTGATGTGTCTTTAACAGTGAATCACAAATTAGAAATAAAAAAATGTTTGATTTGTTTCTTCATAAAATCCAATAGTTTATAAAATCAAAATTAAGCTTTTATGGGAATAAAAAGCTGTTGAATTCAATTTTCTACAAAGATATTGATTATTATGTAGCAACATTGAATACTATGACAATAATAGAATACAATTTTTTCTTTACAAAGTTGATCAAATTTATATATTAAAATTATAAGCTGACATAATGTACGATTACATCAAACAGAGTCTCTATAAAGATCTAAATAGTTTTTTTTTTATATTTTAAATATTTTACATTATACAAAATGTGGCCCATCTTGTGTAGTGATGGTGTATCTCATTCACGATAACCATGAGTAGGTTGGAATTCTATCCAGATAAAACTTGAACCTGAAAACATTTTTGATTCAAATCAGTCTTAGAATTTATAATTGATATTGATGTTGAATTATTTTTAGCTAAGGATAAAGCAAAAATAAAAATATCAAACTTCATTGAGCAGCAATTGTCACACCTATTGAGTAGTATTTTTTTTTTATGGAAATCTATTGACGAACATTTTGCCTTCAATACTTAATTTAAATATTGTTTTGTCTTATCTTTATATTATACAATGATGGAATTAGCATAACAAAATATTAGGAATTCTTTTTATCTGATTGGCTGTCATTTAAGCATTTTTAAGGTGCATCTGTCAAAGGTTTCAGTCTTTCACATTATTATTAACATCACTTTTATATTTTATCCCCCCCCCATGTCATTCTAAAAACTGCTTCTTTTATTGTGTCAATATACATGTTTAGTTGCATCTTCATATACCATATGCTCTGGATAGAACATAATTAACATCATTCATGTAATTGCCCTAAATCTATCATGATTACCTAATTAATGAAAAACCTATTATAAAACATTCTGATTTCAGAATTCTATGCATTTTATTCTTTATTATGATTAGCAAACATGAAATATATTATTCACACATAATATCAATAACAAGTTATCTATGTTTTTATATCTTGATAACAGATAACCCAATATGATTGTATATTATTGTTCTTCACACTAGTTCTGTACACTCTTTAATTTCATTACATAATTAAAAAATTATCCAAGAAACTATCTATACAATAAATAGTAATTTTATTTACAACAATACTAATATTTTTATCAATAACAAAAAATAGTAATAATATTAATAGTAGTAATTAAAATAAAGGTTGAAGCCTATTAGATCAAAATTCTTTGTTATCTTGTCAGCACTCACATTCATTGAGATATGTGGCTTGTTTACTTCAAAAAAGTCATCATAAATCTGCTTCATTAAAATGCTCTTTGATTCCTATCATAACTGATACTAATGTAGAGTTTTTCATAATGTGTTTGTTGAAGACTTGCTTTAATTAGGTCAGTATGTTATAGTCAATCATCAAAAATAATCATCGTTACTCCGCCTTGCACTAGCAGGCAGTTGCCCGGGTTGCGGGTTCGCGTCCCGGCCGATGCTATGATACTTAAAAAAACAAAAGAAACATTTCCAAAAGCATTCTTTCATTGGAATTTCATTTTTTATGCAAAATTTTTCGAACAATTTTTTTTATTAAATATAGCTGATTGTTTTACAATGAATTGTTTATAATTATTAAAACAAAATACACATATACATTTGAATTTTTATTTAAGTTTTATTTTTAAAAATAAAAATTAACCCTCACACTATGCACAATTTCTTTTTTATTAATTATGGTTCCAAAAATGGTATTTTATCTTTTAACATACAAAATTATATATATATATTCCTATATGCTATTTATATAGTTGAAATTATAATATTTTTAATACAAATCAGAAAATATTGTGTGATTTGAATATATATATATATATATATATATATATATTAAATTACGCCACATGGCTAAAAAATTTAGCACTGCCCTCTGTAAAATATATGGACTTTCTAATATGTTTACATATTTATGTCATAAAGCGAAGTGCTCAATTTCTTAGCCATGTGGGGTGATTTACTATTGAATATTTATTTCAGTTTAGAGTTAAGCACTAGGATTATTTTCAGATATATATATAATTATATGCAGTCTTTTAATCTGCACAATAACTTTTTGTTAATTCATTAACCCTCCACTACTGCCATTAAATTCAAAAAATATAACAGGAGCAAATGTCATCAACTCAAATCCCATGAATCCCTAACTATATTATTAACAGTTTGTCTATTAATTATGTTCATTTTATTTGTATTTATTAAAATTGCCTCCTTAATTTTTCATTTATTATGGTTTCTCTCATCATGAAGAATCTTAACACTTTCAATATCAAACTTAAATTTATATTTACATGTCTTTTCATTATCCATGAAAACTAAAGCAGTCATGAAATCATTATTATTATTATCTTTCATATGCTTGTTCATGCTCCTTTAATCTTTTTTTTCAAGACTGAACCTCAATTCACCTATATATATATATATATATATATATATATATATATATATATATGCACCACTAGCTGAAATCTATATAGATATTGAAATGCCCTTAGCTATATTATTCCAACCACATTCCACATTCACCCTTTAAATAAAGAAAACTCAAATTGTAGTACTCCATTAAAACAGGAATCTCTTCAATATTGAATACAATGATCTAATATATATATATGTTCAAACTAATTTAATGATCTAATATATATATATGTTCAAACTAATTTAAGTAAGAAGTAATAATTTACTAAAGCTGTAACCTTAGAAATAAGCGTCTGAAAAATACGAAGGTAGGGACCTCTACAGGTCTTAAAACACAAGCTTACGCTATGAAGAAAAGAGAGAATCTCTTTACTTCAACCTACTTTTATATATAAATAGGTGAAGCTGAAGTGTTTTGATCTAAGAGTGTGAAGCTATTCAATACTTCACTAATTAAGTCCACAATTCTTATAATACATTAATACTTGCGAAATCTTACAATTTACTACGAGTAAGAAGTGTAAATCTAAGAAAGCAAAGATCTTAAGATTGCAAATAAACAAACATGTTTAATTTTAAATGCACTTAGAAAATCTATACAAAAGTCACTTTTTATTCTCTAAACTCATATATAAGAAATAGAAACAATGATTATCATTAAATCTAGATAAAATATTTTAACTGTCCCATAGCTATATTATTCCAACCACACTCCCTTATTAAATAATAGAAGCTTGAATTTTAGCTTAAAACTTTTAATATATTATAACGATCCAAACGAAGTGGGAGATCGCATCGCACTGCACCGCACTACCAAGGGCGCCATCTAGGCATTTGAGCCTAGAAAAATTTATAAAGTAGGCAGATACGCGCTGTTAGGATTCCACTTTATTTACATATTTAGATCGTTAGCCCATTGTCACTAGCTCAGTGGAGACGCAGAGATAAAAATCTATAAATTTTATATCTTAAATATAAAAGAATAAAAGCCACTGCCAGAAATTAACACATAAAAATATTTATTTACGCACATATAAAATAATATTTAAATTTTGAGGAATAAATTTAACGTTTATAATTTTATATTGATCTTTAATTCTAAATTTAAGTAGATTTCAAATAATGAGTTTACTATTTATTTAGAGGGTCGAGTATGAATGGACTACATAGGTCTGCATTTGAAAGGAAAATATTCTTCCCTGATTTAACCTTAGGCAACAAATTTCGCAATCAACTGGCGCCAATCCATCTGATACATTCATGTATTCAATGTAGCATGATATGACAACACAAAATACCATATTGTCAGGAATGTGCATCTGAACAATAAGTAGAAATAGAGAAGATATTGACTCTCCACCAACAGGAATGTGACATCTGTTGGCAAGTAGATCAATAAACTAAAAACTCCATAGGAATGGACTGCGGTCTTCTGCCGACTTACAAACCCATCCATAGGCAAACAGAGGGTGTGTGGCGTATATCTATAATCCTGCCCGTAGCGGACCTCATACTACATCTACTAATTACACAAATATATCCAATCCATTGAACCAATTCAACTACGAAATGAATAACCTAAGATTACCCTCCCTTAATACAACTTTACAAAACTATATAGCCATTCACGCCCGACTTAATTTTAACATTTAAATACGTTCGCACAGATTTGTTTAAAAATGTTGGGTATAGATCGATTACATAGATTCCACGGTCAAAAACATTTCAAAATAAACATAAACGATCAAAATACAAAATTATTGATACCGACAATCGCAGAGGGAAACTTATAAGTAACCCAATAGTATTCACCATAAGATACTTGCGTTGTCACCAATAACTTAAAAGACATCCGAATAAATACATTTTAGATACTCACCGTAAGGTATCATTATTTATCGAATGTCTATATATTTTGATCAAATATGAAAACCAAAATATAATTAACCGCAAACGAATCCATGCAAGCGTCTATAAACAACTTTAAATTTAATACATTTTAGTTAAAATATAATACACACAAAAAAAAAATGAACTGGAAATGATTGCTTAAACATCTACATAAAAAATATCAATAATTGAATTTGCATTCTTTAAGTCAGATAAGAGTTCTTATTTTCAGTTATTAATTACTTGCAATTTTAGGAAAGTTATTAGATAGATACAATAGTTCATACTTTACGGATTTAATAGATTGAGAAGTCCATCTTCGTGATCACTTTAGTAGATTTTGTCCTTCTTTGAAATGAAACTGCGACTTGCCATGCATTTGGTCAGGAACTGTCATCCAGAGGCCTCAGCTGGTTGTCCGGAAAATTAAATTTATTGCAGACTTCCACATCGTGAAAATCTGCAATATAGCTAGTTATAACGATCTATTCATAGTCAGCTCTAAGATAACAATTTTAATAATCATTTGGCTTTTATATTTTTCTTAGCCTCTTATCATTTGATCATAGGATTCAATCGGCAATACGTCACTAATCCTCTGGTGTTTCAGTTACGGTCCGTGCTGAATTTCTGGTGTTTGCATTGGTCATTTAATTTCTCTTTCTTCTCTTATCTAACTTTTCATCTGACTTTTTAATTAAACAGCTTTTAGATAATTAATAAACAATCATTTCCATTTACAGATTACAGGAATTAATTAATACCTGTTTTTATTTTAACTTACGTTATTTTTTTATTAAAATATTTTTATATTTCAATCTTGTATTTTTTTATTTAAAAAAATACGTTCAAATACTTTTTTTTTCTTGTTTATGAAAAAAAATATTTTTAAAGTTTAGCATCTGTGCGAATGTATACGTTTAACAATATTTTAATTTTAGCGTTTAGTTTTTTCCTTTTATTTGCGAACTTTTAAGTTTTTATTTTAAATTAATGTAACAACATATTTATATATCGTTACATATCAGTAAACTTCCTCAAAAAACAAAAAACATTTAAAAAAAAAAAAAAGACTTTACTTAGTGTTAGTAATTACGTTATACAAATTTGTTATATATGAAATTTCAAAAGGACAAAACTTTTTTTTTTTAAAAGACAAAACAGTAATTACAAATATAATGATAAAAAAAAAAGTTGACTGATGATTCCTTACTACCAGCTAAATTTCTGCCCCCTCCCTTCCAAGTTTCATTTCTTCTACCTTTAACTATTACTTAGGCAAGTTGAACGATTAGATTTTAATTTAACAAGACTTTTTTTTTAAAAAAAAAAATTATGATTTATAATTATTATTACGTTTTATTTATTAGTTTTTATTCCTCGAATTTATCTTTACATGTGCGCAATTTTTTTTTTACTGGCAGCACTTTTTAAACAAAACTTCAAACTGCAACTCCACGTCAATACAACAAATATATTTATACAATTTCAGAAAAAAAATTTACGGGCATGATTTACTTTTAAAATTCTCAGGGCACTCGTGTTTATTAAAGATCGAAAATTTCATCATCATCAATTCCCCTTCTCAGGGTCAATCTCTGAGGTAAGGCCACACTTGGGACGCCAATTATAACGATCGAAACGAAGTGGGAGATCGCATCGCACCGCACTACCAAGGGCGCCATCTAGGCATTTGAGCCTAGAAAAATTTATAAAGTAGGCAGATACGCGCTGTTAGGATTCCACTTTATTTACATATTTAGATCGTTAGCCCATTGTCACTAGCTCAGTGGAGACGCAGAGATAAAAATCTATAAATTTTATATCTTAAATATAAAAGAATAAAAGCCACTGCCAGAAATTAACACATAAAAATATTTATTTACGCACATATAAAATAATATTTAAATTTTGAGGAATAAATTTCGTTTATAATTTTATATTGATCTTTAATTCTAAATTTAAGTAGATTTCAAATAATGAGTTTACTATTTATTTAGAGGGTCGAGTATGAATGGACTACATAGGTCTGCATTTGAAAGGAAAATATTCTTCCCTGATTTAACCTTAGGCAACAAATTTCGCAATCAACTGGCGCCAATCCATCTGATACATTCATGTATTCAATGTAGCATGATACGACAACACAAAATACCATATTGTCAGGAATGTGCATCTGAACAATAAGTAGAAATAGAGAAGATATTGACTCTCCACCAACAGGAATGTGACATCTGTTGGCAAGTAGATCAATAAACTAAAAACTCCATAGGAATGGACTGCGGTCTTCTGCCGACTTACAAACCCATCCATAGGCAAACAGAGGGTGTGTGGCGTATATCTATAATCCTGCCCGTAGCGGACCTCATACTACATCTACTAATTACACAAATATATCCAATCCATTGAACCAATTCAACTACGAAATGAATAACCTAAGATTACCCTCCCTTAATACAACTTTACAAAACTATATAGCCATTCACGCCCGACTTAATTTTAACATTTAAATACGTTCGCACAGATTTGTTTAAAAATGTTGGGTATAGATCGATTACATAGATTCCACGGTCAAAAACATTTCAAAATAAACATAAACGATCAAAATACAAAATTATTGATACCGACAATCGCAGAGGGAAACTTATAAGTAACCCAATAGTATTCACCATAAGATACTTGCGTTGTCACCAATAACTTAAAAGACATCCGAATAAATACATTTTAGATACTCACCGTAAGGTATCATTATTTATCGAATGTCTATATATTTTGATCAAATATGAAAACCAAAATATAATTAACCGCAAACGAATCCATGCAAGCGTCTATAAACAACTTTAAATTTAATACATTTTAGTTAAAATATAATACACACACAAAAAAAATGAACTGGAAATGATTGCTTAAACATCTACATAAAAAAATATCAATAATTGAATTTGCATTCTTTAAGTCAGATAAGAGTTCTTATTTTCAGTTATTAATTACTTGCAATTTTAGGAAAGTTATTAGATAGATACAATAGTTCATACTTTACGGATTTAATAGATTGAGAAGTCCATCTTCGTGATCACTTTAGTAGATTTTGTCCTTCTTTGAAATGAAACTGCGACTTGCCATGCATTTGGTCAGGAACTGTCATCCAGAGGCCTCAGCTGGTTGTCCGGAAAATTAAATTTATTGCAGACTTCCACATCGTGAAAATCTGCAATATAGCTAGTTATAACGATCTATTCATAGTCAGCTCTAAGATAACAATTTTAATAATCATTTGGCTTTTATATTTTTCTTAGCCTCTTATCATTTGATCATAGGATTCAATCGGCAATACGTCACTAATCCTCTGGTGTTTCAGTTACGGTCCGTGCTGAATTTCTGGTGTTTGCATTGGTCATTTAATTTCTCTTTCTTCTCTTATCTAACTTTTCATCTGACTTTTTAATTAAACAGCTTTTAGATAATTAATAAACAATCATTTCCATTTACAGATTACAGGAATTAATTAATACCTGTTTTTATTTTAACTTACGTTATTTTTTTATTAAAATATTTTTATATTTCAATCTTGTATTTTTTTATTTAAAAAAATACGTTCAAATACTTTTTTTTTCTTGTTTATGAAAAAAAATATTTTTAAAGTTTAGCATCTGTGCGAATGTATACGTTTAACAATATTTTAATTTTAGCGTTTAGTTTTTTCCTTTTATTTGCGAACTTTTAAGTTTTTATTTTAAATTAATGTAACGACATATTTATATATCGTTACAATATATATATATATATATATTGTGCCCTTATCTATAGGTCATAATAAGGTAGAATGGTCAATTACTAAAAAAATTTTAAATTTTAAGATATGTTTGTATGATATATAAATAATAGTAGGATAATTAGATTTTATAGTACAATTTAAGGCTGAAAATACCTGGTATATAAAAGTGTAATGGATTATTTTAAGAGAAAACAGTTAAATAAAGCTTAATTATATCCTTGCTTATGGTTGTAAAAGCTGGCCATATAAAATAACACAGCTATAAATAGTTAAAAGTATATTAATAATTCGAGTATAATATTTTAAAACTAATAAATTAAATAAATGCTATATGTAATGTTATAATTATAATTAATATTCAAATTTAATCTAATATATTTTAAAATAAACTTTAGGATGGTGAGAATTATATTTGGTTCTACATTTTTAAATTATTTTCCAAATTTTTATAAAATATATCAGTTTTGGTAATTTAGACCGAGACTTAAATTAAAAAATCATCTGTTAAAGTTAGTAATCATGTGACTGTATATTATATACCTTCACACACACGCTTGTTAGAATAATAATAAAGTTTGTGAATTATGAAACTAAATGTAATTGCTATCTGTCGTTAAAGTAAAAGTTGAAATATTAAATATTATTTTAATAATTGTTTTTAAAGTTTAAATGATTTTGATAAAATTATAATTGAATTTGAAAATATTATTCTAAGTAATATTTAAGACATGACGTCATAAATTCTTTATTTTAAGAGGTTTAATCTATTATAAAACTAAAATGTGTAAATTTGTTCACGCTAAAAAAGTCATTAACCAATCAACGGAGGTAATTTAGCAGACAAAATATAAGAATTAGACGAAGCGGGAGAAAGTAATGTGTAAGTGAAGGAGGAAGTAACATATTTTTTAGCTGAATAAGACCGTAAGCTAGAAAAGTGATATAATTTTAAAATTTTGTATTTATTTTAAAAAAAAGTTTTTTTTAACATATAATATTTTGACTGCCTTTACATGAAGGGCTAATTTTAAAAGTTTTCTTGCCAGTGATTTTATTCAAGTTTAGCCAAAACCTTGCAGTAAAAATGGAAGTACTAAAGGAAAAAATACCTAAAAATATTGCTAAAGGAAAAATATTTGTAAAGTGCCTCGATACAGCTTTATTTATGCTCAACCAGAAACTTATTATTGTAACTCAGAGGAATATAATTTGGACGCTATACGGAAAACTTAAAAGAGAAGTTATTTGCCGTCAGGAAAAAATTATGACGCACAAATTTATAAGGCTACTCTGAAGTTTTTTTTTATTCTTCTCTATGGAAAAATTAAGATGCGTATATCATAAAGAAAAAATTATGTAAAAGTTATAACAGAGAAAGAATGTTTGTCCTTTTTAAAGGAAACATTACAAAGTATATAGTTACCAGAACTTTAAAAGAAAGGAAAATTTACCGAATAATAATATGAAAGAGTCATTATTTTTTTTTATGAAAAAAAAAAAAAAGAACAGAAAAACTTTCTCTAAGAGAAATTGGAAAATATAAATCTAATATACTTAATAAAATGGATCCATGGATACAGAAAAAATTTACTGAATATTTAAATAAAAGTACCTAGAAGATGCATCATAAAAAGTCGCATGGGAAAATCTTAGAAAAAAAAAATATTAGAAGAGAATATGTAGACGTTTTCTTTACGGGATTAATTAATGTCATAATTAATAATTGTATTAAATATTATAAAAAAAACCAAGGATTGTCATATATGAATATTATTAAACAGAGCAATAATTGTTTTACCTTAAAATTGAACAAGAAGTGACTGAAGAAGAAATAATAAACATTTTTTTTTTAGCTTTAGTATGAACGGTTTTCAAAAAAGTTTGATAAAGAAGTACAGTAAATATAGTTTAAATATTTTTTACTAAGTTATTTTAAAATATAAATGTTATGTGAGATTAGGGAAAACATATAAACATAAATTTAGTAATATTGAGATTTAAATATAATAGCTTGATAAAATTATTAGAAATATTGTTTAAAAATAAAGTGTATGTATGTGAGTCTTATATCTACAAGAATCAAATGGATGGTGAAGCCTATGGAACGCGATCGAGAAGATAAAGATCGTTTGGTAATATTGATATTTATTTATAATGCATAATGTATTTTTTTTTTAGATTATCTATTGATTAAGAATGAAGTGTGAAAGTTTAAATTATATGTACACATTTTATACAACATTTTTAACATATAATGAGATAGGAGTAATTCGGAATATGCATGCAATAATTTATTTAAAGTATATTAATAATATAATTTAACAGAACAATTGTGTGATTCTTTTGAACTTTCATGTGATAAAGTATTCAGATATTTAAATAGTTTGTATATGATTAAATATACGAGGAAAGTAGTAAAAAGATTTTCTTATAGAACAGTGGAATAGTTTTAAAATAAATGAATTTTATTATTGTTAGTAATGCAGATATGTATTTGTCGATGTACAGTATAGAAAAAAATCTTGAGAAATAAGATCGGATAGTGACTTGGAAGTACTAGTGGAGAGGAAACCAAGATGATGTTTTTTTTAAGAAATAGGAAAAATAAAGGATTTGGATCATATTTAGTTTTGTGTGATTTCAGTATAGTTAACTAAGCCCTATGACTGAACACATATAGTTTGGACAGTGTTTTGCATATCTTTAAAACTTTTTGATGTTATAATAAAGCTGAAGAAATAGCTTTAGCATCAGTTCCTATAATAGAGGTTGGTAGACAGGTAAAGGTCACTCCTCTATAGTGTCTTTTAACTCACTGTGCCATGATTGTCAAGATATATGACGAGTAATATTCTAGTTGTATTTTGATCCTATGCATCTATCTTCGCTATCCTTATTTTGTGAATCTGCATCGGTCAGAAAGATATTTTCAGAGAAATAATGAATAAAATAGAACTGAAGATATGTTATCGTTTATGTAAGAATAGTTTATTTGCTGGAATGTATAGAATTGTGTAACTTTAAAATTGAAAGTCCAAAATATCATAAAGAGAGAAAGAATCATATAATACATTGTAAAATTAATTCGGAAATGAATATAAGATTTTTTGAAAAGAAATCTAAACCAAGTATTTTAAAAGTGATAATAAAATTTGAATGAATTTTTTTAATAATATTTAGAAAATAAGTATTGCATATTTATTAAGAAAATAGTTCAATAAGGTATAATAAACATATACTTGTGCATGGTATATTAATAGTTGTAATTATATCATCCGAAGTAAGGCTTGAATGAGAATATTAGGATTAATAAACATCGGATAATGAACAATAAAAAACCTAATACCGAATGTAGAATAATGTTTTGACTTTGTAAGATTCCATACAACCAATATAAAACTAGAATTTTATTGTTTTGTAGAATTTTTACTACGAATGTAAATTTTGTAAAAAAAAAATATAATTTTAATAATATTAGGGATGAAAGTGTTTGTGATAAGCATATAAGAAATGCATTTTGTAACAAGCTAACCATAATAATAAATCAAGTAATAATACTGTATTTTCTTAAGTGTTTAAAAAATTAAGATATAACTAGGAAAAGTAAATATTATTTTGATTTCATTTTATAAACTAATAAATTAAGTTGAGATATGAAAGTAAGGGATATCCAATGTATATAGTGTAAAAATATTGTTAATTTATTTATGTTGTTAATAAACTTTGTTTTAAATTTGTTTTAAAGTTTTGTGTCCGCGTTGTTATTTCTCCACATGGATGCATGAAATCACGATACATTTATAATTGAAACAGACATATAAATTTTGCACAAAAGGTAAACATAAAAGTGTTATAATAATTTTGAGAATTTATTGGTATGTTAAAATTAAAAGATCATAATTTTATATTATTTATTGGTCATAAGTCGGTTGCCACAATATTACATTAAATTATATGCTAATGTTGCCACACGTATTCTGTTGTCAGATTATTAAAATACTACCACGTACATATTTATTTATTTTATTTAGGAAGAAATAAGATTATATTATATTATTATTGTTATTATTATTTTATTATTATTAGTTGCTGTGTAGTAGATTATGACATAAAATTCCCTTTTCATATTTTACTACCGTAATTTTAAATTAGTTAGAATACAATTTCTGAACCTGAGATTTTATTTTATTTTACTTCATTTTATTTAATTGAGCTAGATTCTTGTTATAAAGAAGATTAAGATATGATTATTATTTTAATCGTAGTGAATAGAGCTTAGAAAGTCGTAAGAATACTATGAGTTAGTTATTTGGTATAGTAAAAAGGGGGAATAGTGTTCTTATGCCATTGAGGTAGTATCGTGTGGATAATATCTCAATGTAGTCTATCTCGTCTTCGTATTGTCCATGTCTCATGAAAATAGTACATATTTATTAATTCATTTTAAAAATTGAACCGTATTTGTATTTAGAAATTAGAGCTAGTAATCATTTTTAATCAATGCTGAATATTTCATTTATTTATTTGTTAACTGAGCTAGAACCCGGAATATTCGTTATAAACAATATATTTTGGGGGTGAGAACGCGCGGGGGGAGGTTAGAATATATATATATATATTAGATCAGTGCATTCAACTTCAAAGAGTATGTTTTATTCAATGGAGTGCTAAAACTCAAGCTTTCTTTATTTAATAGGGAAATGCAGCTGGAATAATATAGTTGTGAAGCATTACAAATATTCTTATACATTTCAGCTAGTTTTTTATATATGAGTTTAGGGAATAAAAATGACTTTTATATAGTCTTGCTACATATATTTAAATCAAGCATATTTGTTTATTTACAATTTAACATCTTTGCTTTTTTTAGATTCACACACTTCTTTTTAAATTAGCATCATTGCACTTAACCTTGAAAAGGATTTCTTTTTCAATGGAGTGCTAAAATTTAATTTTTTTATGTAAAGTGTAAGTATGGCTGGAATAATATAGCGATGGGAAATTTCAATACACACACACACACACACACACACACATATATATATATATATAATTGAAGAGATAATATTGATATAAATAGAATAATCAGTAACCTTTTGTGTTACTAAGAAACTATCATATACTACTAATTGACAATCCTTGAGACCAAAACAGTTTTTTTAGACATACAATAGCTCTTTTGTTTGAGCTTTTTTTATTCTTTATTATAATAACAATTTATGGAAATATTTAATTCATTATATATCATCATCATCATCAACCATTATCAATCCACTGCAGGATGAAAGTCTCTCTAAGTTCAATCCACCTTTTCCTATCTTTATCTTCTCTTCTCCACATCACCCCTGCACACTTTCATATTTCATCCATCCATCTAACATGTGGTCTCTTTCTGGGTATTTTACAATCTCTTGGAATCCAGTTTAAAATTTCAATTGTCCATCTGTTATCATCTCTTCTAACAATATGTCCAGCCCAACTCCACTTCAGTCTTTTAATTTTTTTAATGAGGTCAGTAACACCTGCTTGTTCTCTTACCCATACATTGCATTTTCGATCTCTTCTTGTTACTCCCAACATGCATCTCTCCATACTTCTTTGAGTGGTCTGAAGTCTCTGTATTGCTCTTTTATTAAGTGTCCCAAGTCTGAGATCCATAAGTAAGAACTGGCAAAACACATTTATTAAAAGCCTTCCTTTTCAAACACACAGGCATATTTCCTTTTAGAATCAAATTATTTCTACCAAAAGCACTCCAACCAAGTTTAATTCTATGATTAATTTCATCCATTATATTTCCATCTGTATTAATAATCTGACCAAGGTATTTGTAACTGTTAACTTCTTCTAACTCATCATAATATATATATATATATATATATATGTGTGAGTGTGTGTGTGTGCGCGCGCGCGCGTGTGTGTGATTGTGTATAGAATGGAAATTAATAAAACATTTGATTTACTAAATTAGATATTTGTACTTAAATCAGTAAAATATGTTCATAATGAGTTACAGATAAATATATACTTAAAATTTAACACTTTGAAACGTTTACACTTATAAAATAAATGTTATTTTTATATAAAGCAGAAAATGTAGTATTTCTATATGGAAAATCATGAAAGAGTAGATTTATTAAGTTATATATATATATATATATATATATATATATATATATATATATATATATATATATATATATATATATATATATATATATATATATATATAAATAGATATATAGAGAGAGAGAGAGAGAGAGAGAGATATTTTAGTTAAATCAATCTACTAAATTATGGATATGTAATTTTAAATGCTGATTCTTTGAAATATCGGTATTTATAAAATAAATATGTACAATAAGATATTGTAATATTTAAAGATAAAACAAGAGATCAAGAAAATATTTTCCAAAAATTTTGTTGTACAACTTCATAATCTTCATATGAGATATTTATAAAGTCAAACAAAAATATAATAAAATATTTATTACTAATCTATTAAACTGTATTAATAATATTCAAGAAAAATTGAAATATATACTTTTTTGTCAATAAATAAAACATTTGTAAGATGGAAAATGTTTCTTTTTTAACCGTTGAAAACAAAATGATCCATTTTTTTCTTACTGTCCACACATGCTAATTAGAAAAACTATGCAAATCAATATTGTCATATAATTGAAGTTAGCATATAGACAAATTACTAAAAAAAAGTACATAAATGTATTAATGAATAAATGTTTAAAATTATGGCATTCATTTCAAATATTAGGCAACTAAACTATATAAACCTGAATACATTCAACTTTACGATTATGGAAAAATCTCATTAAAAAACAGTTTAATAAACTTGATGATAACATTAACGAAAAAAACCATGGTATGTTTAATGTTATTAACTTTTAGTAGTAAAATCTTTTCAGAGATTGTAATTCTGATAAAACAAATATCAATTTTAAAGCAGAATTTGATAGATATAAATATACAAGTGTTTGTTCACACTTTAAAAAAATGTAAAATTAAAATGAATTCATTTATTTTCTGAGAGTTTATTTTCACAAGGATATAGAACTGTTGTTTCTATATATAACTCATTATTGCAATATTTTCAAAGTTGAAATATGATTTTTTTTTTAAAAATATTTTTCATTTGCAAAATTAAATGTAATAAATTAAGTCCAATTTATTGACTTGAGATTTTATACAGAAATGAAAGGTAGAGTATTTTCAAAAATTCTCACCAAATTCAAATGGGTTCATTAATTTTTTTAAAGAATAGAAAATATTACTGATATAAAAATCATTCAAATAATTATACTAATGAAATTATTCCTATATTTGTTGCATTAAAAAATTATTAACTAAAGGAGAATCAATTTTATATTTTTCATATATATATAAAAGAAAAAAAGGCGTAGCTTTTTTTCAATATTATTTATATCCCAAAGAAATTTCTTATAATTGTTTGGTCAAATATGTATATATTTTTAAAAAAAAGTATTTATTTTCAAAATTTTCAATAAAAAAAAAATCTATTCATTTTTTTACTATTTGTTGAAATACATTATTTCAAATATTTATACAAATCAATACATAAGCGTTTTTTCCAATTTTTATATTGATAAAAATATTTATGTTTAAAATCTAAAAATTTAGGCGAAGTTTTTTTTCTCGTTAGTAACTGTTAATGAAAGATTGTTTTGATTTTTACTTAACTGCCTTTTTTATTTTTAAATAACATTCTTTGTACCTATTTGTATTCATCTATTATAGCTAAGATATTAATAAGCATTAACTCATTGCTTGAATCCTAACAAAATGTCATATTGGCAGAAAAAATATTTCAATTTATTTTATCACATCATCATCATCAACCATTATAAATCCACTGCAGGATTAAGATCTCTCCAAGTTTAATCCACTTTTCTCTGATCTCTACACTCTCTTATTTACATCACCCTTGTACACTTACTTATTTCATCCATCCATCTCATATGTGGTATTTCTCTGGGTCTTTTATAATCTCTTGAAATCCAGTTTAATATTACAACTGTCCTTCTATTATCATTTCTTCTAGCAATAATATGTCCAGTCCAATTCCACTTGATTATTTCAATAATATCAGTAACACCTGTTTGTTCTCTTATGCATATATTGCAATTTTGATCTATTCTTGTTACTCTTAACATGCATCTCTCCATACTTCTTTGAGTAGTCTGAAGTTTCTGCATTGCTCTTCTATTAAGTGAGAATGTCTTAGATCCATAAGTAAAAACTAGTAAAACAGATTCCATTAAATATTAAGTTATTTCTACCAAAAGCACCCCAACTAAATTTAACTCCATGATTAATTTCATCCATTATATTTCCATCTGTAGTAATAATATGACCAAAGTATTTGTAGTTGTTAGCTTCTTTTAATTCATCATAATCCATCTTAATTTTCATCTTTTGAGCAAATTCATCGTACATTACTTTAACTTTTTAACATTTACCCTTAATCCTACTTTCTTACTTTCATCTGATAACTTTAGCAACTTTTCCTGAACTCTGAAGCATTATTTGAAAAAACAACTACATCTCTGCAAAATCTAAATGACTTAAATAATATCCATTTACTTTTATTCCTTTAGCTTTCCATTTTAATGCAAAAAATACTTTTTGCCCCACTGCTGTAAAAGGTTTTGGAGATATAATCCAGCTGCCCTTACCTTTTTCAATATAGACTTTCCTAGTACTATTGTTGCTGTTGCACTTTTATAAATATTCTTCAGAATATGACAATATCCTAAGTCTATACTTTGATAATGCAATGTTTTAATCACTGAAGAAATGCTTATAAAATAAAATGTGTTTTCCCAATCTACAAATTCAAAGCATAATGGAAACTCATACTTATTGGTCCTTTCTATAACTTCTCTCAATACGTGGATATGATCCACTGTACTAAAACCACTTTTAAGTCCAGCTTGTTATTTTGCTTGGGTAGAATCCAAAATTCTCCATAAACAAATTGCAATTATCTTGATAAAAATTTTGTATAAATCTGATGAAAGAGTGATAAATCTGGAATATCTAATATCTTCTTTATCACCTTTTTAAATATTAATATTGCATTATTCTAATCATCCGGTACATCCATATCATTTAGACATTTGGTATACAACTTCTGCTAAATCATCATCATCATCACCATTATCGATCCACTGCAGGATGAAGGTCTCTTCAAGTTTAATCCATCTTCTCCGATCTTTAGCTTCTCTTCTCCACAACACCCCTGCACATTTTCTTATTTCATCCATCCATCTCACATGTGGTCTCTTTCTGGGTCTTTTACAATCTCTTGGAATCCAGTTTAAAATTTCAATTGTCCATCTATCTCTTCTAGCAATATGTCCAGCCCAACTCCATTTCAATCTTTTAATTTTTTCAATAAGGTCAGTAACACCTGTTTGTTGTCTTACCCATACATTGCATTTTCGATCTCTTCTTGTTACTCCCAACATACATCTCTCCGTACTCCTTTGAGTGGTCTGAAGTCTCTGTATTGCTCTTCTATTAAGTGTCCAAGTCTCAGATCCATAAGTAAAAACTGGTAAAACACATTTGTTAAAAACCATCTTTTTCAAACACATAGGCATATTTCCTTTTAGTATCAAGTTATTTCTACCAAAAGCACTCCAACCAAGTTTAATTCTATGATTAATTTCCTCCATTATGTTTCCATCTGTATTAATAATCTGACCAAGGTATTTATAACTGTTAACTTCTTCTAATTCTTCATAATCAATCTTTATTTTCATATTTTGAGCAAATCGATTAAACATTACTTTAGTCTTTTTAACATTTATCTTTAGTCCTACTTTTCTACTTTCATCTGCTAACTCCTGCAACATTTCCTGCAGCTCTGAAGCATTATTTGCAAAAACAACTACATCATCTGAGAAATCTAAATGACTTAAATACTCTCCATTTACTTTCACTCCTTTAGTTTCCCATTTTAATCCACAAAATACTTCTTGCAATACTGCTGTAAAGAGTTTTGGAGATATGGAGTCACCTTGTCTTACACCTTTCTCAATGTTGATTTTTCCAGTATCATTATGTAATCTAATTGTTGCTGTTGCATTTTTATAAATATTCTTTAAAATATGACAATATCCTGGATCTATACCTTGATGATCCAATGCTTTAATCACTGAAGAAATGTGTATAGAATCGAATGCCTTTTCATAATCTACAAATCCAAAACATAATGACAATTCATATTCATTTGTCCTTTCTATGACTTCTCTCAATACCTGGATATGATCTATTGTACTAAAACCACTTTTAAATCCAGCTTGTTCTCTTGGTTGGTGGAAATCCAAAGTTCTCTGTAGACGAGTTGTAATTATCTTGGTGAAAATTTTATATAAAACTGATAAAAGACTGATAGGTCTGTAATTTCTAATATCTTCTTTATCACCTTTTTTAAATATTAATATTATTACTGCATTCTTCCAATATTCTGGTACATCTTTATTATTTAGACATTTAGTATATAACTTTGCTAAAATTGTTTCTATTACTTCACCTGCTTCTTTTAATATATAAATTATAATTCCATCATTTTCTGGAGCCTTTCCTTTCTTCATACACTTAATTGCATGTCTCACTTCTTCATTTAAAATTCTGGGCAATTCGGAAGATGTAATAGATATAGGAGGTACTTGTTCTTTATTACTATATAATTCTTGATAAAAATCTTCTACCAATTTCATGATGTCATCTCTCTTTTTAGTAATAATTCCATCTTTTTTTCTTATTGCAGATATAAATTTCCTACCAATACCAAAATGTTGTTTAACATTTTTGAGACTTTTATTTTCTTCTACAGCTTTCCTTGCTATTTCACAGTTATACTTTCTTATATCATTTTCAACTCTTTTCCGTACCATTTTACAAAATTCGAGATATTCAATTCTTTTTAATACATCATTTTTGTATATCTTCATATTCCTTCTTTTCTTCATAAATTCTCTAGTCTCAGCAGAAATTTTATTAGTCAATTGCTGCTTTTTTCTACCAGCTATGTTTGTTGCAGTTTTTAAAAGTGTATCAGTTATTTTCATATTAATTTCATTCAAATCTGAATCATGTTCAAAATCTCCTAACACTTGAAACCTATTTGTAAGTTCTAATTTAAATTCATTAGAATGTTTTTGAAGATTAGGAATATCAACTGTAAATATTGTTTTTCTTAATAATTTTTGTCTCTCTAATTTTACATTAACACGTAACTTACACCTTACTAATCGATGATCACTTCCTGTGTTAAATTTATTAAGAACATTACAATCTTGAAATATGTATTTTCTGTTAGTCAAAATATAATACAATTCTGCTGTACCTTCATTTGGATGCTTCCATGTCCATTTCCTTTTAACATTTTTCTCAAAAAATGAATTCATAATATAAAGTTTTTCTTTTTCTGCAAACTCCACAAGTCTATGTCCTCTCTCATTTCTATTACCATAACCAAAATTACCTACAGCAATTTCATCTTCCATTTGTCTACCAATTCTAGCATTAAAGTCTCCTATAACAATTTTAAAATGTTGTTTACTCTGATCAAAAGCCTTTTGTACATCCATATAAAAATCTTCTACTACTTCATCACTATGAGAACTTGTTGGGGCATAAACCTGAATTGTCTGCACTTGGTATCTGCTATTAAGTTGTATAACTAATCTTGCCACTCTGTCCGATACACCATCAATCTCCACAATATTGTTCTTCCACTTTTTATTTATAATGAATCCTACTCCACTTGTATTTCCAATATGTGTGTCTTTATAATAGAGTATATGTCCACTTTTTAAATCAATTGTTTCTTCTCCTTTTCTTCTAACTTCACAAAGTCCAATAATGTCCCATTTAATATAAGACAGTTCTTCTTCTAATTCTTGCAATCTTCTTTCACTTGAAAGTGATCTGCAGTTTTAAGTACCTAAATAAAAAGTCGTCATCAAATGGCAGCCTGGGTCCGCAATCAGGGGATTCTTAGCACCCTCTGCCTTCGGCCACCAACCGCTGCCTTGGTTGGTGACTTTACAGCCTCCTGGGAATAAGGGCCATGCTTTATTTTTGTCTGTCATAATTGTATATATGTATGGGAAAAATATTTATCATTTACACAAACATTCATTCTGCCTTATCAGGCACTGAGAAGAAAGACCATGGTGTTTCTTGATCTTAAACTCAGAGGTAAAAAGCCAATAAACTCACCACACTGGCTAATGCGTGTTGGTGAGCAGCCCATCCATGTTTGTATACTATATGAATAATCACATAGTAATAACAGCTGCAACGACAAGAACGTATGGAGTGGACATTAGGAATTTGCCCTGCTCGGTTCCTTTAAGGCCTCCAAGAGGAATCAAAGGGTCTCCTTTCAGTTAATAGCAAACTCCTTTATATATATATATATATATATATATATATATATATATATATATATTTCTTCATCTACTTCTCTTAAGATATCAATTATAATTCCATCATTTCTTGGAACTTTTCCCTTCATAAATTTAATTGCATGTCTCACTTCTTCATTTAAAATCCTGGGGCAATTCATAAAATATAATAGGGGTAGGAGGTATTTGTTCTTTATTATTATATAATTCTTGATAACATTATTTTACAGATTTCATGAAGTCATCTCTCATTTTATTAATAGTTTTATTTTTTTTAGTACAGATAGAAATTTCCTAGCAATACTAAAATGTTTTTTTTACAATTTTATTTTTTTCTATAGTTTTCCCTGCTAGTTCACAATTATACTTTCTTATATTAATATTAGCCCTTTTTTGCATTACTTTACAAAATATGAGATATTTAATTTTTTCTATTGCATCATTTTTATATATCTTCATATTCCTTTTTTTCTTTACTCAGTCTCTAGTCCTGATTAATTGCTGCTTTTTTCTATTAACTATCTTTGTTGCAGTTTTTAAAAGTGTACTGCTTATTTTCCTATAAATTTCATTCAAAACTGAATTATATTCAAAATCTGATATTTGAAAACGATTTGTAAGTTCTAATTTAAATTCATTAGAATGTTTCTGAAGATTAGAAATATTAATTATAAATATTGTTTTTATTAATAATTTTTGGCTCTCTACTTTGCATTGACATGTATCTTCCAATTCACTAATTGATGATCACCTCTTATGTTGAATTTATTAATAACATTATCTTGAAATATGTATTTTCTGTTAGTCAAAATATAATCCAATTCGGCTGTACCTTCATTTGGATGCTTCCATGTCCATTTCCTTTTAACATTTTTATCAAAAAAAAAAAAAATCACAATATTCAGTTTTTCTTTTTTTGCAAACTCCACAAGTCTATGATCTCTCTAATTTTTAACACTTTAACCAAATTTACCTATAGCTTGTTCATCTGTCAATTGTTTACCAATTCTATTATTTAAGTCTCCTATAACATTTTTAAAATGTTGTTTAGCTAATTAAAAATCTTCTGTATCTCCATATAAAAATCTTCTACTATTTCATCACTATAAAAAATTGTTGGGGCATAAACCAGTATTTTCTGCATTTGATATTTGCTATTAAGTTGAATAACAAATCTTGCCTCTCTGTCCAATACATCATCAATCTCCATAATGTTTTTCTTTTAGTTTTTATTTATAATGAATCCTACTCCGCTTGTACTTCCAGTACTTTTACCTTTATAATAGAATACATGCCCTTTTTAAATCAATTGTCTCTTCATCCTTTCTTCTAATTTCACAAAGTCAATAATATTCCATTTAATATGATATAGTTATTTTTTCAATTTATTTAATCATTATTAAATGTGATGTACATTTTTTTGATTAAAAAATTATTAATGTTAATTATAAATATATGCTGAAATCTATTAATATTTATAACTTTATTTTATTTGTTAGATATTATAAGTTAAAACTCAACATTACCTCTATAAATGTAAAAAAAAATTATATATTATGAATTTTATGTTTTATATATATTCTAACAATTTTTGTCAAGTTTATAAATAGATTTCACTAATTATCTAATATATTACACTAATAATATATCTATTCACACACACACACACACACATATATATATATATATATGTGTGTGTGTGTGTGTGTGTTTGTTTGTTAACATTTGGCTTTGCCAATAAAGCTGATATTTCATTTATTTAGGGATATTTAATAAAAAAGCAATTTTATAAAATGAAATTTTCTTTAAGTTAAATTATCCTTAATTGCCTCCCTTGCTGTCCATACATCTACATCCAATGCATATTTTCCTACCTCCCTTTGAACTTTTTCTAAGTAATTTAATATCCCATTACTAACATATAATGTATCATTACCATATGTTAATCCTGCTACTGCTATTGGTCTATAATTATTTAACTTTCTATGATCCTTACCCTTTCCTTTAAATAATAATCTTACTCTTGAATTACTCCAACTACTTGAGAAAACTTATTCTGTGCCATCTTAATAAAATAAGATAATAACTTTACTTTTGCCCTATATCCTAAATTCAGATATGCAGTTATCTGGTGGCACCTTCTGTGATCAGAATAGATTGAGTGTCTGGTACAATTCATATATCAATTTTTTTATTTTATAGTAAAAATGAGATATATGTTATGTACATGTAGTAAGGATTAAAAAAAAGCAATAATAAATATAATGGTGATATTGTATTATAAAAAGTATTATAATTTACAGAGGTACTTTCAGTTAATTACTTAACCTTCTTCTATCACTTAATCTTCTCCAGCTGCCATTTCAATTCAAATATAGCAAAAATAATTGTCATCAAGTTGTATCCTATGATTTCCAAATTTTAATAATAGCAGTTTATTAATTATAAATACTCTATTACTCTTTATGAAAATTTCTCCTTGATTTTTCCTCCTTATTATAGTTTTTCTTCTCATAAAGAATCATAACATTTTAAAGATCAAAAACAAAAGTAATTTTACATGTTTTTTCATGATCAAAGAAATCAGAAGATGTTAGCATATCACTATTACTCTTATTTTTTTATTTGATCATATAATAATTGATGCTCTTTTAATCTTTTCCCAGACTACATTCTTGTTGCATCTTTATATGATGTGATGCATCAACATAAGATTTGATAAACAATCTTACTTTTTTGTTGAAAAATATAACATATTTAGAATTATTCCCCAATCTATTAACATTATATGGAACACAAAATAAAACATTAAATAAATTCTTATATATATATATTTAAAGAAATTAACTAGCATTTAAAATATATTGAATTAAAATCCGTTTTTTATCATTAACTTTCAGCCCCTTTAAAGTACTATATTTATTTTTAAATTGACATAAAGTGTAATAAAATATTTTAACATTATAATCAACTTTAAGAAAATATTTTATAAATATTTCAATATTTTGTGATTTATATAGTATATAGCGATTTTTTTTAAAGAAGCTTAGTATTATAACATTTTTCATAATTTTTTATATTTCTAAAGAAAATTTGAAATTTTTATTAAAAAATTTTGATTCATATTATATGCATATACAAAATATTTGTTGCATAATAATGCATTATTAAATTTACATATGTTGATTTGTCTGCATAGCTATAATTATGATGAAATTCACCAAAAGTACAGTCGGCTTTAGAATATAAAGAAGAAAGACACCACATCATTATTCTAATGAACAAATGTATGTAATATGAATTACAAATACAAATGAAAGAGAAAGAAATCAATATCGAAACATGAAGAAGGGGTAGTTATTTAAAGAAATCTATGATTATGGTGAGCTTTATCAAAAGAACACTCAGCTTTAGATTATTAAAAAACCACTTTATTATGCAAATGAACATATCTGTAAAAATTTGGTTTTATATATATATATATATAATGTTTTCATAGTTATATGATATAAATAAAATAGGTTTTTGATTAAACAGTGTGTTAGTATTGAGAATTCCCAACATTTCAAGGAAATAGCATCTGCCATTGAAAAGTTAACCTTGACAATGGCGGATGCTATTTCATCAAAATGATAAATAATCAATACTAACTCACAGTTTAACCCAAAAAACTATTTTATTTATTATAAATCACTGTTAAAATACCACCTTTAATATCAAATTAGATGTTGCAAATAAGTTTAAATGAAAATTGTGTTACAATGCTTGATAGAGTCTCAACTACATACTCTGCTGTTGCTAATATCACTAATGACTTACAGATGCAAAAAAATTATATTGATGGTACAGTCAAGTTAATGTTATTTTACAGATTTATGAATATTAATTTTAGAGATAGATAGATAGATAGATAGATAGATAGATAGATAGATAGATAGATAGATAGATAGATAGATAGATAGATAGATAGATAGATAGATGGATGGATGGATGGATGGATGGATGGATAGATAGATAGATAGATAGATAGATAGATAGATAGATAGATAGATAGATAGATAGATAGATAGATAGATAGATAGATAGATAGATAGATAAGTTGATAGGCAGGTAATCAGGTAAGTAAGTAGGTAGTCTGGTATGCAGATATACAGGTAGGTAAGTAGGTATATAAGTAGGTAGATATATAGGGAGATAGGTAGTAGGTAGATAGTAGGTAGGTAGGTAGGTGGGTAAATAGGTGGGTAGATGGGTAAGTGGGTGGCTTGTTGGGTGGGTGGGTAGGTAGTTAGGTAGGTAGGTAGCTAGATAACTAGGTAGGTAGATAGGTAAATAGATAGCTAGATAAGATAGATAATTTTTTTACGATTTCAGGTATACATTAGACTCTTCTTAATTAATCTGTATTTATTATATTAAATGTAATAACTGAAAGCTTAAAATATGTAATTAATAATTTTCAAATGTTTTGATTTTAGTTTGAATAGAGTCTGCAACAAAATTAGATTATTTGTAGACAATTATTATTTAAAACACTTTTAAAATTAATAAAATTATTTTAAATGCTTTGTAAGTATTAAATTATATTGAGAAATAAAACCTGTACTCTTGTGTTTTTATTAATAAAAATTATTTTCCTCACTAAGTGCAAAACAGAGGCTTCAAAAATCATTAGACATTAGGAATAATAAATAGGAAGCAAAAAATATCTTTACAAGTATAAGATAAACTTATTTTATTTTTATGAACATACATTACAAATTTAAGTATGCTTGAACATAAAGCATTCACAGCTTAGAATAATTAAACCACTAAATATTACATGATCACTATCTCTTATGCTAGTATATAACTGTTATTAAACAGGCAAAACTCTCCATACAGTAGTGACAACCTGTGCCAGCCAGAGTAATCAATGAATGCCGGAAATATTATTGTTTTCAATTTTATTCTCATAGTTTTGTAGTTAAGTAGAGATAAAAGGTGGCTGCTAAAGGGTTGCATTAGATCCTAAGGTCTAGGTGCAGTGCTCTCAGATTCAAGGGTCCTCACTGATGAAGGCCACAAGCCAGAAACTAGTTTGGAGATATTGGATAAGTAGGCACTAGATGGGGATTTTATGCACAAGCCTTCTGGAATCCATTGATTACTCTGGTTGGCACAGGGTGGCACTACTATATGGAGAGTTTTGCCTGTTTAGAATTGTTGTTGTTCCCCGATTATAACTGCCATCTAGAAACAAAAACTACAGATTTATTACTTATGAAATGCAACTTTTAATCAACATTATGAGATGTCACTGAAACCTAATAATAATGTAGTTTTTCAGGTTTTATCTACTGTACAATCAATATGTGATTACAGTAATAATCTATGATCATTCCAGATTAGACAATGTAAAGATTAATAATAACACATACACATATCTTGACTGTATCCACTATCTATCACTTGTTAGCTGCCAAAGAGTTAGTAAAATATTTCTCTGAATTACATTTACTACCTAGAAGATAGCTGGAAAAATCCAATCAAAACTCAGTATAAATTTAATATTAATAACAATAAAATGTATAACTGAATAAATCTACAACATATCTTCACATTTTTAGCAATAAAAATATGTTTAACATATATAACTATTAAAAAAGAAAGCATTTTCCTCCTATTTAAATTGATCCTCTGCCACAAAAAATTTCCAGAATTTAAAATGATAGTATTTTAAATAAAAATCTTTACAAATCAACAAATCTTCACAAAAAAAATGTTCAAAAAAAAATAAACAAATCACATTTTTCTAAATATCTAATTTCTGAAGAATCAGATGACAAAACAAAACATTAATTTTATTCATTATATTTCTCAGTAATTGAAGCAGTTCATTCTAATATAGATGATTCTTCTTCTGTTGAACTTAAATCAAGAACAAAATTTCTTCTTCTATGAATAAAAAAGTTTTCAACCAAAGTGTTCAAATACACAATCAAATATAGTTAAGGATCAGGCTACTCAATTAAGATAATTGACTAGTTCTAATTCTACTTCTGATAGTGAGGATGTATAAGCAACAATTCACTCTCTAAGATTATGTCTCAGTATCAGAAAATAATAATTGAAGAAAGTACGAAAAAATCCACTACTCTGAGTAATAGCTCCAAGAGTGAACCAAATAATAAATCAACTCAATATTAAAAAATCTTTTTCATACACTGGTATCTAAAATTTCTACAACAAAGGAATCCAATAGTTCAGATTCTTGTTCTGACAGTGAAAAATAAGCAAAACCTACAAACTAAGTCACACCATCAGAACAGAAAACACTTATTCAAATAGTAATTTTCAAAAATTTCTAAAAGAAAATACTCCAGTAACACTGATTCTAGATTTGACAATATCAAAAAAAATCATTAAAATTTGCAAATAAAAGTATAACCTCAGAATAGAAAACACATGTTCAAAGAGCATATCCACAGTTGGCCAAGAAGAATGAGTCCGGTAGTTGAGATTCTAGTTCTGATAGTGAAGAAAATTTGGAATCAAAGTCAATGAGTGGTGGAAATACTTTTTTTTTCAAACATCTGCATCTAAAATTAATGAAAAGAAGAATCAGGTAGCTCACATTATAATACTGAAAAAAAAAAAAAAACAAATCCTGCAAAACAAATTTCACCTCTACAACAACAAACATGTGTGCAAACAATATATAATGTTGCTAAAAAGGAATCTAATAGTTTGCATTCTATTTTCTGACAGTGATGAAGAAGAACCAAAATTTGCAACAACATTATACCTCCTTATCAGAAAACATATCTAAATCATAACCCATAAAGATGTTAAGAAGAAAGAATTAAGTAGTTCTGATGCTAGTTCTGACAGTGAAGATGAAAAGCAGGCAAATCCTGCAAATAAAGTTAGCCTCAGGAGGATTGCCATCTAGTAACAATTGATAGTTTCATGTCCACATCAAAAGATAAAGTTATCTCTCTTTACCTAAATATAATCTCTTAATTTCCATTCTTTATTAAAAATAAACATCTATAAAAACTATAAATTCAACATATATAACTCTCTGGAGAAAATTAATTATTATTTGCAGAATGTCAAAAAAGATGTTATTTTTTTGCATTCTGACATCTGGAAAAATAGCTTTCTGCATTTAAATTCTTATAAGAACATGAGTTTGAAATGAAAGAGATCCATTTTACATCAATAAATCTCAACAAAGAAACTATTATAGATTAATAGAGAAATCTTATTTAATCTCAAGAAAATTGTCAATTAGTAATAATTGATAACTATGGGTAACATCAAAAGTTAAAGTTATCTCTGTATACATGAATATAATCTCTTAATTACTGTTCTTTATTGAAATTAAACATTAAATGTTTACTAAATAATTACCATTTCTTATGCTTGTTCATAACTGTTATTAAAGCAGGCGTTAAATTCTCCTTACAGTAGTGCCATTCATTGCAAGCCAGAGTAATCAATAGATGCCAGAAGGCTTGTGCACAAAATCCCTATGAAGTGCCTACTAATCCAATATCCCCAGACTAGTTTCTAGCTTGTGCCTTTTATCATTGAGGAGTCATGGATTGGAGAGCACTGCGCCTAGATCTTAGAATCTAATGCAACACTCCAGCAGCCACCTTTGTCTCTATTTAACTACAAAACTATGAGTCTAAAATTGAAAACAGAATATATTCAATCCAAGCTCATTAGCTTATATATGGATATAGGTCTGAACTCAGTTCAGTACCCACACATTTTGATGTCTTTGGTTCTTCAATAACCATAATCACTACTATCCTATTAGGCAGGATTGGTATTAAATTACTAAATCACATGATCACCATTTCTTATGCTTGCACATAACTGTTACTAAAATAGGCAAAACTATCCATATAGTAGGGCCACTCAGTGCAAGCAAGAGTAATCATTGGATGCCAGACAGCTTGTGCATAAAATCACTATCTAGTGCTTCCTTATCCAATATCTCCAGACTATTTTATGGCTTGTGACTTTCATCAGTAAGTGGCTTTTCATCAGTGACTGACCCTACTATATGGAGAGTTTTGCCTGTTTGGTAACTGTTATGAGCAAGCATAAGAAATGGTGATCATGTGATATTTAGTGGTTTTGTACCAATCCTGCCTAATAGGATAGTGATGGCTATGGTTATTAAAGAACCAAAGGCATCAAAATGTATGGGTACTGAATTGAGTTCAGAGCTATATGGCTATATAAACTAATGAGCTTGGATTAAAAAATATTATTGTTTTCAATGTTAGACTCATACTTTTATAGTTATGTAGAGAGAAAATGTGGGTGCTGTATGGTTGTATTATCTCTTAAGATCTAAGTGCAGTGCTTTCAGATCTAAGGCTCCTTATTGATGAAAACCACAAACTAGAAACTAGTTTGGGGATATTGAATGAGTATAAACTAGATAGGGATTTGTGCATAAGCCTTTTGGCATCCATTGATTACTCTAGCTTGCAGTGAGTGGCACTACTCTATGGTAAGTTTTGCCTGTTTTAGTAAAATTAAACATTCATGGCAATATATATATATATATATATATATATATATATATATAATTAAAACAAGTTATACATTTTGTAACTCGCTTTTAACCTTACATTTTATGATCACTAAATGGAGTTTTACCAATAGCTCTAAACAAGCTTTGTTTTTATAAGTGCCAAAAGAGATAAAATTTAAAATCATTATTTCCACCTCCAGACCAGTTGTTTTTGAGCTTATGGATCATGTCAGTGGAGGGCTGAATGAGCCTAGAAACTAGAACTAAAATACCAACTCAAAAAGTCAGCACTTATAAAACATGTTTCTATCACTTTGAAAGCATGAAATTATCAGACATGTAAATAACATCAAATCCAGTTTGTCAAACTAGATAGTTATATGGATCTGAATTCAGCTCAGTTTCTCCATATAGTAATAGCCTCTGCAATATATAGCATTGCAAAAACCTTCAAAGGTACATGTGAGCCATAAGCTTGAAAACAGCTGGCCTGGAGATGGGGATAATGATAGAGATTTTAAATTCTATCTCTTTTGGCACTTATAAAAACAAAGTTTGTTTAGAGATATTGATAAAGCTTCATCTAGTGATCATAATATGCAAGCTTAAAAGCAAGTTACGAAAATCTCTATCATTATCCCCATCTCCAGACCAGCTGTTTTCGAGCTTATGGCTCATATGTACCTTTGAAGATTTTTGCAATGCTATATATGGCAGAGGCTATTACTATATGAAGAAACTGAGCTGAATTCAGACCCACATAGCTATCTAGTTTGTCAAGCTGGATTTGATGACATTTACGTGTCTGATAATTTCATGCTTTCAAATTGATAGAAATGTGTTTTATAAGTGCTGACTTTTGAATTGGTATTTTAGCTCTAATTTCTAGTCTCCTCGCCCTCCATTGATGTGAGCCATAGGCTCAAAACCAGCTGGTCTAGAGATGGAGATAGTGATAGAAATTTTAATTCTATTTCTTTCGGCACTTATGAAAACAAAGCTTGTTTAGAGCTATTGGTAAAGCTCCATCTAGTGATTATATATATATATATATATATATATATATATATATATATATATATGTATGTATATATATATATATATATATTATGAGACTTGATCTCAGACTTTCAATATCTATATACCAGATACATGTGAAAAAGATAAATGCTCTCCAATATACATATTTTATGCTTAACCAGCATATTGAAGATTATTCATATTTTTCACATGTATATTGTCATGTGCATTGGTTGTATAATCTGGATTGGATAGATGAAGGGATCTTGAAATATGTTCAAGTCCCTTATAATTAGATTAAATTTAGTATAGACAATATACATATATTTAAATATTATATATACCAAAAGAAATATATAATGAAACGCACAAAATTAGAATAGAAAAAATATATAAATTAAATCACATCCTTCTAAATTTACTGATTCGGATGTAAATGAATTTACTAATACTTTGTAAGTTTTGATTTAAATTTACATATGGATTGCATATAATTTTTTATAATTATATAAATATAATAGTATTCAAATAAAATATTATTTAAAAATTATAGATATGTATTGTTTATTTATTGCAACACACAAATAATTGTAATTTCTATTTATTGTGTTATATTTATTTTAAATTAACCTCATTAATGTCCACCTGAAAACTTTATCCTCATCATTTTACAATTCAATGTCAAAAACATTTTATCCAGAAAAATTCTATTTATAGTTTAATTTATATATTGATTCTTAAACTATTCCAAATTGTCAAAACTAATTTTAAATTCAAAGAGACTATTAGATTGCAAATATTAAAAAAAAAAAAAAAACTGAAAATTTAACAAATTATACATAATTTCTTTCACATTGATGAGATTAGAGTAGGTTTTTAATTTTCTCAAGGATTACATTTTTGAAGATTTTAATAGATTTCGTATATTCTTAAGACAACAATACAAAATACCCATATTATTTTTTTAAAATATATGATTATAGATCAGATTAATCTAAATGCAAAATAAGATGCATTTTTCCTAAACCATCATCTTACATATCTTAATTATTCATTGCCATTATTTTTTCTATTTAATAAATATATGGATTTAATTTACAACCTTCACTCTAATAGTATATGCTCCTTATGAAGTTGTTTAAAGATAGCAAAGAGTATGTATTATTAAAGTGATATTTGTAAACCAACATGACAATACTCATTATATAAATAAAAAAACAATATTAGACAATGAAATATGTACCATAACATAGATTAACTAATGAGACTAGTTTAGTTGAAAAGCATCTTACAAATGGCTTAGGTATCCTGTGTTTGCAGCCATATCCCAACAGAAGAGCTATTACAAGTTAATGGAGAAAACTTGTTTAGCCTCACAGAGAATGTCAATTAATAGTAATTGATAGTTTCCTGGCAATATCAAAAGCTAATGTTATCTCTGTTTACATGGATATAATCTCTTAATTTCCATAGTCTACCAAACTAAAAATCTATGAAAAAAATTCAATGTATATATGTAAATAAAATAAAATGTCCATTTAAGCATAATTATTGTATTAAAATTATAATAAAAATAATGAAGTATAATGGTAATAATATATTTTATAAAGAACTATAATAAACTGCAGAAATATTTTCAGTTAATTTCTTAACCTTCTTCAATAAAAAAAACTTCTAAATTTAGTAAAAGTAAATGGCATTATGTTATATCCCAAGATTCATGAATTTTAGCATGTGTCCATCAATTAATAATGTTCTATTTCTATTTATTAAAGTTGTTTTTAAATTTTTGTTTTACTATGGTTTCTCTTCTTATTAAGAATCTTAGTGTTTCCCATATTGCAATTGAGAGTAAACTCATGGCTATTTTTCACTATCAAAAAAAAATCCAGATGCCATTATTAAAGTATTATTTCTCTTACTTTTATATATTTATGTAATAGTTGATGTTACTGTAACATTTCCTCAAGATTACACTTTGATTCATCTGTGTATAAAGTCTTGACCTTATGTAAAATTTGATATGCAATATTATTTTTTTCTTTTATAGTATGGTTTTTTAATTATTTACCAAAATCCTTATACAACCATGGTTTCATCTACTACAAATAGACCTCAAGTGAAAATCAAACTAAAGGAAATAATATATATATATATAATAAATAAAATATCCGTTAATTAAAAACAATATCGTAATTAAAATTGAAATAATATTTTTAATGATTTATAAACAATTACAAACAATCTTAAAATCCGAAGAAGTACTTTCGGTTACTTTCTAACCTGCCTCAACTGCCATTAAATTCAAAAAACCAAAAGTGGAAGCAAACGTCATCAATTCAAATTCCACGAATCTCGTATTTTAATGTTAGAAGCTTGTCGATTTATTAAATGCGTTTTATTCCTGTTTATAAAAATTGCCTCTTTAATTTTTCTTTTACTATGGTTTCTCTCTTCATGAAGAATTTTCACATTTTCAAAATTAAATTTAAATTTATATATACATGTTTTTTCATGATCAAAGAAAACTGAAGCAGATATTAAATCATTACTTTTTACACACTTATATAACAATTCATGCTCCCTCAATCTCTTCTCAATACTGCACCTAGATTCACCTATATAGGTGAATCTAGGTGCAGTATTGAGAAAAGATTGAAGGAACATGAATTATTATATAAACGTGTAAAAAATAAAAATAATACTGATTTAATATCTTCTTCAGTTTTCTTTGATCATGAAAAAACATGTAAATATAAATTTAAATTTAATTTTGAAAATGTGAAAATTCTTCATGAAGAGAGAAACCATAGTAAAAGAAAAATTAAAGAGGCAATTTTTATAAACAGGAATAAAATGCATTTAATAAATCGACAAGCTTCTAACATTAAAATACGAGATTTGTGGAATTTGAATTGATGACATTTGCTTCCACTTTTGGTTTTTTGAATTTAATGGCAGTTGAGGCAGGTTAGAAAGTAACCGAAAGTACTTCTGTGGATTTTAAGATTGTTTGTAATTGTTTATAAACCATTAAAAATATTATTTCAATTATATATATACAAACAAACAAACCTTCCCGCTATTTATTTCAAACTCCACCTTCCCTTAATATCAAAAGAAGTCTTCATAAGATTGATAGCCTCAGAATCAAGAAGTTTTATCATCAAAGTCTCTTTTATTCTTCTTTTTAACTCATTCTTTTCATAAAAAATAAACGAAGCATTGTTAAACAATATTCTATGGTCTGTATTCGATTCATGAATATATAAAGCTGAGTTAAGATACCTATGTTTAACTCTACTTATATGAACCTTAACCTTTTCATTAAGGCTAAACTTACTCTGGCCTTCATATATATATATATATATATATATATATATATATATATATATATATATATAATTTAACTTCTGCATTTAAAACACATAGAATAGATATCCATTGTTTATATTAACCTTCTGCTTTTTTAAACTGAGATATTTTTTTTCTAACTTGATATAAAATATAATACATTTATTTACTATTATATCCAATTTTAATCAACTTTTAATAAATATTTTAATATTATGTAATTTATCACTTTCACAACTCTGTATTAAACTGCATAGAATGTAAGATAATATAAACATGTGATTATCATTTAGAGTATATTGCCATTGCTTGATACATCTATAGCATAATATTCTAAATTCTCATATCTAGAAGAATGCAAACTTCATTGATGTTATCAGGCTGGAAATCAAGAAATTGAATTTACATTTTTTGCCCTCACTTGAAAAATTTTATCTTTTTTTTACAACTTTAAAATTCACATATATTTCTTTTTAATATTTTCATTTCAAAAAAATCAAAAAATGTCAGGATAATTGAATAAGTGGATCAAAATTTTTTAAACTCCTTGATGATGGATGCCGATTATATATTTGACAATCTTGAATTTTGCAAGATTAATTCCAGAAAATATTACCATGGTCTAAAAACTTGACTTTTTTGGAAAGTTTATGATCATTTTTGTATAGTAATTGTGTAATAATTATTGAAAATCAAAAATTATATATTATTATATATTTATTTTCTACCAAAATATTTTACTTTGAAATATAAAAGAATATATTTTTTGAATAGTGTTATCATAGAGATTATGGTTGAATAAAATACAACTGTCTAGAAATGTCAACTAAACAGTTTGTTATAATATTTAGTGATATCATAAAGATTACAAAAAAATTTCAACTTTTATAGCATAAATTGATAGATTTACTAGATATTAAAAATAATTCATTCAGATTTTTAAAACAAACATCAAACATAGAAGATTTTGTCAATTTTGCAATTTGAATTTGCTCCATCTGAAATTTGATGATGAGACAACATTTTGTTTTGATTAAAATCTAAATCTTAAAATAATTCTGAAAGCAAATATAATTTTTTTTTAAATTTATTTGATTTCTAACGAAAAACATCTATCAAATTAGGTCAATTTATTATATTCTGATAATAATAATGGTTTAATATTAAATTGAAAGTTGAAAGCTTAAAGTAAGTGAGATCACAGAAATCTGTCAGAACCCAAGAGGGTTAAATAATTTATGATCATTATCTAGGGTATCTTACCATTACTTGATATACCTACAGCACAATATATTTTAATATCTCAGTGTTTAGAAAATGGCAAACTTCATTGATTTCTTTAAATGATTAAATTGTAACTATATCATTATAAATTTACTCTTTTTTTCATTTATCTTTACCTTATATTTGAATAAACATGCATATCTAACCTATTTATATAAAACTCATAAGTTTATTCAATTTATTCGCAGTTTTTTTTAATAAGAAATTTAAAAATAAAAATTTACCCAACATGCTTAAATATCAAAACACTTAACTTATGAAATGGCTGTAAATTAATTATTAAAAAATAGTAATTTTCTTGTAATTAAATGACAGTTGTTTAAATAATATGCGTATGCATAAAAATTTCTGATCTAAATAAAACTATTTTAGAAAAACAATCAAAGAAGTGTAAGTGTCTGAGTAGATTGCTGAAATATTTACTCATTTTGATAACATTTTAATGTGAAGAATCTAATTTGATTTAATCGAGATGTGATTAATAATTAATAAATTCTTTTATAAATAATAAAAAGAATTACACTATTTGCAACTAGAATAAAAAAAAACAATCAAGTGTGTATGTTTTTTTTTTTTCCGGAGATGGAGGTCATATGATGTTGAGAACAGTTGAATTCGACCGACCAATCTTTAATTATTAAGTCTGTCGTTTTAAACTTGCACTAAACATCCTAGTGCATTATAACAATTTCCGGGAACAGTAAAGTATATTTCTTCAAACGTTTTATATTTTTAAAAATGTAAGCTTAAATTTAAAAATCGCAATGTTTTGTTTGTCCAAATTGTTTTGCTTTGTTCTCAAAAAAAAAAAATCTTTAACTTCACTCAAATTTATATTTATTTTGTTTTTGAAAAAAATATATAGAAGTACGAAAACAATATACTATAATGTGAATTTGAACATTTTTTGTTAAAGGTAAAATATTTTTAGATTTATAAAATTATTTTTTTTTATGGTAAAAAATAAATTTTGTTTTAATTCATAATATTAAATAAAAAATGTAATACAAAAAGTAGTAAAATTAATAATATTAATAAAAAGAAAATTATAATAATAGATATAAGAAAATTATTATTGTAATGGAAAGTAAATATATGCGGTAGTAGTTTTAAAAATGGCGATGAAAATCTAATTTTGATGCTCTTATTTTCTAAATTAGTTTATTTACTTATAGATATCCTTGAATGAAAACTACATAAGACATTAATGATTTCAATAAACAGATTGAAAAACGTGTAAACACAAATGAATTTAAAGTGAATGACTTATTATATTCATACTTTCACTTCTAAACATTTGCGATTGACTCCAATAAAAACATTTGAGTCCGGAAATAAGACGGCCACTCTGGGTTCCTTAATGTCTCTATTTTGTGGCTATTGTGAGTCTATCTTTGTAGTTTTAGCACCACTGTTTAATGGCACTAGTGAGGAGGGATAATTATCTTTTATGTAGTTACAATCTAAACACTACACTTGTAGAGTATTACATAATTTAACATCGTCTAATATTTTGCACAAAGTGAATTTAGAATTTGAGAATTGCTAATAAGAATATTAAAATTAGAAATTGATTTAAAATAAATGATTTATATATTCACATTCTCGTTTCAAGACACTTAAGACTGACTCATATAATCACGTTTGAGTTCGGAATATGACCGGCAGGCCACCCTTATTTCAGTAAAGTCCCTATTTTGTGGCTGGAGTCAGAATATCCTTGCAGTTTTAACACTTTTGGAGAAATAATTACCTTCTATATAGTTAAAAATAATACTACTATATTAAAAATATCATTGAATTAGAAACAAAACAATAGTTTGCTATGTGAAAGCAATGGATAACAATTATTGATAAAAAATAACACACACACGCACACACACACACACACACATATATATATATCAAGTATACCAATTCAAAATAAAATCACTAGCCAAAACCAAATTAAAAAATTTACTACCAATGTTTTATCTCCATGTGTTGTTTTCTGTTGCTTTGTGTTAGAGAAGATTGCATTGGCAGAAAAGTCATTAGCAGTGATTATTTTAATTGGTTTCTGACTACTGATTTCATTCTGTATTGGAGTACATGGTGTATTGTACTTGCTAGCTTTGATATATATACATATCATCATCATCATCAACCATTATCAGTCCACTGCAGGATGAAGGTCTCTCCAAGTTCAATCCATCTTTTCCAATCTTTAGTTACTCTTCTCTACATCACCCTGCACACTTTCTTATTTCATTCACCCATCTCACATGTGGTCTGTTTCTGGGTCTGTTACAATCTCTTGGAATCAAGTTTAAAATTTCAATTGTCCATCTATTATCATTTCTTCTAGAAATATGTCCAACCCAACTTCACTTCAGTCTTTTAATTTTTTCAATAAAGTCAGTAACACCTGTTTGTTCTCTTACCCATATATTGTGTTTCTGATCTCTTCTTGTTACTTCTAACATACATCTCTCCATACTTCTTTGAGTGGTATGAAGTCTTTGTATTGCTCTTCTATTAAGTATCCAAGTCTCAGATCCATAAGTAAGAACTGGTAAAACACATTTATTAAAAACCTTCCTTTTCAAACACATGGGCATATTTCCTTTTAGTATCAAGTTATTTCTACCAAATGCACTCCAACCAAGTTTAATTCTATCATTAATTTCATATATTATGTTTTCATCTGTATTAATAATCTGACCAAGACATTTGTAGCTGTGAACTTTTTCTAACACATCACAATCAATCTTTATTTTCATATTTTGAAAAAATCCATTGAACATTACTTTAGTCTTTTTAACATTTATCTTTAGTCCTACTTTCATGTGATAACTCCTGCAACATTTTCTGCAGCGCTAAAGCATTATTTGCAAAAAAAAACTACATCATCTGCAAAATCTAAATGACTTAAATAATCTCCATTTACTTCCACTCCTTTAGATTTCCATTTTAATCCTCAAAATACTTCTTGCAACACTGTTGTAAAATGTTTTGGAGATATGGAGTCACCCTGTCTTACACCTTTCTCAATGTTGATTTTCCCAGTATCATTATGTAATCTAATTGTTGCTGTTTCATTTTTATAAATATTCTTTAAAATATGGCAATATCCTGGATCTATACCTTGATGATCCAATGCTTTAATCACTGAAGAAATGTTTTAGAATCAAAAGCCTTTTCATAATCCATAAATCCAAAGTGTAATGGCAACTCATATTCATTTGTCATTTCTATAACTTCTCTCAATATCTTGATATGATCTACTGTATTAAAATCACTTTTAAATCCAGTTTGTTCTCTTGGTTGGTAGAAATACAATGTTATCTGTAGATGAGTTGTAATTATCTTTGTAAAAATTTTGTATAAAACTGATAAAAGGCTGATAGGTCTGTAATTTCCAATATCTTCTTTATCACCTCTGTTAAATGTTAATATTAATACTGCATTCTTCCAATCATTTGGTACATTTTTATCATTTAGATATTTGGTATATAACTTTGCTAAAATATATATATATATATATATTTCTTCACCTGCTTCTTTTAATATATCAATTATAATTCCATCATTTCCTGGAGCCTTTCCTTTCTTCATACACTTAATTGCATGTCTCACTTCTTCATTTAAAATTCTGAGCAATTCGGAAGATATAATAGATAGAGGAGGTACTTGTTTTTTATTACTATATAATTTTTGATAGAAGCCTTCTACCCATTTCATGATTTTATCTCTCTTTCTTTTTTACCTTATTGCAGATATAAATTTTCTACCAATAACAAAATGTTGTTTTATACTCTTGAGACTTTTATTCTCTTGTACAGATTTCCTTGTTAGTTCAGAGTTATACTTTCTTATAACATTTTCAACTTTTTTTCATGCCATTTTAGAGAATTCGAGGTATTCAATCCTTTTTAATGCATCATTTTTGAATACTTTCATATTCCTTCTTTTCTTCATAAATTCTCTAGTCTCAGTATAAATTTGATTGGTCAATTGCTGTTATTTTCTACCAGCTATCTTTGTTGCAGTTTTTAAAATTGTGTCAGTTATTTTCTTATTAACTTCATTCAAATCTGAATCATGTTCAAAATCTACTAATACTTGAAACCGATTTGTAAGTTCTAATTTAAATTCATTAGAGAGTTTATGCTATACACAATTATATAATTTGTTAATTCTTCAATATATTTCATTCAAATTTACCCACAAAGATCGATTAATTGTCTACCAATATATTACTATTTCCCTTAACTGTTAATTTAAAATTGAATTTGAATTTGTACTTTTTTACTCTGATTAATACCCTCTTAATGTCTATTTATCTCATAATAGTGATATTTAGGCATTCGATTAGGTTAAATATAATTTTTTAAACTTATTAAACAAGTTACAAGTTAATAAGTATATTAGTGGTATTCAATTATTCTGTTAAGTAAAAATAATTTCCTTGATGATTAAAATAATTACAAGTTAATAAGAATGCAGCTATTTTTTTTTTATTATGTTATGTAACGAGCACAGACGTTCGTTACATTGTTGTTTTTTTATTTTTATTTATTAAACATGAAAGTAAATTAAAAAGTTCGCATTTAAAAATTTTCTTTAAGAATTAAAAATTGAAATTAAATATCAACTTAAACTCTTATATATTAAATCGCACAGATAATGAAAAATTATTAAAATAAAAATTTATTAAAGAAAAAGTATTTTAAAACTAAATTTTAAAAAGATTTGGAGATAAAATTATATCTTTAAATTTATCTTTAAATATATTTTTGATTTGGAAAACAGGTTAATTAATCAGAAATGGAAATGATTGTTAATTAGTTAAATGTAAACCAGCCTTGGCATTTAAATGTAAAAACACCGGTCAGATAAGAAAACAATAGAAACTTTCAGCAAATGAAATAAATCCATTTGGAAATCGGACCTCAACGAAAAGGATCATCTCATTGATGACGTAATGTTAAGTCAATCCTTCGAATAAATATAAAAGGAAAATTTGGAAATTATTAATTAGTGACTAGTTATTGATGATTATTACGATGTAACAGCTAGGTGTTAGTGCTGAGGGGATTGAAAAAGACGCACAGCTTCAATCCCTTCAGTTCTGCTAAGAAAGGAAGAAAAATGAACCATCGTTTCTACATTGAGGACCAACTACACTAAAAAAAAATCTCCGGATGGATAAATAAATCGGCCACAGGATACCAATCTTCGGACGACGTGGGAATTCACGTTCAAACGGCAAGGAATATATGAAGATGAACTATTTAAATAACCGTAAGAACTTTAAAATTTATGAACAGTAAATTAAAAACTTTCCAGATTTAAATGATTGCAATATTATTCTATCTGACCAACATTATTTATTAATTAGTTATAATTTTATTTAATGTATTTATTTTGTAAAATCATTTCCATTTATTTATTTTTTGTTCTTTAAGTTTTATTATGATTTTTGTTTTCCGTTAAATTAATTATAAAAATGTTAAACTTAAGTCGGGCGTGAATGGCTGTATAGATTTGTAAAGTTATATTAGGGGAGGGTAATCTTAGGTTATTTATGTCGTTGTGAGATTGGGTCAATGGATTGGATATATTGGTGTGATTAGTAGGTGTAATATTGATTCGCTACGGGCAGAATCGCTTCATACGCCGCACACTTCCGTTTGCCTATGGAAGGAATTATAAGTCGGATACCGCAGTTCCTTTCTATGGAGTTTTTTGTTTTATTGCTCTTCTTTGCAGATAGATGTAATATTCCTATCTCATAAGAGGCAATTTCTTCTCTTAACCTTTTGTGCTGCCGTATTTTATTACATTGAATACATCGATGTATCAGATGGATTGATGCCAGTTTGACTGCGAATTTTAGCCTAAGGTTAAATAGGGATAGAATATTTTAATTTCAATGCAAATCTATGTAGTATTCATGCTCGACCCTAAATAAAAATGCATTAAATTTAAGTTGTTTATAGACGCTTGCATGGATTGTTTATCGGTTAACTATGTTTTGCGTTTTCATATTTGATCAAAATATATAGACATTCGATAAATAATGATACCTTACGGTGAGTATCTAAAATGTATTTATTCGGATGTCTTTTAAGTTATTGGTGACAATGCAAGTATCTTATGGTGAATACTATGGGTTACGTATAAATTTCCCTCCGCAATTGTCAGTAATCAATAATTTTGTATTTTGATCGTTTATGTTTACTTTGAAATGTTTTTGACCGTGAAATCTATGTAACCGGTCTATATTCAACGTGATAAACAAGCTTTCATAAATTTATCTGTGCGAACTTAATAAAAATGTAAAATTAGAATCTAATAGTAATGAAATGTAAATTAAAATCAAAATCAAAGTTAAAAATAATGTTAAATGTTAAAATGTAAAACTAATAATAAAATAATTTTAAATCTTATATATATGTGCATAAATAAATGTTTGTATGCTAATTACTGGCAGTGGCTTATTTTATTTATTTTTTTAATGTTGAAATCTAATTAGATAAGATATGATATTATTAAATCTCTGCTACTCCCTGAGCTAGTGACATGGGCTAACGACCGGATGCAAAATTTAAAAAAAAAAAAAAAATTTTTTTTTTTTTGACTTACGTATCTGCCTACTTTATAAATTTTTCTAGGTTCAAATGCCTAGATGGCGCCCCGTAGTGCAGATTACGTTAAGTCACCTTTCTCCGGATCGTTACAGTTAGTAATTACTTTATTTATTCTAATGCAATAGTGACAATATTTTGTGAATAAAAAAAAAATAATCTATATATATATATATATATATTGTACCGGTAAAAATCACCATGCTTAATCACACACAGTAATCCGAATTCAAACCCAGTCCACGTCTAGGAATAAATTCCAAAATGCAAACTAAATTCAAACCCAAAACCCTGGCATGACCCACCGATGACAACATTACAACGGTACGGGGTTTTCCCTTTACTAGCTCATCGAAAAACACAGACTAAATTACCTACAATCAGCTATTTCATAGATATCTTATAGTCGGGATATTGGTACGGCTAATAATTTAATGTATATATTTAAGTTGTCGATACAGACAGCAGGTGATTGACTAGATTTCGAGAGTAATAATGCAAGAGAGACAAAATTAGGTTAGATAAATTTTTAATAAATTATTGAAAGCATTGAATAATATTATTTACAGGTACGGTAAAACTCTCATATGTATTTTATAATAAATTGCTGCTAGTCATCAATAATCGGTTTGTACTGATTAACAAACTCATGCCAATATTTATGTGTTTAAATGGTTGTACAGGTTGATATGAGAATCAGAGTAATTGGAGCACTTAAAATATTTAACTACTAGTTTATATTAAGTTGTTTTATTTTAATAGATTCAAACCATTGCGTATACGGATAAATGGGAGGCGGTTTTATATAAAAATATAATATATAATACTGATGTACTGATGGTTGCAGGGATTAAGGTATACTACAAATAATAACTTGCGGTGCATTGACGGAATACCGGGCGGCTTGTACTTTGACAAGTCTTAATGCCCCCAAGTAGATCCGGGACACTACAACCAGCCGGGCTCATTTTCGAACCCCGGTGATCCAAGAGATTACCTGGAGAAGAATTTCTTTCTCTCCATGTGGTAGTAAAACGAGACGCCAACTTAAGCGAAGGTAAAGGCATTGCCACAGTAACATCGAGGAAGAGTGATCGGAAGTGGATTTTAAAACGAAATTATATAAAACCTTTTCTCTCCGTAACATTTTCTACGCAACAGTCCGATATAACTATTCAATAAAACATGGCGAAATCAAACGATCGCAAAAGTAATAATTAATTAATTTCACTCTGAAACCCATAACTCCCCAGATTGTTCGGAAGGTAATAATAGCAAAAATATTCACTTATTATTCTTACTCCGTAATAATATATAAAAAATTATAATAAAATTTTAGACTATTTTAAGTATTGAGATTTGGAGTATAGATTAAAATATTATAACGAAGTAAAAGAAACAACAAAAATATTTGAATATTTCTCAACTCAACATAAATGAAACAATTTTTAGTTCGATAAAAGGAAATTACTTTTAAAATGAATATAATAAATATTATGAGATAAACTTTACTGACTTTAATTAGAGTTGAGAAATATTATTATTGGCATCGTTTTGTTTGTAAAATAAGTAATAGTAAAAATATAAATGTATTCACAAATGGATTATTAGTAGGCACAAATATTAATAATTATCATCTAAAGACTAGAGCACAGAAATATTAGAGAAGAAATTTACTGACAGGTTTTAGTGTAACATTTTCAAATGGAAAGCAAGAAATTTACATGCAATTACTTTGATTAACAGATTAAATATAAAATTATTACTGAGAGGAAAGTTAAAAAGTTCATGTAACAAAAGTTACCATTCTTTCTTCGTCCGGCTTTTCTTCTTGCGGTGATATGTATGAAGAACGTAGGCGCGCATTTTGAATTTCTTAGAAAGGCATGGTTAATTTAAATGTTGGAATTTGGAAGACTGGAAGCACGGAAAACATTACAGATCAGCGGTATGAAAGATTTAAATTGGCAGAACAGGGATCAGCTTCTTGGACTTAGCCCATCATGATTGCAGTTTACCGGGCAACTTCTTAATAACGGTTGAAGTGATTTCTCTGGAACAACTACTTTGCTGTAGCTTGAGACGATCTAAGCACAGCCAAGTCAAAAGTTAGAGTGTCTATATTATATTTAAGATGGCTACGGTTGACCTTTCTGCCTAGTTTTTGTTCATAACTCCGCCTCCTTTGATTTTCTGGCCTCCAGCAATATCTAATTTTTGACTATACAATAGCATTTGCCTTTCTTGATAAGAGTTCTACGTTCGGTTTTCATTTATTTTTAAATTTAATACATGATTCTAAATTGACAAAACAATTACATCGGAATTCGTGAATACAAAAATATAAATTCATTATCTTAATTTATCGAAGTACAAATTAATTATTCTATACATTTTGTACAAGTAAGATTTTGATTAAAAATACTGATCAAAGGAATGTGACTTTTGATCAGCATTTTTAAATGACTTTGTATAATTTGCAAAATTAAAATTTAAAGAAAATATACACGCAATTGAAACTTTTAAATTGAGCTAATATAAATCCACAAACCACACACACACGAATATTATTTATCATGATTTGTGACATTTATACTCATACTCTTTACATTAAATTCTTTTTAAACAAACACAAAATAAATAACTTAAAATTTATGTGGCTTGGAATAGAAAAAGTCTCATTGCGGGTAAATAGTGGTTTAGAATTACCGTTCTTAAATGACAACCATGAAACTAAGATCGATTCTTCGATCTGTCTGTTTCATTTCTTCCTACTTAAAAAAAAATAACAAAAAAAAATGTTTATACATATTTTACTGACTTACATTTCATTACAAAGTTGATCGACTTTGGAGAACAGTCTGGGTGAGAGTTTGAACCTAAACATGGGTGTGGAATGATACATTTTATCAATCATTTGTATATTAATGTCCATTGGTCTTTACTCATCATCTGAAACATTTATAACATAGTGGTCGTTTACCGGGTTATCCCAAAATTACTGTTTGTTTTCTATGTTCTCCCTGGGTCAGGAGGTATATAAGGCTTTAATTGTCTCGCGTTGTAATGACTCTGCTCCCATTCCCTTTTTGTTGGAGACAAATCCCCATAATCAATCTGGTTTAAAAGCTCAATAGTTTTTTCAAACGACATGGGGCAGCTTCCCAGCATCATTCTTTGTACCCACGGTGGTAAATTATGCACAATAATCCGGATAATGTGCTGATCAGTGTACTTAAAAGCAGTAAGAGATTTAAGTATTGTCACTTGGTGAATGAAGAATGCTGCATAACCCTGTCTGTTGTTCTCATTATATTTTTGACTGGAGAGCTTGTGTAAAAGTCCCTCCTGCTTCTCTTCACTCCAATACCTTTTTAAAAGGGCATTTTCATAACCTTGAATTGTAATCGGTGGGTTTTTCAATAATTTCCACCAAGCCTTCGCGGATTCCTTTAGATAATGGCTGGCTACTGTTATTTTCTCCTTCTCGGTCATTTGGTGTAAGCATAAAAATTCCTTGACACTATCCAAATGTACATCTGGATTTTCTCCGGGGTCGCCTTTAAATATTTGAATATGAATGGATGACCCAAAGTATGGTATATTACTCATCCTTATTTGGGGATTTATTGTCTGTTCTACTTTTATTTCTTTTCCTTTGATAGCAGTTTCCCTTGCCACTATTGGTTTTTCAATTTGACCCTGCCTCTCAGTTTGCATCTCCAACTCATCATTACTAACTTCTATCTTCTGGCTTGTTTTCTCTTCACTGACTTCCTCGCTCTGAATTTCCAACTCCTTCGGTATGGTTTGGTCATCTTCTTCCTTCTTTGTATTGCTATTGGATTTCTCTTCCCGATCTGGTTTACCATCAATCCCCATACGTCCTTCTTCAATTCTCAACATCCGCTCCATCATAGCCATCATAAGTTTTCTATCTTCTCTCATCTCCTCGAGAATCGCGTAAAACTTCCCATCATCATCGTGCTCCCTCTGCTTGGCATTCTTCTCTAATCGTCTACAACTTTTTCTTTTATCAGGATATTTTTTAAAAACAATCTCATGATCACTGGATGTGTCTGATGTTTCTGCACCATTTTCAGATGATTTACTGAACCCTTCTATTTCTGCCATTTGGTATTTTTTTTTTTATTAATTATATGTGTGTTTTTTTTTTTAGCAGGTGAATTAGTTATTTGCGAAATATTTTTTATTTATGTATATATTCATAAAAGATACTGATCCCTGATCCTATATGCCAAATCCTTCCCCGCTGCTGATACTGTTCCCACCTTTCTCATCCAGTTTGTGTGTCTTCCTTCCTTTCTTTTTTTCGCCTACGTTCCGATTGATTTCTGTTATATAAAACCCCTTTTTCACTTTTTTTTTTTTATTATTACATGTATATATATGATATGATAACGTGTATCTAAATTATTAATAAGGGAAGAGAAAAAACTTTATTTCACCCAGTTCGAACTATTCTCCTCAGTCCTATAAAACAACATATTAACAATTAGTATATAATACAATAATATTCTTATAATACTGTCAGTAACTCTCTCTCTATATATATATATATCACCATTTCTCTCTTTTATAGACCAAACAAAACTCACCACTGCTGTATGGACAAACATATTTGCTGACAAATTTATTTGAAAGGCGCCAGCCAGCAACATGTGACCAATAGATAATTTAATCCACTGATCCCCAAATATATACTTTTTACGTGACTTAATAAAATCATTTGATTCAAGAACATAATGTTTTATGTAGAACGTTTAATATTAACGCTACTTCTGTGGGGTTATCATACAATTTCAAGTTTCTATAACGTAAGTGTATATACCGTTAACACTTTGACGACTGTATTTGGTTGATTGGTTTTATACAAAAAACTTAACCTAAACGGTTACTCTACTTAATATCGGATAGCCCATATTCCGGCCAAACTTTATTCAACTGATATTTATATTATGCACTGGCTTTGATAAGACTTCTATATTAAACAATATATATACACACATACACGCGTTTATTTGTAAGACATGAAAAGTAATCCTACTTTCTTTGCTTTTTTTTTTTTTTTTTTTAATAAATCAATTTTTATTTATGGTCTTTTATTTTAATTTTAAAATAATGTGATGGGATATTATATTCCGTTACATATCAGTAAACTTCGTCAAAAAACAAAAACATGAAAAAAAAAAAGAATTTGCTTAGTGTTAGTAATGACGTTACACAAATTGATTATACTAAAAGGACAAAACTTTGGTTATTAATGAAAAGACATAACTTTGTTAGTAATTACAAAAAAGAAATGCTGACTATTCTTTCCTTTTCACCCCAGCTGAGATTACACCTCCTCCCTCAATAGTTCCCTTTTCCCTACATTTCATTTTTAACTTAGGCAAGTCAAAGAAGTTACGTGATTTTAGACTCTTTTTTTTTTAAATTATGATTTATATTAATTATTACATTTTATTCCTTGCATTTATTTCTACATATGCGCACTTTTCTTTCTGGCAGTATTTTTTACACAAAATTCAAACTATAACTTTACGTTAATACAAAACATATATCTATACTCATTTCAGAAAAATTATTACGGGCTTCATTTTCAAGGTACTCGTGGTTTATTAAATATCGGACTATAACTATATGTTAATACAAAAAATATATACTTATTTCAAAAAAATATTATTGGCTTCATAGGTACTCGTGGTTTATTAATATCGGACTATAACATTACGTTAATACACAAATATATATACTCATTTTTAAAGAAAAATCTTACTGGCATGATTTATTTTTTTAAATTCTCAGGGCACTCGTGGTTTATTAAAAGATCGCCCTATGTTGGGCACCATTTTAATGATCGGGGGAGGAGACTTCATGTAATCTGCACTACAGGGCGCCACTAGGCATTTGAACCTAGAAAATTTATATAGTAGGCAGGTACGTTAAGTTTAAAAAAAAATTTTTATTTTAATTTATATATTTGGATTCCAATCGTTTGCCCAAGGTCACTAGCTCATAGAGTAGCAGAGATTTTAAAACATTTATAAGTTTCAATATACTTCTATTCTCATATTAAATATTTAGAACAATAAAATAAAAGCCACTGCCAGTAATTAACACACAAATAGATTTTTATTAACGCACATTTAAAATTGAAGATTAAATTTATTTTTAGATTTTAACATTTAAATTACTATTTTAAATAGATCGCACAGAGGGATATTTAAATTATATTTTACTTTAGCATGTCGAGCATAGATAGTCTTCATAGTTTGTTTTTTTTTCACTTAAAACTTATCAAAACATTCATTCAATCTCAGACTAAAAGTTTGTAGTCAACCCACTGTCAGCTTCCAGATATATATTTGCAACTAATGCAATATGAAGATGCTAGCATAAAACCACGCCAACAGGAATGGGCATCTGACGGCGTGATATTATTTGAAGGAAATGATCCGTGTCTAGATCAGGAAAGGGCATCTGTTAGACTAAGAAATCATGTATATATTTTTTTTTATTTTAAAGAGTGCTACGTATGGGGGAAAGCGGTCTTTCTGCCGTCTTATAAATCCCTGTCCATAGAGCTAGAAGGGATCAATGGCGCAGGAAAATCATCTGCCACCATTTCAACGATATGACTGCCTCTTTGGGGTCATGCATTCAGTTGGGCACGTTGCCCTGTATGCTAAACACGCTTCACATTACATTAATATAAACACCCATATATCCTTCCACAAGCATTGCTCTAACTACGAAACAAATAGCCTGACACTAAAATCCTTTAAATTAAACATAAACGAATTTAAACAGTTATTACTCTTTATCCATACAGCTATCTACACCCACCTTTAAATTTAATACATTTTAGTTAAAACATAATACACACACAAAAAAAATGAACTGGAAATGATTGCTTAAACATCTACATAAAAAAAATATCAATAATTGAATTTGCATTCTTTAAGTCAGATAAGAGTTCTTATTTTCAGTTATTAATTACTTGCAATTTTAGGAAAGTTATTAGATAGATACAATAGTTCATACTTTACGGATTTAATAGATTGAGAAGTCCATCTTCGTGATCACTTTCGTAGATTTTGTCCTTCTTTGAAATAAAACTGCGACTTGCCATGCATTTGGTCAGGAACTGTCATCCAGAGGCCTCAGCTGGTTGTCCGGAAAATTAAATTTATTGCAGACTTCCACATCGTGAAAATCTGCAATATAGCTAGTTATAATGATCTATTCATAGTCAGCTCTAAGATAACAATTATAATAATAATTTGGCTTTTATATTTTTATTAGTCTCTTATCATTAGATCTTGAGATTCAATGAGCAAGACGTCACTAATCCATTCGTGTTTCAGTTATGGTCCGTGCTGTCATTTTCGTGTTTGGATTGGTCATTTAATTCCTTTGTATTCTCTTATCTGACCATTTAATTTATTTTACATGCCTCACGAGGTAGTTTGCTTTTGAACAATCATTTAATTAATAAGACAATCATTTCCATTTTCTAAGACTATAGAAATCAACATTATTTCTATTTTTAAAATATCAATCTTTATATCTTTACTTTTTACAAAAAAAAATTACTTTCAAATATTTTTATTTTTTAAAAGTTTTTAAAGTTGTCCATCATGCGATCTATATATACGTTAAACAGTTTTTAAATTAAGTTGTTTTTTTTTTTTTTTAATAAATCAATTTTTATTTATGGTCTTTTATTTTAATTTTAAAATAATGTGACGGGATATTATATTCCGTTACAATATATATATATATATATATATATATGATAAACAAAACAAGTTATAAATTTCATAACTTGCTCATAGCTTGCATTTTATGATCACTAGATGGAGATTTACCAATAGCCCACTATCAAGCTTTGTTTACATAAATGCTGAGAGAGATAGAATTCAATATCTCTTTCAAATTGTCTCCAACCTTTAAACCATGGTTTCGAGCTAATTGGTTCACGTCAATAAAGGGTAGGAAAACTAGAAACTAGATATACTTACAACTTTCAGTGTGGTTTAAAATGTTTTGGAAATAAATTTATTTTCTATTATTACGTTATAACTTCTCTTAATAGGAAATTCATATTATAATTTGTGGTTGGAAATCTCATTAATAATAATCATGAGATACTTATTATAACGTTCTTGAACAATATATTTTCTATACTATATGACTAAAATTAAATATGTAAGAGATGAAATATATCACAGAATTGATAAACTTGATAAGAAGCACATTTTATCTTCCATTAAATGAAACCAAATACATCTATACTACACATAGCAGGACATTTATATGAGGAATCACTATAGAAATGATCATTATACTCATTATTTTAATTTATAATTAAATATTTGCTATAATGATCAGTAATATATATATATATATATATATATTAAAGAAATATGATTTTTCAAATGATCTCCATTTTGTAAGATTGGTGACATCATAGGATAGTGAATTTTTGTCATCCAAAAGAAAAATTGCATTAATTATGCATAGTACAGTATAATATTAGGAGTATATAGTATTTTGATTATAAAATTAAAATGTAACTAATACACAGTAATATATTTAATTTTTATCTGGAATCCTTGCAAGATAATCCAAAGTAATGATTTTTATCATTAATGGTTACAAAAGCAAAAAAAAAATATGTTTCTTTCAGTACAATAAGTAACCAAAGCATATTTTGATGATATACTGCAACCACATGTATTCATATTAAATTTAAAATGAGTACATTCACTTAATATGTGTATATTTAATCATTTTAATTGGATTAAAATTCTTGTGAATGGTATTTTACTTGTAGTAAAATTACAATTATCATAAATTAGAAGTGATTTGAAGTCAGTTTTTCAAGCTTTCTTCATATATCCATTCCATCTTATACAATCAATACAGATAACCACATATATGTGAATAAGATAAATGATTTGAAATATATATATTTTGTGCTGAAAAAGAACTCATCAATTGGTCCATATCATTATCTCCCATATATATATATATATATATATATATATATGGGAGATAATGATACATATATATTATATATATATATATATATATATATAAAATCAATGTTCAGTTTATATTAACATAGCAAATCTTCAAACTTTAATAGATAGGCCAAATATAAAATTTAGTTACTATATTGCAAGTTATTTTGAGAAAAAAAATGATATCATGCATTATACAATAAATAATCACCTTTGCATGATGAAAGTTACTAAATATAACTTTAAAATATTATTTCCTATACAGCATTTGCTTAATTTTAAATCATAATTTTATAATTTGTTTCAGATATATTTAACCCAAAGGTGGCATTACCTCAAACATAAAAATATATAATACCAAAAATAGAAACATAGATTTCCTTCAGCATAAAACTAAAAATAAATTTTGGTCCTAATAAATACTATAGTATCAATAATTATTTCTAAATTGTATATATTAGCAAAAATATTCAATGAACTAAATTTCAATTAAAACTTTTCAATCAAATCAAGGTAATTCTAAAGTACTGTCAGTTAAAATAAAAGTGTGGGGAGCAAATTATTTTATGAATTCAGCAATTAATAATCAACTTTATATAATCAAAACATATGAAACCTAAATCAAAAATAACATTTACTTACTCAATTTTAAATTATATCATAATTTGTTTCACACATAGCCAAGAAAATGATTTTGTTATTGAAAATATTAAAAAAAATGCAATATTAAAAAAAAATTGATATAGCATAAGACTAAGAATAAATTTTCATTGTATAGTATTAATAATTTTAAATTGTGGATTTGATACATATTCACTCAAATATTCAGTTCAGCAATTTTAAATTAAAACCTTTATGAATGCTAATTTCAGTAACATAAAACCTCCTTTTAATGTAAATGCATTTCCAGTAAAAAATAAAAAAAGGATTAAGGGAGATGCTTTCATGCATTGTGCATTTTATACTAATTTTTATGATAAAATTCAATGCAAATAAACTAAACAAGTTTTATGATTTTCATTTTTATTTAAATGGCCCATGTCTCAGCCATTAGAATGTTCTGTATTATTAAAAAAATTGCTTTTCAAGTCATTACAATAAAATGATTACCATGCATAATAAAACATGACATGCCATAAAAATAATCACAGTTTCCATATTTTATATAAAGTGTTATTTATTTAGATCAGCCTAATGCATACTGTGAAAAAAAGCTATTAAATATTGATTATAATGCATTAGATAATTGTTTTCTTTTTTAATATAACATTCTTTTTGGAATTTACTGCATGGTAAGGTTTTATTATATATATATATATATATATATATATATGACCTTCTCTATATATATATATATATATATATATATATATATATAGAGAGAGAGAGAGAGAGAGAGAGAGAGAGCTTCTGGTAGTTTTAATCTAATGCATGAATATCCTAATACTTCTCTGAAGAAGCCATTAGCAGAAATTGGTCTGGGGTTGGACATATTCTGCAAAGCTTGTTAAGAGCTTATTTGTGAGCTCTATATATAACATTTGTAATACAAGCTTGTTAAATTAGATCATGTGACATATGACTTGACTACTCTTAAACTGGTGATCAATAACAAATACAGTCAAATTAGTACAGTTAAGTGAGATGTCATTAAACTTTGCATTTTAATTTTAAATAATAATATAATGCTATGAATTTTAAAAATAAAAAAAGTATGTGTTTTTTTTTCAGCACAGTGACATTCAATTTTTTGGTTGAACACAAAAAATTGTCAAGTATGAGCATAGTTTTCTTTTGTCAATCCATTTTGCTATACATTTGCATAATGAAACTACAATTTTTTTAATGATAGTGAGGTTCTTTTACAGATTTTTTTAAAAGTTTACTGCTACTACATTTTCAACTGGAATCCTGGTGGCAACTAATTCTATTTAACACCATACCATTTCTTCAGCTTATGGATCAAAGAATCTTTGCAATCATCAAGATGTAGTAACTTCAACAAATAATATAACATCTTGACAACATTTTGGATAAGACCCAAATATAAAAATACCTTGATTTTATAGGCAATTCATGAATGAAGATTACTAACTTTTAACCTTATGGGATAAAAATCTGGCTAAAAATCATTGCAAAAACAAGTTCAGAAATATACTTCCATCATCTGGAAAAACATATTCAATCTAACCAAGAAAGTGGGATTTACAGAAGTTGATGATGATAACATTTAACCATTTTGGAATTCACACATTGTAGAATTAACTAATCCCAAATTAAAGCAATTAGATGAGGAAAAGAAAGACAATGAAGAAAAGGAAATTCACAAACTTGTAGAGAAGAACATGGGTATCAAAAAACTGATGGAACTGATTTTGTAATATGAAGTCATGAACAAACATAATTTCCATAAGTGATATCTTATAAAATGTATGGAAAGAAAATCAAAAAAAACAAGTCAACCATCCTTTGTAAACCTTTTTTCTAGAAATCCCCAGCCATTCAAAGGATTTAGAAGCTGACAATGAATTCTTGGAATGAGCAAATGATAACTAAGAAAACATGATGATGATGAGTTTTGAATGGATGAATTACTTTGAGCTTATACTTCCATAATACACACATAGCACAATGTATGCATGCATATATTGTATATCAGGTATTATTTTGAATTTATATAAACTAGATTAAGTTGTTTGCTAATAGAAGATCCAAAAAAATTTCCCATAAAAAAACCACTATAATCATTTGCTTTTCATATGATCATCATGCTTTATGATGAGTTTTGGGCATTCAATTTTCCTCACTAAGCAGGGTATATGTAGACATAAAAAATTTTAAATAACCTCTATTCAGTACTCAAGCTATGATATACAAAATAACATCTCTAGAAGGTATTCTTATAGGTATGTATTACAGCTCTATATTAACTATAAAAAATAAAATCGTTCTTCAAATATTATACAATACTTCTAAATTCATTGTTTTAAATTGTCCATTGTCCAAATACAGAAATAATTTATATGATAAATAATCCTTTCAATTCATATAAACTAAGAAAGCTAATAAAAAAACATTTAATGATATTACATGCTAAATGGTGAAATTATAATCAATATTAATTTACAAAATAAACACATACATCTAAGTTTATTTTGTACATTAGTATATATATATAACTCTACATTTTCTTTTAAATTACTCTTCTAATATTTAACTTGGTAATACACAAAATATAATAAGAATGTTTTTATAACAAAATTATAAACACTTTTTATATATATTTTAAATATATGACTTGTCAAAAATTATTTTCATCAATTATTTTATATCTAGGCAATGATAAGATTCATTTCCAATATTCTTTAAATAATTAATTCCATTTTTTCATAAAATCCATACATTTTTTATGCACTAATGCTGTTTTATATTTATATAATTACAAAGTTTATTTCATATAAAATTGTGATTTTAACTGATTTATAAATCTTTTACTCTATCATTGATAAAATTATATAAATATCATGTGTATTGGAAAAGATGAAATAATGTACTTTTTAATATGTTATATTTCTGAAACTTAAGATGTAATTATAGATATAAATGCCTTGCTATATTATTTTAGTACATAGGAAAAAGATATATGAAAAAAATTAGAATTATTTTTAAGGAAATTGAATACGATTAGTAAAATGAGCTTGTTTTAATAAATAGATTAATTTGTCATGATTTTATCTAAGCCAAGTTTAATTTTGAATGTAAGACAAATAATACTAACAGTGTTCAAATTACTCTCCTACTTTCCTCAACTATTAAATCTTTTCACATTTGAAATATGTTTTGATCTTTGCATAATAAATAAAAATATATTTACAAATTATTATTCTTAACATACAATAAAATTAAACTAAGTAAATAAATTGTGAAAATTATAATTCTGATACACAATTTAATAGGTGAATGATTTTTTTTTCTCTGATGATAGTTCTAGTATAGAAACCTTTCATAAATTGGTCATGTAGATTTTAAGTGTAGATGATTTTTAGGCAATTTTAAGACAATGATATGAAACATCATCTCTAACTATGAAACTAGTTTACATTTTATAAATATAATTTATCCAAACTTCAAACACTTTTAGCAAACTTTATTTGTACATACACCTACGTTTCGACTGACCTGCAGTCTTCTTCAGAGCTATGATATAATGAACAAAATAAAAAAACAACTGTTTACATTTTGTTGATAATTAAAATCATCCTAATGTTTCCTCTAAAAACTTTAACGATCTTTTATATGCTACTATTGGAAAATGCAAAATTACAAGCTAGACAACTGGAGGTAGACTTTTCATCTTCAACAATAAGAATCAAGTTACGTCATAGATATGAATTTAACAATAAATAAAACATTCACTAAAGAGATGAGGTTTGCACTAATATGATGTTATATCATATTAAACACGATCACTTCTACAATTAATAGCACTATAGTTTTCAAATAAATATTTTCTGTTACTCCAAATATAATCCAATTTTAAATAAGAGTCATAGATCACATGCCTCAATTATCTTGAGGTTGTAAGATATAATCAATGAGGATTGCTTCAACAAGCTTTGTGATAAATGCTTAGCCAGAGCCAGCATTTAAAATATCTCTGTCAGGACTCCCCCCCCCCCCAACCTCTGACCATGGTTTTTGATTATAATCCAATTTTTTTTCTCATTTTCTATACTTTAGTTTTCTTATAACTTTTTCAAACAGACAATTCATATATAGCATTTGTTTTTTTATTTATACAAATTCCAATGACTGGAGATTTTTCTCATTTCTTTCTCCATAACCAAGTTTACTTATAACATCTTTATTTTTTGATTATATTCTCTTTTCTCATTAGTATTTTCAAAGACACTTGTACAATGTTCCATGAAATAATCAAAAGCATTTTGTACATATATGTAAAAAAAAAAACTATTACTACAACATAAATTATATGCATTAAGCATCTTCCTTTAACTTTACAAGTAAATAAATAATTGAAAGGTTTTATTTATTGACAGTTCATAAGAATATTAAATCTGAAAATGGCAGAATTAAATGTAGTATATGGACAATATATTCCAGAGTCTGTCCCTTTTACATGATTCTATCTGATATAGCATCAATCCTGTCAATCTACTTGGCTTTTAGTATTTGGACTTTTATAGTAAAATATTTGTTCACTTGCTTTATTCTTTAACATCCTAAAAATTAACAATGCCCTATTTAATATTAGACAGTTCTTCAATTCCTACAGTCTTTCTTTATTTGAAAATAATCTTCAGATGAATAGTATATATTAAAGAAGTACAGACATCGATTTATAATATTATATATATATATATATATACACACACACACACTAATGTAAAATAATACTTATACAGAGTTTAAATATAAAACTTTAACAATATTTATTGTATCAAATATATATTGGATGTTTTCACATCATATTGATGCTGTCTTCTAAGAACATTAAAATCAACAAAAAGTGTCAAGCATTGTTATCTGAGAGGTCAGCGCTGCTGCCTTGCAAGATGGTTATTGTGGGTTCGCCTCCCAGACAATGCTATGACATATGAAAAAAAAATCAGCAAAAAGTTAATGTTCTCAGCAGACTGACCATGAATATGACAGGAAAATGTCTACAGCATACTTGGTACAATAAATATTGTTAAAAATTTTATATTTAAACTCTGTAGAGTATTATTTTGCATCAATATTTAGAATGGCAGAATATGGGGGTGTTATTATATATATACATATAAACTATATATATATATATATATACTATATATATATATATATATATATATATATACATATAAACTAGACCATTCACATGGGAAACCTAACGTTATGATTTGAATGAGATTTTCTTTTTGATTTTAAGTATAAAATGTTATTGAGGATTGTTGATATACCATTACCTGGAATCATTCTGTAGAAGGCAAGCACATTGTAATATATGCTTTTACCAGTAGCTGGCTTTGGTAGGGATCTCCCTGCATTAGTCTATTAACCCTCAGCATTGTAGTACAATGTAAAAAAATGCTTTTGTTAAGTGTGTTTTACTTATATGCCGATTTTTATGATGAATGAAAAGCTGGAACAACATGAAATTCAGTTTTCTGTTAGAGAGAAAGGGGAAGGAAAACACTTATAATGGTTGATATAGCTTGCAAGCAAGCTGTTCTCTGAAAATACACAAGCTTACAAGTGGTTTAATGGAAGTGTCAAATTAACCATGTCCCAAAAAAGCATGACAAGGGAAGTTTAATGTCTGTTTTGCATGATACAGTAAAATAAAAATATCCCAATTTGAGATAAAGCGGTGAATGCAAGCTTTACCACACCAAAATGCCAACACACAAAGGCTTGGGTGTGAAACAATTTATTCATTAAAAGTAACATGTTCCAGCTATTTTCATCTGATCTCATTCAGTGTGACTTTTATTTTTTCTGAATGAAAAAAAGCCTCAAAGAAAAGTTTTGTAGACTTGGAAGTGGTGAAGAAGAAAACAACGGAAGCATTAAAGGCCATTACTTTGCAAACGTTTCAGGATTATTTTAAAAAAACACAAAAAATTTTGTATATGTACTCCTTCATTATTCGAATATTGTATAAATTTATTCCAGATATTTGGTTTATATACATGTGTATGTATGTAAGCATCGAAATATAATGGAATTTTTTTTAATAATAATCTACATAAAATTACAGCTAAAATGCAATCAGGAAGCACTCATTAGACTTGGGATGCAATTTGTCCAATTATATCAAGCAGAAAAATGAAACCAACCTTTTTAAAATTAATATTCATATTTAAGAGATTTTTAAAACTATGTATGTGCATTCACTCTAATTTTTTTATTGTATATACAAAAGAGTGGTTTATTTTATTTATAGTAATCTCAAAGTATTGTGTTGTCAAGCATTGGTGGTCGAGAGGTCAGCGACAGCAGCTTTACAACCAGTTGTCCCGGGTTAGCAGGTTCGCTTCCCGGTTGATGCTGTGATACGTGAGAAAAATATTTTGTTTATATACCTAAACGAATTTTTTGTTTTTATTTGAAAACCATAAAAGAAAATATATTTACATATACCGCTACATTAAGGCAGTCATATATAAGTTGAGAGATAATATATAAAATTTTAATAATAGTAGTAAAAACAATTAAATCTTTATTAGCCTAATTAGAAAATTTACAACTTTTTGTTAAATTTTTTATTTATGTTTTATTATAGTAGATTCTTTATTTCTGGATAAATTTCTAATTGCGAATATAACATTTTTCTCTTGTTAGTTATGATGAATTCGTTAATTCTAACATTTTGGACTTAGAATGTCACCTGATTTTATATACGATCTGACCATGCAGATATTAAAATTAATCTCAGTATACACGTTTCATAGTCACTGTTTGTTACAAATTAGTATATATATTTTTATTTGAACGCCAACTTTTACCATAAAATATTTAGAGTTTTACCAATAATTATTTTTAAAATGTCGCTATTAAGTATTAAATTAAATTAATTTATATGTACTTATAAGTGGGTAATAAGATTTCTGTTAAAAGAGCTTTTGAGTAACTAATAGATGGGGTATTACGACTAAACCATATCACGTGACTACTATTGACACTTTATTATTGCTTATTACTCTCTTAATATACGTTATGCAAACATTTCAATATTTAACTTTACTAAATTTCTATATATATATATATTGTTTAAATAAATATTGACATTAAATATATGGATATTTGTATTACGACTTATGGGATTATGTATAGACACTAATAACGAATTTCCATTGGAAGAAAAAAAGTGACTTTTTTTTTTGTTTTGAATTAGTAAAACAGATTAATTATAATGAACACACACACTTTATCATTATGTAGTGTATCAAATCTGCTTATATATATATATTAATTTTGAATTGAGCATGTACAATTAGCATTCGATCATAAATGTATAATATCGTTAATAAGTTTATTTTTTTTCATTAATCAAAATCTAGTATCTAAATTATAATAAAATTTAATATATATATGCGACACAGATATGGTAACAAATTGTACAAGGAATTCTTTTAGAGGGTTTAAAAAAAAGTATTGATTAACAACATGTCATTAATAGTTTATATAATAATTATGACATTATATCGAATACTCATTTTTTTTATTAATATGCCGCTTAAAAAATTTAATCCAGTTCACAGCTTTATTAATTAGTGTGTAAATTTGGCTTCTAAGCACGTGTTTATTAGAGCACATTTGATTTATTATGTTGCGCTCTCGACGGCAAAAATGTAACTTTATTTTAGCGCTCGGCAATTTTTTTAATTCGAGATTTTAAAAAGAGTATGTCTTACCTTTCACACGCGCCCGCTGTCGTTGCATTATTTTCCTAATTTTATATAGTACAATCTCCAACGATTTGATAATATAAACCTTAAATTAATAAATACTCAAGTCCAAGTGAGTGAGGGATTGATAAAATACGCAAAAACTCCTTAAAACTTGATTTGTGCCAAATCGTTCCACCAGGTGGAAGATGTAAGGCGACGTCATGATTTTAAATAAAAACTACATTATTATTCAACGGTAGTGGAATGACTCTAAGTCATATAATGCAAAATATTCTCGTAAATCGTTTCTAATAGATTGGATTGATACTATACGAGAGAAAAAACGTACTGCTGAGATTATATTACGCATTAGACAATCAGACTTTATAATACTCAAGCCTCGTTCGGAACGCAATCGTTTTTAATGTTTCAGAAGAAAATAAAAACTTTGATTATAATGGCAACTCAAAGCGAATTTAGATTTTAATGAGAAAAATACAAGCTGAATAGAAAAAGAAATACAAGAAAAATTTTAACTGAACTAATGATAATATTTTATATCGTAGTTAGTTTCTTCATATTTTATGATTGCGCTGTAATTAAATATAAAGATATCAAAAGAAAAGCGTTATATATATATATCACTATATAAAATGTTTTACAAAAAGATAAAACGAAAACAAGCTACTTGAACTAAGAAGACTATTCCAGCTGGCTAAAAGAACAGAAATGGTTATGGAAAAAAAAAAAAATACAATAATAATAAATTAAAAAAAAAAACAAGTAACAGGTGGTGAAGCATTAGAAGAGATAGTTGATAGTATTACAAACAACTAAAAAAAAACATTAAGCTAATCGCTATAAATAATACAGGCATTCATAAAGTAAATAAAATTTATTGCCTTACATGTTTAGAATTTAAAAAAGAAATAGCACTTAAGACAATGCCAGTAATAATTAGATTATGACTTTGAAAATAGATACATGTAAGGAGTATCTAAATTATATTTATATAGACGTGATTTTATAATTTTATTTGAGAAATACTTAAGAGTGCAGACCTATTCAAATACACATATTCACATATGTCTGTGTTTGTATGTTAAAACAAAAATTTTCAGGGACATCAGATATAAAAGACATATCCAAATTTATTGTATAGAATTAATAGATTATTATACTGATGTTTTGGCTAAATAACAATTGATATTATGTCCAGGTCATTAATTACTTAACCTTATTCACCTATTATCATCTCATTACCTTATCGTGTATTTATTTTTATTGTTTAAAAGTTTGATTTTATTCCACCCTATTGCTGGCAGTATCTCTACAGGGCTTTAAAAATAGCAATCCTCACCCAAATGATAGCAGATGTAACCCTGTAGAAATATCTAATACAGTATTGTTGTTAATTAAATATATTGAAATAAAAATGTATGTTATTATTATAAGTTGATTAGCACTATCCAATCCAGACAAATACATTAATTATTATTATCAATTATTTATTACTAAAGATAATTGTATCATTTTTAGTTTAGATACAATCTTTAAAACCAGATAAAAAATAATATATCTACTTTTTAATTTAACATAAACACCCAAAATAAATATTCCATTTTCATTTCTCTTTTTCCACGTGTCATATCTTTTTCGATATGCATAAAATGTTTCTTCAACATAAATTTTTAATCCTATGAATAAAGACAATATATCTAAAACTTATACAAATATATATAGAATTGCGTAATCTTCTGATGTTTTTTTTATTTTTTGTACTCCATAATTCATTTTACAATACATTTAATATTAATAATTTTTAATATGCAGCCAAATCAAATTCTTCAATATGCCATAATTTTTTTGATAAACGATCTTATCTTTTCTAATTTTTTTAATATAGTTATATTTTAATTTTATCTTTACTTTCAAATGTCTTTATTTGAGCCTCAAGACAATTTGAGAGGCATAAGTTTGGATATCACAATGAAATCAACAAGAGTTGTTACAAACAAATTTAGGGAGTGTCGGTGCGTGTCAAGTGCATCCCCACCCATACAATTGATTTTGTGCATATGATTTTTAAACATTCAAGTATAAACATACGGTTCCAGATGTGCAGTGACACAAAATTCACCTGCCCTTTCAGACTCACACACATAAACTCAACTTCTTATGCTTAAATTATTGTTCACAAAATTTTCCAATTATACATGTCCATTTCTCCATTAGTTATTCAAAATTTTGTTATATTAACTGCAATGTTATCTTTATGACTATCTAAACTAAATATCGATCTTTATTTTAATTAAAATAAGTCCATTGGTTTATATTTACATATATATCTTATATTACTGATATAAACTTGTTTAAAATCATCCCCAAAGCATTCCTCTACAAGAGGAGTTGGCAAACTGCAGCTTACGCCCCACATATAGATCATGATAAGTATAAACACATTTTCTATTACCTCTTGTAATTTGTAAATAAATATTTTGAAGACTGTAAGACAGAAAAAATGCAGTTTACAACATCGTTTCTTGAGTTCAGGTTAAAGGAATAGTAATTTTTGTATATAATAAATATTTAAATTTTAGAAATTTGTGAATAAATAAAGTATTTTTTATTTTTGTTTGTTTATTTTTAAGAGAATTATTTTCGTTAAGATGCGTACAGATTCTATTATATTCGATCACTAAAATAAATGTTCAATATATTCACAGCCATCCCGAAATTCATATTTTTCATGAACCTAATTTTTACCTCTTTTTTTCATGTGGTTTATTTATTGGGGGAAGGGGGTATTTAACCGAAACGGCTCTTCACGTTAAAAAGTTTGCCTATGCCTGCTTTACACCATAAGCTTTTAATCTACCCTCTTACTCAATTTTGAATTTTGTTTCATTTTTTTTTTATTTTTAATAAATAAGATAATTAAATAGTTTGCTCATCAAGATTCACATGAGATTCAAGCACTAAAAATAATATTTTGAACTTTGACCCAGATACATTAAGTTTATAAATGCATGCACTATATCTACTAATAGTTATATAAAACGTAATTTTTAATTGCTGCGAATATTTCATAATTTTACCATTTTGTTTATGTTCTTATAAAATCTGGACAAAATATCTGAAGGTACTTTTATACTACACCAAAATTTCATGAAATAATTTTTAGATATTTATTTTTTTTCCATACATTTTCTTTATAGTTATAATTTCCATCAAAGCTTCCAAAATGCTTATCTGACAACAGGACAAACTAATAGTTTAGTGCAGGGAAATGACTTTCACATTAAAAAAGAATTCACTAAAGCGATATTTTATCACATAACACAGAAAAAGAAAACCAGGATGACCAAAAGCAAATCATTATAATAAAAATGTAAAAACATTTGATCCTGAAATTAGCCCAACATGCTCTATTAATAGCATTTACAATATAAAATCATGTAGCTCCAACTTACCAGGGACTCAAAAACAAACTCTAATTGACTCTAAAAATCTTCATTATTCTCTTATTAAAACCTCAATTTCAGGCAATGAATTGAAAACAAACCCTGAATGACTACATATATACATGAGTATACCAACTGATATCAAACCTTCCTTGCTTCAAAAATAATGCTAACAAAACATCTCTTAAATATTTTGATGTTGTCAATTCCAGTTCTGAATAATTTAATTTTGATTCATAATTAGCCATTTACATTCATGCAATCCTTTCTCTAAACTTTAGATTCATAACAACAAATGGAAATCTCAATCTAATCCATATAAAATAATCGATTCTCAAAACATATCCTCTAATAAACTTGAACAATTGAAGGCAAGAGATAGTAAAATTTTGCACCCAAATATTTTTGCTACCACATGGTCACTGTTAAAAGCTGGAGCTAGACCACAACCAAATAACTTTTTCTAGAACAAGAACGTTTTTGCCATATCCCACATTTTCAACAATCATTTGAACATTATGTCTGTGTATTAAATAAATTAAATCATCTAAAAGATATATTTAATTCAATCAAACAAAGTATTTTTAAAAGTTGAACTAATTCGTCAGACAATAAATAAAGTCATAGATATACTGTTTACAAGTCTACATTTATCAGTCACCTGCCTAACAATTTATTTAGAGTGTACTAGTAATACTTATATCTATTTGTTTGAACTGAAATTATCAGGTTTTCAATTATGTATTTTAAACAATGTCATTCTTTATGAACAATAAAGTTTGATTTGAAACATAATAATAATAATTATCATCATTGGCTGCAGAAAGGAGTTGGCTATTAACTGAAAGGAGACCCTTTGATTCATCTTGGAGGTCTTAAAGGAACTGAGCAGGGCTAATTTCCCAATCTCCACTCCATACGTTCTTGTTGTTGCAGCTGTTATTACTATGTGATTATTCATATAGTATATGAACATGGCTGTACTGCTCACCAATGTGCATTAGCCAGCGTGGTGAGTTTATTGGCTTTTTACCTCTGAGTTTAAGATGATTTTTTTCAATATATACAATCATGACAGACAAAAATAAATCATGGCCCTTATTCCCAGGAGGCTGTAAAGTCACCAATCAAGGCAGTGGTTGATGGTCGAAAATGGAGGGTGTTAAGAATCCCGATTGTGGACTCAGGCTTGCATTTGATGATGACTTTTTATTTAGGTACTTACAACTGCAGATCACTTTCAAGTGAAGGAAGACTGCAAGAATTAGAAGAAGAACTGTCTTATATCAAATGGGACATTATTGGACTTTGTGAAGTAAGAAGAAAAGGTGAAGAAACAATTGATTTAAAAAGTGGACATATATCTTCTACTATAAAAGCACAAATATTGAAAATACAAGTGGAGTAGGATTCATTATAAATAAAAATTGGAAGAGTAACATTGTGGAGATTGATGGAGTATCAGACAGTGGCAAGATTAGTCTTACAACTTAATAGTAGATACCAAATGCAGATAATTCGGGTCTATGCCCCAACAAGTTCTCATAGTGATGAAGTAGTAGAAGATTTTTATATGGATGTACAAAAGGCTTTTGATCAGAGTAAACAACATTTTAAAATTGTTTTGGGAGACTTTAATGCTAGAATTGGTAAACAAATGAAAGATGAAAATGATGTAGGTAATTTTGGTTGTGGTAATAAAAATGAGAGAGGACATGGACTTGTGGAGTTTGCAGAAAAGGAAAAACTTTATATTATGAATTCTTTTTTTTTTGAAAAAAAAGTTAAAAGGAAATGGACATGGAAGCATCCAAATGAAAGTACAGCAGAATTGGATATTTTGACTAACAGAAAATACATATTTCAAGATTGTAATGTTCTTAATAAATTTAACACAGGAAGTGATCATCGATTAGTAAGATGTAAGATACTTGTTAATGCAAAACCAAAGAGACAAAAATTATTAAAAAAAGACAATATTTACAGTTGATATTCCTAATCTTCGGAAACATTCTAATGAATTTAAATTTGAACATGATTCAGATTTGAATGACATTAATAGGAAAATAACTGATACACTTTTAAAATCTGCAACAAAGATAGCTGGTAGAAAAAAGCAGCAATTGACCAATAACATTTCTACTGAGACTAGAAAATTTATTAAAAAAAAGAAGGAATATGAAGATATACAAAAATGATGCATTAAAAAGAAATGAATATCTTGAATTTTGTAAAATGGTGTGGAAAAAAGTTGAAAATGTTATAAGAAAGTATAATTGTGAACTAGCAACGAAAGCTGTAAAAGAGAATAAAAGTCTAAAGAGTGTAAAACAACATTTTGGTATTGGTAGGAAATTTATATCTGCAATAAGGAAAAAAAGATGGCATTATTACTAAAAAGAGAGATGTCATCATGAAATGTATAGAAGATTTCTATCAAGAATTATATAGTAATAAAGAACAAGTGCCTTTGTTACCTATTATATCTTCTGGATTGCCCAAAATTTTGATGGAAGAAGTAAGACATGCAATTAATTTTATGAAGAAAGGGAATGCTCCAGGTAATGATGGAATTATAATTGATATATTAAAAGAAGCAGGTGAAGAAAGAGAAATTTTTTTAGCAAAGTTATATACCAAATGTCTAAATGATAAATATGTACTAGTTGATTGGAAGAATGCAGTATTAATATTAATATTTAAAAAGATGACAACGAATATATTAAAAATTACAGACCTATCAGTCTTTTATCAGTTTTATACAATTTTTTTACTAAGATAATTACAACTCGTCTATAGAAAACCCTGGATTTCCACAAACCAAGAGAACAAGCTGGATTTAAAAGTGGTTTTAGTACAGTAGATCATATCCAGGTATTGAGAGAAGTTATTGAAAGGACAAATGAATATGAGTTGCCATTATGCTTAGGATTTGTAGATTATGAAAAGGCATTTGATTCTATAAATATTTCTTCAGTGATTAAAGCATTGGATCATCGATGTGTAGATCCGGGATATTGTCATATTTTAAAGAATATTTATAAACATGCAACAGCAACAATTAGATTACACAATGATAGTAGCAAAATCAACATTGAAAAGGGTGTAAGACAGGGTGACTCCATATCTCCAAAACTTTGTACAGCAGTGCTGCAAGAAGTATTTTGTGGATTAAAATGGTAAGCTAAAGGAGTGAAAGTAAATGGAGATTGTTTAAGTCATTTAGATTTTGCAGATGATGTAGTTGTTTTTGCAAATAATGCTTTAGAGCTACAGGAAATGATGCAGGAGTTACCAGATGAAAGTAGGAAACTAGGACTAAAGATAAATGTTAATAAGACTAAAATAATGTTTAATAGATTTTCTCAAAATATGAAAATAAATATTGATTATGATGAGTTAGAAGAAGTTAACAGTTACAAATACCTTGGTCAGATTATTAATATAGATGGAAGAATAATGGATGAAATTAATCATAGAATTAAACTTGGTTGGAGTGCTTTTGGTAGAAATAACTTGATACTAAAAGGAAATATGCCTATGTGTTTGAAAAGGAAAGTTTTTAATAAATGTGTTTTTCCAGTTCTTACTTATGGATATGAGACTTGGACACTTAATAGAAGAGCAATACAGAGACTTCAGACCACTTAAAGAAGTATGGAGAGATGCATGTTGGAAGTAACAAGAAGAGATCGAAAACACAATGTATGGGTAAGAGAACAAACAGGTGTTACTGACCTCATTGAAAAAATTAAAAGACTAAAGTTGGGCTGGAAATATTGCTAGAAGAAATGATAATAGATGGACAATTGAAATTTTGAAATAGATTGCAAGAGATTGTAAAAGACCCAGAAAGAGACCACATGTGAGATGGATGGATGAAATAAGAAAGTGTGCAGGGGTGATGTGGAGAAAAGAATCTAAAGATAGGAAAAGATGGATTGAACTTGGAGAGACCTTCATCCTGCAGTGGATTGATAATGTTTGATGATGATCATCATGATTACCATCATCATCACCATAATAATAATAATAATAATAATAATAATAATAATAATAATAATAATAATAATAATAATAATAATAATAATAATAATAATAATAATAATAATAATAATAATAATAATAATAATAATAATAATAATAATAATAATAATAATAATAATAATAATAATAATAATAATAATAATAATAATAATAATAATAATAATAATAATAATAATAATAAAATGAACAAAAAACTGCCATGATTCTTTTGTAAACAACAAACTTTTAAATTCATTTCAACAGAACAATAAAATTACGCACTATAATTAAAAAATATTTTTTATGTTCAGTTTTACTTAATTTGTAATTTTATATATACAGTACATGTATATTTGTTTTTTGTCTTTTTTTTAAAAAAAGTAGATTCTTTATTAGTATTATTAATTAAATTTGACAGGCCTTTAATATTTGGACTGTATTTGCATGGTTTTGTTCTTCTCCTGTACTTCCCATCTTTTTATGGAAGTAATATAAGTTTTTTCTTCTTTTTCTACTTCTTCTTTTAATGAATTGATTTCTACTTTAACATATCATACCACTTACAACTTTCTTAAACACTTTATCAATACTCTTTATTTATATCAAAACTTACAGTTTTGACTGTTTTTTTTTTATAAGAAATAGGATTGTAAAGAGCTCTGATGATGACTGCAGAACAGTCGAACCTGTTAGTTTTGATATAAATAAAGAGTATTGATAAAGTGTTTAAGAAAGTTATAAATGGTATATGTTCTCATCTTTTTGTAATATACACTTTTTAGCAGTATATAATTCTTGTCCTAATACTTGTCAGAATTCTAAATATTAAGAAAACCAGATTGCAATAAAATTAATAGTGCTCAAATAACAGAGATTGGAGTGGGTTTGTTTATATTGCATTTAAATGAATGAATCAAGTGATGTGTTGATAATTTCAAGAATTCAGCTTTTCAAATGATTAATTATTAATTATTTTTATGATTGTTCATTCCTACATAAATTAGTTTGTACAATGGAAATTTTTCTAGTAAATAGTGGGTTTTTTGTTTTAATTTTGGAATTACTTTTAGCAAATATGTTTTGTATACTTATTATAAATCTATTTTAAAGTATAAATTATCTTCAAAATATGATAATGTTTGTTAAAATGAGACATAACAAGTGTGGACATTATTTTTCTTCCATTTTTGCATTATCTTATATCTGACATCTCATTAATCGATAGTCAATTATTAATTTCCATCTACAGAATCTATTGATCAGATTATTGGCTTGAAATAATTGCTATAAATTAATCAAAAGTATAATTCATTTTGGCTCTAATTTTTCACTGATGTTTTTTATGCGTTTATTTATTAGGTTTTAATATAAAAGTAATTATATAATGCAGTTTTTTCTTTATTTCCACAATCCTATATTATTGAAATCAATGCAGGAGTACTGACAATTCCTAGCAAGTTATATGTAAATTAACCATCAGCAAACGTAAATATAAAATGGGCCCACGTATACTATAGCTTTGATTATATATGAGCATAACATATGCTGATGCAATAATAAGCAGAATGTGATTTATGTATATTAACATAATTTCAGAACAACTATAAGCTATCCTGAAATCATTATAGCAAATCAGAGAGAGGGGCTCAGTTTTATATTTAACAATCTCTACTTATCAAATTAAAATTCAGCTAATAGATATAAGTAATATTTACTGAGGCTATAACCTCGATCATATGCGTATAAAATGCGATAGTAGACACCTCTACAGGTGTTTTAACCACAAGCTTACGCTATGGAGAACCCTTTTTTACTTCAACCTACTTTCTATTTAAATAGGTGAAGCTGAAGCGGTTAGATCTGCGAGCGTGAAGCTATTCAATACTTCACTGATTAAGTCCACATTTCTTATTACACATTAATACTCGCGAAATCTTTCGATTTACAACGAGTCAATGGAAAGATTTTTTTTTACATTTAGAAATCTATTACAGTAATTTAAAGTTGTAATTATAAATTTATTAAACGCACATTGATTATAAATTTATAATTACAACTTTAAATTACTGTAATAGATTTCTAAATATAAAAAATCTTTCCATTGACTCGTTGTAAATCGAAAGATTTCGTGAGTATTAAGGTGTAATAAGAAATGTGGACTTAATCAGTGAAGTATTGAATAGCTTCACGCTCGCAGATCTAACCGCTTCAGCTTCACCTATTTAAATAGAAAGTAGGTTGAAGTAAAGAAGGGTTCCCCTTTTTTCTTCCATAGCGTAAGCTTGTGGTTAAAACACCTGTAGAGGTCCCTACTATCGCATTTTATACGCATATGATCGAGGTTATAGCCTCAGTAAATATTACTTACGTAATCAATGTGCGTTTAATAAATTTATAATTACAAGTCTAATAGATATAAATATAACTTTTTGATAGCTGGAATATAGATGAATTAGTGATTTCAGAATACCTTATTGTTGTCCTGAAATTATGTCAATATACATAAATCATGCACTGCATATTAGTACATCAGCAAATTATATGCTTATATATAATAAAAGCTAAAAGACAGGTGGATCCATTCTATACTTACGTTTGCCGATAGTTAGTTTACCTATAGCTTGCTGGGGTTTTTCAGTACTTCTGCATTCATTTCATCTGCACTCAAGCAATCCAAAAGATATTCTCATTTCTGCCACTATAACAATATATATTCTAAAACATTCTTCTCTTAAACGTCTATTTATAATATAAAAATCTCTCTTCATATGTTAAAATGTTATTTGATCAGATTAAAAGCATTCTATATACATATTTAAATGTTTTTGTTCAGATTAAATGCATGCTATATGCTAATAGAAGGACAATTGAAATTTTAAACTGGATTCCAAGATATTGTAAAAGACTCAGAAAGAGACCACATGTGAGATGGATGGATGAAATAAAAAAAGTGTGCAGGGGCGATGTGGAGAAAAGAAGATAAAGATCGGAGAAGGTGGTTTTGAACTTGGAGAGACCTTCATCCTGCAGTGGATTGATAATAGTTGATGATGATGATATACATATTTTTATTGAAAGTTTGTGAAAATTATATTGTATTTACAATTATATGATGAATTCTTCCCATAGTCTAATTTACTTGTTAAATGTTTTTTAGAAAATTTTCTACTTTATTTATACTTTTCAAAATACATTCAACTTTTTGCAATAATACATATAGCAGAGCAAGTCAGTGGCATCATTCTCCTGAAAAAAAGAGGAGCAAACGCCAATCCAAGGGGTGAGTAGTATAGTAGCACGTGCATTATTGCTAGCGATCGAATTGTATTAGGAAAAATATAAAGACAATTTGAAAATTTCCAAAAACATTTAACAATTAAATTTAATAATGGAAATATTCCAATATACAATTACAAATTATACATATTTAAATTTAAATTTATATATAAATTATAAACTTAAAAAATAGGTATCCGCCTATTCTTTATTAGGATTTATTGACGTATGAATACTGCTTCTTAATGGTTCGTGGAAAGTTGTTACTTCCGTTTAAATTTGCCGATATATCGGGTTATATGTATTTATTACATGGTTAATGTACTTGTGGATGTCTTTATAGAAAATGTGTTGAGGCATGCGTTCAAATTATCTCTATACTTATTTTCTATTATATACAGTAAATCTATACAATATTGTATTTTTCTCTATTCTTAATATATAATTGAACAGATTTCAATCTTCTCCACTCTTCAGCCATCCATACTATTGAAAATCTAATCCCTTGTTGATGACAATATTGTTGTCATACCCATCATCTTAAGGCATTATATTTTCAATGGTATGGATGGTGGAAGAGTTGGAAGGTGAAGAAGATTGAAGTCAGTCCATAAAAGTTTGAAGATTTGTTATCTTAATATAAACTGAACTCTGATTATGTGTGTGTGGGGGGGGGGAGATGATTATCTGGACCAACTGATGAGTGCTAGTTTAGCACCAAATATGTATATATGTATATTGGAGATCATTTATCTTATTCACAGTATGTGGTCATGTGTATTGGTTATATAAGATTGAGAAGATAGCTGAAGGAAACTTAAAAGTCTGTATTCAACTTCCCTTTAATTACATCTTAAAGTTCAGTATTTACAATATAATAGTATTGATTTAATTTACAATAAAAAAAATTCTTTTTTTTTCTTATTGAAATATCTTTACTCCTATAGATAAACACTTCCCTTTTTAATTTTTTTTTTTATCTTTCTTCACCCAACACAGTATCATACAATATTATTAAACAGATTTCTCCCGAAATATTTTTTTATATAAAAACGATTTCTAATTTCATGTAAATAATAAGAAATCATCATTCAATGTCAGCCTAATCAACCCAAATATTTATATTATCGAACTGGATAATAAATGGATATATGTCTATTATTAGGTATTGCATAAAAATCCTAGATTAATCTAAATTGATCAGATGAATATTAGTGTACTGATTGAAGAATAAGTGATATGGCTATTATATGTTGCGATTAATAGAGGGTAACATATTTCTATGTTACATTGATTATATGGTTATTTTAATTGGTTCTATAACTTATGTAACCTAGAAAATTCTGATTATTCTCTGCTTTGGGTTATCAATTATGATTGATTTGATAGTTGATGGTATAGTTTTATAATATTTATTATTTATAAATGTATATTATAAAAGGATAGTGAATGTTGATTATGCACAGAAAATGTTTGCTCTTAATAAAACCACTAATATACTATATAGTACCAGTGGGGAAAAAACATAGTACTTATTTTTTGGTCTTAATATCAGAAAGAGGATAACATTAATTTCAGTTGATATACAAAAAATAATCAAATGGTTTTATTATTTGAGACTTTATATGAAGTTTAAGAACTAGAGAAATAAGAGATTGGGACATGAACATTGGATCTTCGATGGAAGGTTTACAACTCTACTACTTCAGTGATAACTCAGGCTGGATAATAAATATTATCTTGGAAAAACATCAGTTTTGTATTCACACAAATTTCAATGAGAAAACGTTTTGCCATATAAACTAACTAATGCATTTTAAACCATCATTTACAGCAGTCTTGTAATCACATAAAGTACACTGAAATACTCTTTCTCATGTATGAAATTTTCATGTCGAATCAAATAACTCTTTTTTAACATTATTATAATTAACAACTACAAACGTGTGACTATATGTTATTAGAAATATTATTTTATTAGTTTTCAATATCTCCAAAAGAATTCAAAATATATTACTTGATATAGCTGAAAATAAAAATACACTAGAGACACAGAAATGCTGTGGTGATGTGGAGAAGCGAGACTAGAGATCAGAGAAGATGGATTAAACTTGGAGTGACCTTCATCCTTAAATATATTAATAATAATTGAAAATGATGCTAATAATGATAAGTTCAAATGAAGTTTTTCATAAGCTGTATATATATGTAAACATCATCTTATTGACATTCATTTATATATGATTTATAGTTATATTTACTGATGTTTTGGCTCTTTTTCACTGGCCTTCAATTCTATAATGCATACTATTAGTTTAAAACATTCTGTTGTAAAGATTCTGAAGTCATTGATATACAACAAGATTAAATGGTTAACCAACAGAAAGCACGAATGGAAAAGTTTAATAATATACAGTTGGTGGTGAATAGATTAAAAAATCGGAATCTATTTAGTTTAATAAATATAAAAACAAATCTTCTAAACGAAAAATAATTTAGATGCATAATCATAATTTTTTAAAACCTATTAATCTAAATCATCTCTGATTTTTTTAAAATCTAGTAACATTCCAACCTGCCATTATATTGTTAAAATTTTCTGTTTTTGTTTTCTATCGATTGAACCTATAATCTTGTACGTCAATGCATACAGTTCATCTATACACACAAATGAATCGAGATATGTTATTTATTTATATATACACACACATTTGTAAATCATGAATTGATATGTAAAGTTAATCGCAATATTCATTACTTAACTATTAGACGTTTGTTTTTATTTCTTTTTAAGTTAGAATAGAAAATCTCAAATACGAGTGTTACTAACAATGTGATGAAGACATGTCTTCTAAAGATCACAAAATACATAAAATACGTGAACTGGAATAGTAATAAGGCTTTATTTAATGAAGCATATTATAATAAAGTAAAAAATATATACAATATCTGAGGAGAAAAGAAATTAATTTCAAGGCATAAATTAAAACCAAACTAAAATCCTAATCAAATCTCAAATATCTTCTCAAACTACATTTACTAATTTTCTACACTTTATAATATATTGAAGAATATTCCTAAGCGACTTATAATTTCAAAAATGTTTTTTTAAAAAAAAAAATACAAGTATATATTTTTTTTCTAAACCAGAGAATAAAATAAATAAATCACTGCATATTTTAATTCAGGAGTTGACTGGTAGATACTGGACTCCAAAGACTATCCAAACTTTGTCACTTTTAACTTTTTATAACTCCGGAGCAATAACCATTCAATTAATTTTTTTTTATAATTAATAAAAAGCAAACATCTTATTGTCTAAATAGTGTTGAGAAAAATAAAACTTCACCATTATGAAAGTAGTAAAAAAATAGCAAAAATTATCAAAATACTTCGATTTTTGTTCTATCATTGAAAAAAAAATATTTCCATGTTTCTTAGTAATAAGAAATTTTCAGTAGATACGATGAATTTATCCCATTAACTTTGTTCTCAATATAGTAGTATAAATGTCAGTCATGTTTTAAACATTAATCATCTCTAAACTGATTTTTTTTTTAAAAACTCACCTCTACATAGCATACGTTTATAATAATAATAATAATAATAATATTCTAGCACGTGTTCGTGTGTGGCGCAACAGTTCCCAAAAGCTATAAAATGTCAATATAAAATAGATAACTAAAAACAAACGAGCTGAGCGCTTTCTAAGGATGTTGCCTTCATAATTATAGCTTGCTATTACATTTAATAATATGCAAATATGCTAATTCCATTTTTTCGATAAAGCATAGGGCGTATCCTTTCTATTTATGGCATCTTTATCTCGTGAAATGAAGAAGGCCTCTTTGATTTTTCTTTTAAGGTCATGTCTCTCTCTACACACGATTGCGGTACTGTCGGGAATGCACTCGTGGCGACTTAATAATAATAATAAAATTTAAAATCAAAACATCAAATTTACAAGTTTACGAAAGTTAAAAAAATGTGTTTGAATACAAAAAAATGACCTATAGACAAAGCGTCATATCTTAATTTTTACCAAATCTTAAAAAAAAAAAGAAAAAAAAATTAAAACAAAACACAAAATATAAAAATGATATTTTACAGTTTAACAATCATCCAAATATTTACAAATGGAGTTTAATTAGTTATCTAAAATTAAGCTGATAAAAAAATAAGATTATGTAATTAAATTTGATTATGTGGCAGTCTTGAGGTCAAATCTCAGTATACTGCCTTTAATAACTTTGCCTATATATTGAAATCCTACTAATAAACGTAATTTGGCTTTTAAATAAGAGATTTGTGGTTTTGAGAAAGAGATCTTATTTATAAATATATATAATATTTTTTAAATATTAATTTATATCCACTTTTTGATATATATATATACTCAAGTTTACCTTAAAACTACAACTCTTGTTTAAACATAAATTAATTGCTTTATGTCTCTTTCTATTCACTGCTGCATATACTTTATTTGAATTCACAAAAGTATATTCCATAGCATTGTATCTGAAAAATTAAAAATATTACCAATTAGATTTATGATTTTTCCACCATATTTTAGAAACATATAAAATTCTTATACAAAATTATTTTACTGTTTTGAAATCACTTAATAGATCATGTATCTTATTTATAAATATCTATTTTTTGTCTGAAATAATTAATTTGAAACATTAGAGTACTTATATATTTTTATAATTTTTTCTAAAGAAAGTTGTTTTATTTTGTCTAAATTTATTAAGATGTTTTTCATATAGATTTTCTTTTCTTTCATTCAACATTTTATTAATTATCTTATAAATACTATTTTTTAATAATGTTCCAGTGATTTATATTTATTACAACTATCTTGCAATTCCTTTAAATTACTTTTATTTTTACCATTTGTATTTCAATATAAACCAAAATAACAGGAAGTTAATTTTTATTTGCATTGTTTTGATTTTTTAAAATTTCTCATAATTCTACTTAATTAAATTTTAGCTATAATATAACTCCATTTCAGATAAATTTTAATATTTTTTTCAAAACCTGTACCTTAAGACCTATTTTAACTTACTAAATCAATTCTTGAAATCCTTTCCTACTTCTTCTTCTTCTTTTTCTTCTTCTTTTTCTTCTTCTTCTTCTTCTTCTTCTTCTTCTTCTTCTTCTTCTTCTTCTTCTTCTTCTTCTTCTTCTTCTTCTTCTTCTTCTTCTTCTTCTTCTTCTTCTTCTTCTTCTTCTTCTTCTTCTTCTTCTTCTTCTTCTTCTTCTTCTTCTTCTTCTTCTTCTTCTTCTTCTTCTTCTTCTTCTTCTTCTTCTTCTTCTTCTTCTTCTTCTTCTTCTTCTTCTTCTTCTTCTTCTTCTTCTTCTTCTTCTTCTTCTTCTTCTTCTTCTTCTTCTTCTTCTTCTTCTTCTTCTTCTTCTTCTTCTTCTTCTTCTTCTTCTTCTTCTTCTTCTTCTTCTTCTTCTTCTTCTTCTTCTTCTTCTTCTTCTTCTTCTTCTTCTTCTTCTTCTTCTTCTTCTTCTTCTTCTTCTTCTTCTTCTTCTTCTTCTTCTTCTTCTTCTTCTTCTTCTTCTTCTTCTTCTTCTTCTTCTTCTTCTTCTTCTTCTTCTTCTTCTTCTTCTTCTTCTTCTTCTTCTTCTTCTTCTTCTTCTTCTTCTTCTTCTTCTTCTTCTTCTTCTTCTTCTTCTTCTTCTTCTTCTTCTTCTTCTTCTTCTTCTTCTTCTTCTTCTTCTTCTTCTTCTTCTTCTTCTTCTTCTTCTTCTTCTTCTTCTTCTTCTTTTATTATTATTATTATTATTATTATTATTATTATTATTATTATTATTATTATTTTCTTTCGATTACTAGAAGAAATTACAAAAAGCAAGACTATTTGAGTTTATATTTGAAGCTCAATAAATTTCAGTGTAATCCTCTCTGTAATCGTTTTCATACTAATTTTGACATTGCATTTTTTATATGTACACTTACTAATCTGTTAGATTCTTATATTTCAACAGAAATTATCTCAAGCAATCATTTTTCTCCATGGTTCTCAATAACTTTGGAAAAAATAATTAAAATAAATCATACTATTACAGAAAATACCCCATAACAAAAATATCATCTTTTACAATAACATTATTAATTTTATAAGATTATCCAAATGTATTTACAAGTCATATTACAAAACAATGCAAACAAAATATTTACAGTCAAATATTTCCAACTTTCATCAAAAATTCTGGTCTTTAGTCAAAGATTTTGATCTAACCAAAAAAAAACTTACAACATAATACACCACTTTGAAGATAAATAATTTTGCTAAATACTTTTATGAAATCACCAATTCCTCTTAATTTCATTTTACTTCTACTACTTTCAATGTTTCTTATACAGAAAAAGTTACCTCTGATTTCTTTTCTGAAAGTGACATTCTACCCTCCATCAAAAAGTTGAGACTGAACACTAATTAAAGTTCCTGACAAATATTCTTCATTTTATTATATGTAAAGGATTTGCTAAATTTATTGCATTTCCTCGTTGTTATATCTTTAACTGTTCCATAAGTAGTAGCTTTTGCACAACTCGTAAAATGACAGGTTTTTCCTATTTACAGAAGTGGATCTAAAAACTTAGCTAACAACTATAAGCCTTTTTCTGTTTTACATACCACTGTCAAAATGAGTGATGTATTTGTGCCAAAATTATTTTAGATATTAGCAAACTTCTACCCCCTCCAATTAGCATGATTCTTCACTTAATAAATCAATTGAAATTAATCTTATCATCATCTCTGATCATATTTTTTATAGAGCAAGCTTGATGTTGTTCATTTTGACATGCCTAAAGCCTTTGGTAAAATTAACCATGATGTTCTCTTTGCTAAATTATATAATTTAGAGCTTTCAAAATCACTAGTTAAATGATTTTTTTCCACGTTATAGCATCGCCGGGAAGCAAACCTGCTAACCCGGGACAACAGCTTGTAAGGCAGCTGTGCTGACCTCTCGACCACCAACGCTTGACTAGTTAAATGATTTGAATCATTTATACATTAAAGAATTGTTTTTGTTAAATATAGTTATAATACATCTTTACTTTACTCTTGCTTAATTGGAATACCTCAAGTTATATTCTGATTTTTTTTGTTATGCTGATGACTGTAGAATTTTTAGAGGCATTAAATATTCTTGACTGCTCTTTACAAAAATATACAGTTAATCCTATTACAGGATAGATTGACAACAAAAATATAATTAACAAAGGCAAATGCTCCATTGTCTCCGACTGAGAATAGCAATTTTACAGGTCTCTATTCTATTTATCATTTTAAAATCGTTTCTAAAAATAATCAGAAGTTCTGGTAATTACTTTTCCCAATAATGCCTCCTTCCACCTATATGTTACTACCATGGTGAATAGAACTTTTTAAAATAATGGGATCATACACAGACAAGATAAAATATTTCATCAGTTAATGTAATGTAAACTTTTTCTTTCATTGATTTTCTGATCTTAGAATACTGTCTCAGTTATCTGGAACTCATAATAAAAGTGATGTTCCAAAACACCCTATCCGTATTTGTCAAATACGCTAAATATAATCAATTTACTGACAGTTTTAACATTTCCTTGATGCAAAGAAGAAAATTCAGAGACTTTATAAGATCTTATCCAATTTTACAAATTACCTCTGTTTTACTTTCAAATATATTCTTCAATTCCCCTAAATATTATATTAGATCACACAGACCTGTAAATCTAATTCCTTGTCATTGAGATACCCTTAGGTTCTCTTTCACATTTCATATAATCAACAAATATAATATGGATTTCATAAATAACAAGATTCTTCATCTTGAATTTTAGTCAATTCCAGAAAGCTCTAAAACTAAAATACAATTTTTGATCTCATTGTCCTTTTGTCCTATCTTTTTGTCCCATTTTTTTTCTTTTTGACCATATACCTACATTATTTTATTCAATTATAAGGATTTTGCTCTAATATTATTATTTTAAAGTGCATTCTGTAATTGACCATTGGTTGTTGTTTTGCACTTTAAATAAAATGGAATAATAATAATAATAATAATAATAATAATAATAATAATAATAATAATAATAATAATAATAATTATTATTATTATTATTATTATTATTATTATTATTATTATGATGATGATGATGATGATGATGATGATTATTATGATGATGATGATGATGATGCTGTTTCAAAAAATTTAATAGAGATGAAGATTTCTGCCCTTAGGATAGTAATAGGCTTTGTGGAAAGGTTACATTTTATGATTTGTAAAGTTATATATATTTTTTAAATTTATATATTTATATAAAGAAATAAACCAATGTAATAAATAGTAGTCCTTTTTTTTTCTTAAAATCAAAGGTTTCATTTTATGGCTCAGACACTGAGCAAGTATTTGAATAAATCTTGTGAAGCAAAACTTTTCTTCATTTGCTTTAATCAAATCTAAGTTGTCAGGTATCTCCTAGTATTATTGTTATATAAAAACATCCATATAGTGAACCACAGTGCATAGCAAAATGATGTGATCCATGAATACTACCATAGTAAACATTTGAAATATAGATTTATGTTGCCATTAGGACTTTGGAATAGATTTAGAATTGATGTGCATATGTTGACAATCAAAAAAAGTTTTACTATGTTTCTATCTCTATGACTATGCACATACTTGATAAACTTTTGCAATATGGATTGTATGCTTTTATTAGGATGAGAGTAAACTTACAATTGTTATTCATATATTCTAAAAAGTTTGGCAAACAAAAAATAAGTCTAAATGTAAGTGAATTTGATATTGAAAAGTGATAATTAACATAACTGAGTCAATATATAAAATATTAAAAATAGTTAAATGAGAATATGTTATTAATAATGACTCCTCTACCTGCCAATGTTCTGGAAGATATTGTACAGAATAAAGCGCATTTTATAGTATGTAAGTATGTAAGTGGATCAACTTATAAATGACTGCATATTTTTGACTTGAATATCATACCATTTAATCAAATTGATTTTTTTATAGAGTTCAAGCTTCTGATAGTAAATGCACCGATTTTGATTATCTTATTATGGTATTAAATAAACTAAAAAGAAGGTTGTTTAATTTATACAGATAAAAAGCAATAATAGATTGAAAATTGACAGCATTTATTAAATATATACCAGTTTTAATATTTTTGACATTGAGTTGGCAATAGAGATGAATTAATTAAAGTTTATCACAGTTGTATTTCAGTAGAAATTTGCCACGCAGTAGTGCCACCTATTACAAGACTTAGTAATTAATGGATTAATAAGACTTGCACAGTCTGGTGCTACTATATGAAGAGTTTTCTACTGTTTTAATAACTTGTGTAAGCATAGGAAATAGTGATCATGTGATGTTTTAGGATATTTCATATTATAGATTCTATTGTACATTAAAACAAACTGTGTAATGCCTTGGTTTAGTGTGTAGTTTGTAAGGTGGAATATTTTAGATGATTTGATATGAAAGCTTCAGTTTTATATAATAAACACCCAAAATTATCAGAGAATGTAGAATACCCAAATTGTAGTGTGTTTTTTTTTCTTTTTTTTTTATTATATCAAATATAAAATCAATATAAAATTTAGTTAAAATAGATAGTAATAATAATAAGTCAGATGTCACATGACTTATATATAGCTAGCAATTACCAATATGTAAACTTAAGAGCATGCTAACGCTCTAAACAAGCTTTTTTTTTATTATGATAAATGCTACTACAAGAGAAGGCATTCAAATCATCTTTATCTTTGATTGTCCCCATCCCCAGAACGGTTTCGACCTATGGGTCTCTTCAGTGAGGAGTTGGGACATTAGATTCAATTAATTTTTTGGATAACTTATCAGTTTACACTTTAATAGGTCCATTTAACTGTTTATCGATCTATCCGTTTACATATCTATTTTTCTGTCTCAGTCAATTTATCTATCTATCTATATAATATATCAATATTATTATTTTTTAGTTTCAATTTAATAATAAATCGATTTGATGAATAATAGTGATAAATTTCATATTTTATTATTAAATAAAAGAAATAAAGTCTTATTTTGAATAATAAAATTATAAAATACTAAAATTCAATTTAAAAACTGTTTCCACATCAAATAATTAATTATATAAAAGTAAAAAATCAATAAAATTCTAATTTTGCTCAAATGATAATTTAATAAAAAAAAAGAAATTGATTTTTAATTTTACATTATTTATTGAGTTCTTTGATAGTTCAAATAGTTTAATATATATATATATAAACAGAAAATAAGCTTAAAATGTTTAAATCTTAAATATAAAGGCTGTTCTTTATTTTTTTAATAAAAAATTTTAAAAACTTTAAATTATCAAACAGCTGCTTTATAAGTTAAATCATCTAAAATAACCTTTCGCTCTAGTAAATCAAAGCCTTGTATATATAATATTTAAATTTAAACTCTTGCTTTCAAAAAATATTAAAAAGGAAAACTTAAAATATGTTCTACAATATTCTCTAATAAAATATTTATATATATTATATAAATCATCTTGCGGGATTCGAACTCAGACTTTCACACGTATTTCATGCTAAACCAGTAATCATCAGTTGGTCTAGATTACTATCCTCATATATATATATATATATTGGTGATTATTTATCTTTTCAACATGTGCGTGATCAGGTGGGTCAGCAATATGAGATGGCACTGAGAGTAGTGGGTCGTGTGAAAGTCTGAATTCGAATCCCGCTTATATTACATATATAAATGCAGGTTTAAGCCTGTAAAATGTATTAATAAATTATCTAGGAAAAATTCGGTTTTAAAACTATATAATTCTAGCAAGAAGTTAAGACTATATATTAGGAGTCAACTACCCTGTATAGTAGAATGGTGCATTCGAAAATTTAATGTTCCTGAATTCTGAACTCAAATCTGAGTAAAGTAAAAAACTCAATTTAGTCACTTAAAACTTCTCAAGTTGAAATTTGAATGTTTGAATGTTACATGATGTTCTAGTAAATAACATAACATTCTTCTAACTGGCTTAGTTTTCATACGCCATTAATTATTAATTGTGAACTTTGCTTTTTTCTTTTAGTTAATGGTATAAAAAGTTCACTATTTTATGCATGTATTAAAAAATAGATATAATATTTATTTTTGTTGAAAAGTGAAAAACAATATCAACTTATATGTAACCAAATTGTCAGATCTTACGTCAGAACTTATGGTATACACATGAAATGGAAGTAACTGCAACTCCTATTGGTCTATAATTAACCAATAATTAAACAGCAATTAACTATGAAAAAAATGGAGTGAATTTATTTGTTTAGTTGAAACATCTACAGAATAAAAAATAAAAAACTTTTTATACTAATAAATTTCTTAAATTAACCTAAAAATTAATTGTTATATTCACATTTTATAATAGAACTATATTTAAATTGCATGTTACATATATATTAATCTCTTTTTTCTGAAAAAATCTATAGAGTATTACTATCATCTTTAACTTTAATCCATTTTTTTTCATCTGATAACTTTTGAAACATTTTACTAAAATTTTGAAATATTATTTGCAAAAATAACTACTTCCTATTCAAAACTTAGATAATTTGAATAATTTTCAATTACTTTTAGAGTAAAAGTAATTAAAGATTATTTAAGCATTTTTAATAAATGAATATTATTTAAGTCATATTTATTTTATAGATGATTATGTTGGTTTATTTTAATGTTTTAGATCTTCAGGAAATGTTGCAAGAGTTATCAGATAAAAATATAAAAATAGAAGTAAAGACATATACATAAAGAATATAAGTAATGTTCATTAGATTTTCTCAAAAAAATAAAATAAATATTGATAATAATAAATTAGAAGAAACTACAAACAACATATATCTTGATGAGATTCTTAATACAGATGGAAACCTAACGGATGAAATGAATAATAGAATTAGACTTTGGATGAAATGTTTCTTTACCTAAAAATACATTTATATTAAAAAGGAAATGTGCCCACTGTGTTTGAAAAAAGAAAACTTTTAATAGATGTGTTTTACCTATGCTTACTAATTGATCTGAAAATTGAACACTTAATAAAAGATTAATACAAAGACTTCATTCTATGCCATGAAGTATAGAGAAATTTATATTACAAGTAACAAAAGCTGTAAGAACAAGCAGGTATAGTGACATTATTGGAAGGGGAACTAATCTGTACATACTTCTAGAAGACATAATAATAGATAAGCAGTTGAAATCTTAAACTTTATGCTAAGACATTGTAAAAGATTTTAAAAGTGATCGTATGTGAAATGGATAGATGAAATAAAAAAAAGTCCAATAATGTGGTGTGGAGAAGAATAGTTGGAGAAGGAAAAACTGCATTAAACTTACACACAGATTCATTTTTCAGTGGACTGATAATTGTTGAAAATTATACATGTATATCTTTCAGAAGGGATTTGAACTCATACTTTGAAGCTCCATACTACTCCATCCTATATAATCAATGCACATGACCACATACATATAAAAATGATTTCCATTATACATATTTCATGCTGAGCCAGGATTTATCAGTTGGTTCAGATCATCACCCCCATGCATATATAATATGTGCTCAATTTGTATTAAGATGGCAAATCTTCATGCTTTAATAAACAGGCTTCAATCTTCTCTACCCTCCAATTCTTCAGTTATCCATATCATTGAAAATCTGACGATAAAATGCTCAAGTCTTTTGTTGATGCCAACATTATTGTCATATCCATGTTGACATTAAGTTCAGTATAGACAATACGCTTTTATTTAAATATTATGTATACATTTATATAATACTTATGTCTTTATTTGATTAAATGCATTACTAGAGTTAATGATAAAACATGTCTATTAATCTTTTACTTGCTACTGCAGTTTCTTTATACTTTTTAAGGACAAAAGGTATGGCTTGCCTCCATTTTTTGGTTCAGAAATATTGAGGACTTATTTTAGTACAAATCACTGTAATTGCAGGTGTTGGTTAGCCTCTGTGCATAAAATTTCGTACCTTTTACAGATATATTTGAAGCTATAGTCAATTACTACACAGCTAACATAGTAAACTATATTTTTAACTCTTGATCATTGGTATTATTATATGTATGTTATCAAACTGTATTTTTGAATGTATAGAATAAAATACATAAAAATATAGCAATAGTATCATTTAACTCCATAGTTATGTATAAACACTAGATGCACCTAGCCTTGTAAAGGCCCAAGATTTCTTTTAATTGGTTGCTCTGAAAAAAATTTAAGATTTTATGTAAATTAAACCCAAAAGATTTTAAATTTTAGCATATTACATTGGTCTGACAGACTGTTGTTATTGCTGTATGCACAAATTCTGGGATTTCAGCCAGCCATTTTTGTAATAATTGGCCGCATAAACAAATTTTTTTGAAAGAGTTCATGTAAATTAGTCAAAACATTTTAATATTATATAAATTAAATTCCCAAATTTTAATAAAGCTAAATTAAAATTTACATTTTTAAAAATATCCATTATATTTGATAGCTTTACAATGCAAATATATATTGAATGGAGCGCCCTCTGAGTAAAACATATATTTTTTTAATTTTTTGATGGTGTCATCGTGATAGGTTTTTTTTTTACCTTTTTTAATACCATAGTCACCGTTTATTAATGTTAGAATATAAAAACGCCAGTTATTTTCATAATATTTTTTATTAAATATAATATTTGTAATATTTTTTAAAGATTTATTGTAAATGTGATTTTTTACTAAACATTGCTAATTTATAATATTTTATTATATTTTAAATTAAACATTACTAAGTACATTATTCATCTGAACTATATTAAGAAATTGACAGACCATGAAAGCACAGAGTGCCTTAATATTGAAAATTCAGTAAGATTTAATGGATGCAACTATCTTTTCTGGTCACCAGCTTTTAATTTATTTGAAAGGCACCAGGATTCTGTATCGGAATCCACTGGCCAAACCCCTTTTATTTATTTATGCATGATGAAATTATATGGAATCTCCAGAGGATTGTGTTTCAGTACAGCATTGGCAAAGGTAAATTATATTTTCAAATCTTAATAATTAACATTAATAAATTTATTAACCTTTTAACCGCTAATTATATTATTTGGTGTGTGGGGGAAAAAAAAAACTTTTTTTTTGGCCCACCCCCAAATTAAAAAAAAACCCTTTTTTTAAAAAATTTTACCCTTATAATATTAAATTCACTTCAAATAGTTTTTTAAAAAGAATATTTTTAATTTTTTAGGTTATGAAGAGAAAAAAATATTTTTAAAAAAAATTATTTTTTATTTTTTTTTAAAAATTAAATTAATTCAAAAAAAAAAAAAATAAAAAAAAAAAAAATTTTTTTTTTTTATTAAAAAAAAAATATTTTTTTTTTTTAATTTTTTTAAAATTTTTTAAAAAAATTTATATTTTTTTGAAAAAATTTTTTTTTTTTTTTTTTTTTAAAAATTATTTTTTTTTTTAAAAAATATTTTTTTATTATTTTTAAAAATAATTAAAATAAAAATTTTGTTTTTTTTTTTTTTTTGTTTTTTTTTTTTTTTAGATGTTTTTTGGGAGAAAAAATAAATTTTTTTTTTTTTTTTTTTTTTTTTTTTAAAAAAAAAAAAAAAGAAAGGTTAATAATCATTAATAATGCACAATGAAAAAAGTTGATAAAAGTAAATCTCTTTTATTCTAACATACTAAAATATTTTTAAGTCAAATAATTAATTAATGTCGGAAAGTACACACACTAATCCAGATAATGAATCAATTAATAAAAACAGTTAGATAAAGTAATTAAAGCAATTTAATAATGTTCACCTTTTTCAATTCATTTCCAAGATCTTGTATAAAGTTTTTCAAATGAAAATTTCTTTAATATGAAAATTAAAGTCTTGCGGTATTATTTTAAGCTTATTTTTAAGAATTGTTTGCAAACTTTATGTCACAATTGGGAAAGTTACTCTTAACTTACCAGTAAGTTGGTGTAGATTTATAGAATCCCAAGCTCATAGGAATTTCCATTGGTTTCTCCTGCCGGTGTCTTCAATTATAGCTGGAGAAAAAAAGCACAGTTGTCGTGATCCTTTCATTGAAAAAAAGCAGTATTCACACGGCTCAATTTCCATGCTTGTGTGACAGCTTAGTACAGCAAGTGGCATACTTGTGCAAAAATATATTATTGCCACAGATTATGCTCATGAAAACCCCCAACTTTAAGATGCAGAACCAGAAGGTAAGGAAAAGACCTAGATCAAAGTTGTTCTCTTCCTTTTATACCTTGGTCTTGTTTTTTGACTTCTATACATATCTTTTTTTGTCCTTTTGTTAAAAATACACATTGTTAATCTTGTGCATTCTTTTGTATTTTTTTAGCTACAAACATCTCCTTTTCATAAAGTCTTTTTGCTATCTTTAATTAGCTAAAATATTTTTTTAGCTTATCTGGATTAGTAATTTGTGTGTCTTTTGTTCTTTCCAATTTTTACCTTCATTTTTAATTAGATACAAAAAAAATATGGACGAAAATTTTACTTTCATTGTACATTTTAAAAAGTAGATTATACAAACTAAACAAATTTAATTGCATCTTTTTAATAAGATCGCTAATTTTTTTTCTTAGCTTTTAAATATCTTACCGAATACCAATTATTTATGCTATATAAATAAATGGTACAATAGATTGAGACTGTTGATTTTTATTGATATTGGGATTATCTAAGTATTGACTATTTTTAATGATATTTATATATCTATTGTAGATCCATAATCTATGCTATTTCTAACAACATTTCTTCACTAAAATAAGCAAAACTCTCCATATGGTACTGATGATCATGTGATGGTTAGAGGTTTAATATTCTTCAATTATACATATCATAAAAAAATGTAAACAAATGAAAAAAAAATGTAGATAAACCAACCTAAACCTTTAAAATTTGCAAATTTTATGATATTCCACAGCTATTAGTCTTCTTTGAGTGTTGGCATTTTAAAAAAAGAGGAAAATTGTATATAAGTTTTGTGGTACAGCAGTAGTCATTTTTTAAGTCTCAGAGTGAGTACACAATTATATATATATATATATATATTAATAACAATTATATATATATATATATATATTAATAAAATTTCTTCACTTTATGTTGAAAATATTTATATATATATTTTTTTTATCATTGTTTCTGAATTTGTTGTACAGTATATTATGTAATAAAATATTTTCTGTGTATAATGCTTAAAAGTTTTTACAAAATTTTAGAATATACTTAAAGTTAACCCTTCCAACATGCAGCCTAATGCCTCCTAAATTTCACCATTTTTTAATGTTTTTATTGTGTTACAAATCAATATAAAATATATGATAAAATGATTATTACTTATCTGAAAATAATAAATTTGACTTTATTTGATAGATATTTTTGTTTACTATTGAAATAAATTTTAAATGTTCACATTTTGTTTCTGTAAATATTAAAAAAATGAGATTGCAAACAAAACAAAGACTTTACACATCATTGTTTTTAGAAAGTTTATTTTCAGGTTATAAAATCAATGAAATATTTCTTAATTCATATTAGTTTTACACATCCAAATGAATAATTATTTATTTCTCTAATATTTAACAAATTATACTTTAAAAGTTTAAGTTTTTTGAATATTTATTGCAAATTTGTGATTTGTTCTTACTCGTAAATATCAAGTAGGTTGTTTACATTAGAGCTAAAAAATTTTAACTTGCTTCAGGCCATATTTATGTTATCTACTCATATAACATTATATTTTTGAAAATAAAGTATTTCAAGTCAAAATAAGTTATTAATAATTTATATTTCTTGATATCTAATAAATATGGTGTAAATTATTTTTAAAAAAAATCTAAAACCCTAATAAATTTGCAAATAAATGTGTTTTGCATCATTGAAAACTTCAATGCCCCCTAATGCTGAATGTTTTACAGCCTTGTCAGTAGACAATGGCTGAATATATCAGGGTGAGGCTTATGTCTATTGTAAAAGTGGGAATTTTGAATTTCATGATTTTTTTGCAGAAATTTCAGGTGAAAATTTTATTATAATAAAATATACCATTTTAAATGCATTTTAACGTATAATACTTATGAAAAAACTGGCATTCCTCACAAATTTTATACCTGTTATTCAAGATTACAAATAGGAAGTTTAGGTACTTTCATCTATTATGACAATAAAAAAATACATTATTTTTCTGTTTTTAAAAAATATATTCCTTACTGTTATGAATAATAATGAAAAAAAATAGCTAGCAACCCTTGGGAAAAAAGTCAAACCTTAGTACTTTTGCTTTTAAATCAACCTCTTAAAAGCATTAACTTCTTCTCTTTTATATATCCTTATTAATATGTAGGTAAAAAGCTTGTAAAATCAGGCTAGCTTTATCTTAAATAGAATTGTGTAAACTTATATATATGCCAAAACTACCTAACACTATACTAGCAATAAATGAAATGCAAAACCATAAAACAATACAGTATTAGATAAAATCCAAAATTTTTACCAAAATCCTTACATGACCATGGATTTATCTACTATAAATAGACCTTCTCAAGTGAAAATCAAACTAAAAAACATATATATTGTAACATTGGGCGCCAGTTGTAACGATCGGAAAGCAAGTGGAGATCGAATCTAACTGCAATCTACGATATCTGCTCTACAGGGTGCCATCTAGGCATTTAAACCTAGAAAAATTTATAGAGTAGGCAGATACGCGCTGTTAAGATTCCACTTTATTTAAATATTCAGATCATTAGCCCAAGTTACTAGCTCAGTGGAACAGCAGAGATTATAAAATATAACTTTATATCTTAAATATAAATAAATAAAAGCCACTGCCAGAAATTAACACATAAAAATATTTATTTACGCAAATATAAAATCATTCTAAATTCGAGGAATAAGTTTAACATTTTAAATGTTTATATTAATCTTTAATTTTACATTTAAATAGATTTCAATAAGTTTAATATTTTATTTAGATGGTCGAGTATGAATAGACTACATAGATCTGCATTTGAAAAGAAAATATTCTATCCCTTATTTAACCTTAGGCCAAAAAGTTTGCAGTCAAACTGTCGTCAATCCATTTGATACATTTATGTATTCAATGTAGCATGAAAATATGACAACACAAATTACTATACTGTCAGGAATGTATGTCTGAACAGTAAGTAGAGTTAGAGAAGACATTGTCTCTCCACCAACAGGAATGCAACATCTGTTGGCGAGTAGAACAATAAACATAAAACTCCATAGGAATGGGTTGCGGTCTTTTGCCATCTTACAAACCCATCCATAGGCAAACAGAAGGTGTGGTGTATATATGCAATCCTTCCTGTAGCAGATCTCATACTACATCTACTAATACACAAATATATCCAAACAATTGAGCCAATTCAACTACGAATGAATAACCTAAGATTACTCTCCCTTAATATAACTTTACAAAACTATATAGCCATTCATGCCCGATTTAAATTTAACATTTATTATATTCACACAGATGAATTTTATAAAATTTGTTTTAAAATGTTGAGTATAGATCGGCTGCACAGATTCCACGGTTAAAAACATTCCAAAATAAACATAACCGATCAAAATATAAAGTCATCGATAATGTCAATTGCATAGGGAATACAAAAAAACCCAATGGTGTTCATCATAAGACACTGCAGTGACATGATGACTTATATATTCCAATTGACTATGAAACAGCAACATAATTAACCGCTAACAAATCTATGCAATGCCTATACCCAACTTTAAATTTCATGCATTTAAATAATTTATACGATAAGTATTAATACAAATAAAAAAAATAATAAAATGGAAATGATTTTTTTTTCAAAGCAAAACATATAAAATTTTAAACATTTATCAATTGATTTTAAACTTAAAAGTCAGATAGAAGTTTATAAGCTTGAACGAAAATTCTTAATTATTTTTAAATTTAGAGTTCATGTCAATATAACTTATGGTAGGACAGTCCAGGTTCCTGTTTTTTAATTCCCATGATGTCTCCATTGGAAAATAATGTTCTGGAGGTGGCATTAGCTGGTTCCATTCTGGTATCACAGTCTTTTCATTTTTTTTTTTAAATAAGTGAGAGAGGACGACAAGTGCGTCTTGTCGTTTGTCTCCCCAAATCAAGTTGGAAAACTGTATTATCGTTAAAAAGAAAGTCAAAACTGGCATCAATTTATCTGATATATCGATGCATTCAATGTAATACAAAATACGGCAGCACCAAAAAGTTAAGAGAAGAAATTGCCTCTCATCAAATAGGAATATTGCATCTATCTGACAAAAAGAGCAATAAAAAAAAACTCCATAGAAAGGAACTGCGTTCTCTGTCTTATAATTCCTTCCATAGACAAATAGGTGAGTGCGGCATATGAAACAATTCTGTCCGTAGCAAATCTGATATTACATCTACTAATCACACCAATATATCCCATCCATTGACCCAATTCAACTATGACACAAATAACCTAAGATTACCCTCCTCTAATATAACTTTACAAATCTATACAGCCATTCACGCCCGACTTAAGTTTAACATTTATATAATTAATTTAACAAAAAACAAAAATCATGATAAAACTTAAAGAACAAAAAATAAATAAATAAATAAATAAATGGAAATGATTTTACAAAATAAACAAATATTTTAGTTTGGTCAGATAGGATTCTATTGCAGTATTTACCAAAAAGTTTTAAAATTTAGAGTTCTTATTGTTCAAATTAATATAAAGTTCTTACGATTTTTTAAAACATCCAATTTTATCCATTGCTTGCCATGAACGTGAATTCCCATGCCATCCTAAGATTGGTATTCTGTTGGCCGATTTATTTATCCATCTGGAGGTTTTTGCTTTAACTGGTCCTCAATGTAGAAAATGATAGTTCATTTCTCCTTCTTTCTTAGCAGAACTGAAGGGATTGAAGAGTGTGTCTTTTCAATCCCTTCTCCTTCACCTCCGCACTAACACATATCTGTCACATCTCTCAATAATAATCAATCAATAATTTTCAAACTTGTCCTTTTATATTAATTTTGTGGATTGAATTGACATTATGTCATCGATGTGATGGTCCTTTCGCTGAGGTCCGATTCCATTTTTTTTCTCTACTATCTGACCGCTGTTTATACATATAAATGCCCAAGGCTAGTTTACTGATTAAAATAATCATTTCCATTTTCTGATTACTTAATGTGTTTTCCAAAATTAAAGATATATTTTTATCTCTAAATCTTTTTAAGATTTAGTTTTAAAATACTTTTTCTTTAATAAAGTTTTATTTTAATAATTTTTCATCTGCGCGATTTTATATATATATACGAGTTTAAGATTTTCAATTTTTATGTCTAACAAAAAAAAAAAGAAGTTTTTAAATGTGAACTTTTTATTTTAACTTTATGTTTAATAATAAAAAACAATGTAACGATGTCTGTGCTCGTTACAATATATACAAGGAAACAAATCTTCCCATAATCTATTTCAAACACCACTTTCCCTTAATATAAAAACATGTCTTCATAAAATTGATAGCCTCAGATTCAAGAAGTTTTATCATCAATGTTTCCTCTTATTCTTCTTTTTAATTCATTATTTTTTATTAAAAATAACAGATACACTATTAAACAATATTCCATGACCTGTATTCAACTCATGAATATATAAAGCTGAGTTAAAATACCTTAATTCTTTCATTAGGGCTAAATTTATTCTGACCTACATAAAACTTACCACAACTACATTGAATCTTATAAACAATATCAGAAATAGACCTACTATCAATAGAATACTTTGAACCATAAAGTAAGAATTCAAAGCAGAACCTTCCATGCAACCTTCATTTCATCTAACAAATGACTATTCTTATATTCCAAATTATATATTGAAGACTTAAATGGTAAAGACATATACTCATTATCCTTACCAACAAAATTATTACCATTAAAATCATGACTATGAACATTATTATTAAATACAACATGTCTAATAAAATCATGATTATAACCCAATTCTACATAATCAGCAAAAAATTGACCTCTTTGAATATCAGCATTACCATTAAAATTATTATGCTTTCTATTCCTACAACAAAAATTCAACAACTACATTTTTTATCCATAAAAGACTGATAACTATCAAGCCTAATCATATTTCTCAAATTCTTAGGTTTTATAAAATGACCACAAAACAATATATCATTAACCTTTTCAACACTTAAATCCAAAAACTTTAACTTTACAAAATCAAAACTACCATCCTCAATAATTGTAAACTTAATACTAGAAGCAAAAGCATTCAATCCACATAAAAACTTCTCTATTTTTTTTCTTTCTGAATAATAAATAAACAATCATCAACATACCTAGCAAATAATTTTAAAGAACATGAAAACTGATTAATAACACTACACTCTGAATAATCAACATAGACAGCACACATCAATGAGGAAATAACATACCCAATAACTCAACCCTACATCATTATACATAAAATACATTGAATCCTTTAACAGCAAAAGCAAATCATGAAAAAACTTAATCTTATTTGCAGAAAACATTCCAATTTTATTAAAACTGAAATAAAAACATCAATACTTTTTAATCTATCAAACGATTGATACATATTTTCAATACCTAAACTACAAAAAACATACTTATCATCAAAATCAAAAACATTTATTTTTTTTAAAAGCTTCAAAAAAAAAAAGAAGAAATACAAAAGTGACCCAATTCTATAAAGTCCTTAAAAAATCTTATAAAATTTTTTGATATTTTATCAACAATCCTCCTGTAAAATCAAAAATACATCTCAAAGGAAAAGTATCTTTATGAGACTTCAAGTTAAAGAGAACCTTTGTAATCACATAAACAACTTAAATAAGTAGCTCTATCAAAAATCTTTTTTTATTTTCCATAACTTTCATAATTTTAATTTATTTACATTTTATTTTTTTACCAGGATAAGAATCTAAAATAGCAAACTATCCATTATTTAATTCTAAAGAAAGTTTACTTTTAAAATCAATATTATTTAATAATATAAAACGGCCACTTTTATCTTTTTTCAACAAGATAACATCATTAAGTTTCCATCTGTCAAGCGTTGTTAGCCGAGAGGTCATCGCAACTGCCTTGCAAGCAAGTAGTTGGTTGCAGATGGTTGTGGGTTTGCGTCCCGGCCGATGCTATGACATATGAAAAAAAAAAAGTTTCCATCTTTTTTTAACAAGACTAATTTCCTTAGGGGCAAAGACAAATTTTTCCCTCTTAATTAATTGACTTTTCAAAACAACCTGCAGACACTATTTTCATCAGAAATATTACTACTACCTTCAATAGCAGAAATGAAATCAAAAACTAAGTCAGATAAATTCAAAACATAATCAAATGATTTAAATTATGCAAAGACAACATTTTATTTCTTTATTAATCATGAGATTTCTTTGGTGGAAAAAGTATAATCATATCTTTTCAATTAATAAATTTTAGATAGAGAATTTTTAAGAGATGCCTGAGATTCAGTCATTTTAGAAAGTTTCTAAGCATTACTTTTCCATATGTCAAAATAATATCCATGCATTCAATAGGAAATATCAAATTTGAATAATACTTGTTGTATTCTAAGTAAATGGAAAATAAGACAGGGAAATAAAATTATTGATAATTTCTTAACAATTTAGATGATTGCCCACAGAAAATTCTTGATAGAAGTAAAGTGATTTTTTTAAAGTAATGAGTTGATAATGTGAATATTGGAAACTGCATAAATATCTAATCAAAATAAGAGTCATCGATCACATGACCCTATCTCTTAAGCTTGTAAGTTATAAACAGTGAGGATTGCCAATTCCTCTACAAGCTTTGTGATAAATGCTTAGCCAGAGCCAGCACTTAAAATATCTCTGTCAGGAACCCCTCCCCAAACCCCTGACCATGGTTTCATGCTTTGGCATTTTGTACAGTTATTATATTTCTGAATATTATATTACTTCATGTGAAACTATAATATCATATGCTCATTTAAAATTTCTAGTTAAGCACATTTGAAATATTTATCTAACTTTGAAAAATAATTCATGATAACATCTCAGGCACTGATAATGGAAGAGAATCTATGCCCATTCTTTTTCCAATACACAAATATAAGTTATATATTGTCACTTTATTTAGATAAATTATATAACTGTCTGTCAATCATATCACACATTTACTAATTAAACCACTAAAAGGGATGCTAAAAGGTTGGTCAGTCAAAATCTTTGTCTAGTACCTAATGATCAATAGCCCCAGACTAGTTTTTTTTTGGTCTTCATAAATGAGAAACTTTGGATATGAGAGCACTGCATCCAAAACACCAAAATGTATACCTATTGAAGTGGATTCTGATCTGTATGACTATACAAATTAAGGTGATGAGATTGAAAATATTCTTGGGTTTTTATTTTGGACATGTAGTTTTATAGTTAACTATAAAAGGTAAAATGTGGCTTTTGGATAGTTGTATTAGGATCAAAGTTCTGGAGCAGTACTCTTAAATCCAAAGCACCTTTTTGATAAGGGCCACAAATTAGAAAGTAATTTGCAGATATTGGATAGTAGACACTAGATAAAGATTCTGAAGCACAGATATTCCAATATCCATTGACTACTGTGGCATGTACTGGGTATCACAGCTCTATGGAGAGAGTTACTACTGTTTTAATAGCTCATGTCAGCATAAGAAATGGTGATCATGTGATGCTTAGTAGTTTAATACCAATCCTGGCTAAAGGGTGATGGTGACTATATTTTCTTTAAAAAATCAGAGACAAAAATTTATAGATACTGAACTGGATTTAGATCTATATGACTATAGAAGAGAATGAATTTGGAATGAAAGCATTATTATGTTTTTATTGTGGACCTACAGCTTTACAATTAATTAAAAAAGTAAAAGGTGACTGTTGGATGATGAATGGAATACAAAGATCTACAGTGCTCTCAGATTCAAGGCTTTCCTCTGATGAAGGTCACAAGCTAGAAACTAATCTGAGGTATTGAATGAGTTATACTAGATAGAAATTTTAATGCACAAACCTTCTAGCAACTATTGATTACTATGGTTTGCACTGAGTGGCACTACTGTATAGAGAGAGTTGCTACATTTATTAATTACAAATATTGTTCATTTATGACAGCTGATGTTGTAGAATTATATTTTCAGACATATCTTTACTGAATAAAATAAAAATATATAGCTGATATTTGTTGATTGGACAAAATCTATGTTTATATAATCACTAGAAATTGATATTACAAAGGGAATAAAAATTCATTAATTTTAGCATGACTTTATAAACAATTCTAGGAGTTACTATGTGTATGGAAAATAAAAATTGTTTAGACTGTTTATTATGAAAAGTTCGCTTGATTAATCTATTATTATAGCTAGATTATTCTAAAATATTATAGTTCTGTTATATAACATTTTCCCAATAAAATGTCATTTTGATATCACATTCTATATTAAGGATAATGGTAAATATTTGAATCCAATAATTTAAATTTGCAGCTGTATTTTTAATATATATTTAGAAATTTAGGTATTCATCTATAATCAATTTTTTTTAGAAATAGTTTCAGCCTATCTTTACTTCTGTCTTTCAACTTTCACTGATATAATTCACATATATCTTTGTTTTATTCCATGTATTTTATTTTTTATTCCTTTTCATTTATCCCAGTATACCTTTCTTAATGATCTATTATGTTGTTAGAAGCCTTTATATATTTTTATACTACTCAGATCTGTAAACTAGAATAGATATTTCACATTTACTAAAAAAAATCTTGTGACAGATGCATAAGCATATTCTTTTAACATAAAGTTTTATCTACCAAAATTCATTATTTAAATTCTTATTAACATAATTTAAAATAAATGAAAAAATATCACTTAAGAATGCTATATAAAATTTTAAATAAGACTAATTAAAAGCGAACATTGAATCTGCTTTGGTAAAAAGTAAACTTTATTGAATTGGACATTGAAATATATAAATAATAATAGCCTAAACACAATTAAAAGGATTTATTATAGTATAATCATTTGTGGATAAAAAAGTTAAAGTCATTTAAAAATAAAATATTGTTGCAAAATAAGATGAATAATAGAATTTCAAGATGCCAAATAATCAGAATACCAGCATGTGATATATGGGGTGTAAAATACCAGCATGTGATATATTAGTCATGACAAATTAATTCCCAGAAATATACATGTGGAAGTGTACACTAGTGGTTACTATTGCCATCAAAATAATCCCATTGTGCATCTACACGCTGATTAAAAGAGTGTTCCCATTTCTGGCAACACATCTGGAACCCATTCTGAAAGAATACAGTTGAGCAGTTGTCTCACATTCTGTTGAATATCAGTTATAGTAAAACATATTAATCCTTTCAGCACAGTTCTTAATTTTTGGAAATAATTAAAAATCACTTGTTGTTAAGTCAGGTGACTATGTAGGGTGATCTAATTGTGTAATTGATTTTTTGGACAAAAAGCCTCTCACAATGAGAGTATTATGACTTGATGCATTATCATGATGAATAATCCACTTGTCAGGCCATTATTGAGATCTCTTCCTTCGAGTAAAATCTTAAAATCTCTGAAGTGCTTTCAAATAACATTGTTGATTGGTGTTTATCCCTAGTCAATAAATTCTTGATAAACTATTCCCTTATGGTCAAAGAATCACTTCAGCATGATCTTAAACTATGAGTACAACAGGCATTTCCTTTTTGAGTCTCATGAATCAGGGAATTTTTATCCATGCTCTTACATTTAGTTTCTGGGTCATACTGGAAGCACCAAAGTTCATCCTCCATAATTACTTTCAGAAACAGATATATATTTGAAGAAAGATTAGTTACAACATCAAAAAACTGGTGCTGTTTCTGTTCATTTGTCAAGATCTGAGGAAAAAACTTTGCAGAAATCATTCTCATGCCCATTCTTTATATAAAATTAGTTTAATTTTTTTGATTAATCTGCAGTTCATCCGCTATCAACCTCACTCTTAATCATCAGTTGGACCATATTGCATCCTGCACTGTGTTAATATTAATGCCAGTCATCATTATTTTTAGTTGTTTGCATCTGGATTATTCATCACATCTTCTCATCCATCTTCAAACCTCGTATGCTTTTCAAGTTTTTTTCACAACATCTTCACCATATATCGCTTGCAACAGTTGTAATGTTTCAGTAACACTTTTGCCAATTTTCACACAAAATTTGATATTAATACATTGCTCAAAATTTCGATTACCACATTTTTATGCCAAAGCATAAGCACAGATATTTATTATCTTCTTAGTAAATAATTAATAATTATCTCTATCAGCTTAAAATCTACATGTATTAACTTAAACATATTCAAATATGAATACTTGTGAGATTTCGATATGATTTGGCCATGGGTGACACCACACGGCAATTCCATGAATTAATTGTATTAAGATTTATAAATGGCTTGATTGGTTATCATAAGACTAACATTTAACATTTTATTGTTTTTTTTCACTTCCTTTTTATCCTTTCTTTTCTTTTCGTAGGAGTTGCAGTAGTTAAACTTAGCGTATGATGAAGAAAATATTTCTACTTTGCATTTCATCTGAGATTAATACTATGATTAATTTTTATCTATTATGTTTTCTTCTATATTAACAATTTTATTAAAGGTCTTGAATTGTTAATTTTACTTCATTATGCAATTAATCTTTATTCCAAATATATTGATAGAAAATTATTTAAAAACAGCATTTGTTTGTAATAAATTTTAACTGCTATTAAACGTCAAAATTGTGAACGTTTATTTTTAATCCTGTCATAATTACTAAGAAATTTTATTTAAAATTACTTTGTTAAAAAACTAAATATGTTTTGAGGCTTATTAAAAAGACAAATCATGATTGGTTCTTTGACAATCATATTATTAGAGATTTGATTAAAAGGTAGCATGCTAGTTTGTAGCATTTTCTATTTAGCAAAATAATTTAGACATAGAAATCAATATACCATAAAAAGTTTTAAGCTAAAGGCAAGTGTTGGACTAGTAATAAAAGATTTTTAAAGATGGATATATTAAAATTACCAAAGAATATGCCATAAAACCGAAAAGCAATATTCTTCATCCAATATTAGTATATTGATGATATCTTTTTTGAGTATATTTTGAGACATGATTCTAATTATCTTTTGAATAATTAATACAAGAATTCACTGAGATGATGGACTTTGTTCAGGCACAGACTAAATGAATGATATATACATATTTTAATTTGAAAAAAATTAACCAGTTACTTTTATTTTATCGATCTTTATAATATGATTAATAATAAATTTGGAATTTTATAATATTTTTAATTTATCTTTATTACTTAAAACTCAGACCACATCGAATTTTCATTTTATTTTGTTAACACCCTACAGTTTTTTTTATAATTAAAACCACTTGAGACACCCACATTTTTTTAATGAATAAATCAAGTTATTTCCATGACAATTCAATTTCACTAGATGTAAAAGATTACCTAATTCTTTCAAGGTCATCACTTATAAAGGTGCTGCCCTCTTTTTTCTAATCTTTTTTTTTTTTAAAAAGTATCATAGCATCGGCCGGGACGCGAACCCGCAACCCGGGCAACTGCCCGCAAGTGCAAGGCAATCGCGCTGACCTCTCGACCACCAATGCAATACCTTTTTTCTAATCTTATGACTTTTTTTAAACATTTTAGAACAATTTATTATTTGCATAAAATCTCTTAGAAATTTATTAAATGAATATTCTATCTTTTACTTTCAAAATTATTAATTAAAGTTGAAGGTTATAAAATTTTGCAATCAAAAATAATTTGGGCTTTGAACTTAAATATTAAGTAGACTCTAAATAATTCTGTTGCATAATGGCTAATGCCTTTTGTGTAATTGTTACTCATAAGGCATATTTACCTGTTACTTGATTAAAATTCTTTTACAAGCTTTGCCTAACTACTATCTTATGCTTTGCAGTTTCCCTATTAATAAGTATTATATTCCTGCCAGAGATATTTTTCTTGCATAAAATCCTTGTGCGTTGTAGTTTCCCAAATTTCTCTAAAATTAATTTCTTTTTTTAATTTTTTTTTTTTTAAAAAGGGTTAATTTTATATTAAAATAAAAAATAGGTGTGTAAAAAAATAAAAAAAAAAAAAAATTTAAATATATTTAAAATAATTTTGGGAATTAGTTTTTTAAAAGCTTAATATCCTTCATATTTCACTATATTTATTAGATATCAAGAAATTTAAATTATTAATAACTTATTTTGACTTGAAATACTTTTTTTTTTCAAAAATACAACGTTAGAATATGGTCTGAAGCTGTATTTAGAATCTTAGCTTCTATGTAAATAACCTATTTATACTAATGAGTAAATATTCAAAAATTTTAAACTTTTAAAACGCATTTTGTTAGATATTAACAGAAATAAATATTTTTTTAGATTTTTAAAATAAATAATAAGGAAGATTTTATTGATTTTATAAACTGAAAATAATTTTTCTAATGATATTTTTTGTTTTGATTGCGATCTTAGTTTTTTAATATAGAAGCAGCACAAGACTGGAAGTGGCACTAGTTGTACATCACATCACGAATAGTGGTAATGGTTAAAATATGCATGAAAAAATCTAAAATTAAATACTGTATTGTCTTATATTAATTTTTTTTCATATATTTGAAATTTTTTATTAGTCATACTTTATTTGCTTATTTTTTTAATGCGAATTTTAAAGTAATTTTTCCTTGTTGCTTTGCTTTTATGCCAATTTCTGAAAATTACCGGGACCTATCCCCCATTTTTCAAGGTAAGTTACGTTTATTTTTGTGTGATTTCTTTTGAGCTCGTTTTCTGCGGACCTATCTATGCATAAAATGAAACCCAGGTGTATACTTATTTTATACAATTTTTGCACAGAGAAAAAGAAGAAAATGTTGTTACTACTAGGAAAAAATGGAAAGTTTAAAAAATAAATGTGTGTAAGGCAATTCCCACCATCCCATTTTTAAGACATCACTTGATCTGCATTTTCTAGCTTAACCAAGCTGTGACTAGTGGTAGCAAACTCTCCATACAATAGTGCCACCTAGTGCAGGCATTATTAATCAATGGATGCAGGGTGATTTGTACATAAAATCTCTATCTAGTGTCTACTCATCTAATACTCCCAGACTAGTTTATAGCTCTCAGGTCTCAAGTTCCTCACTGATAAAAGTCATAAGCTAGAAACTAGTCTGAATATATTGGATGAGTGGGCACTAGATGGAGATGTTATATGTGAACTTTTCCTGCATCCATTGATTATTAAGACTTGCACTGAGTCACACTATTGCATGGAAAATTTGCTATTGTATTTTTAAGACAGTTGTTTTTTATAATAATTCAGAATGCAAACGAGTTTGGTGATAGTGTTTTATCATACTCTGTATTTTGGCATTTTTCTTATTTCAGTAAATACCAATCACCTTTTTAGATTGCAAAAAGAATTGGAATAGTTATATGATATTAGAATGTAATGATTTAACATCAACAACTAAAATAAAAAAAAAGCTGTCCTTAGTCGGATGTTTAATTGAGTGAAGAATTCATAGAACAGTATCAAGAAAGGATGCGTTTAATATAGTCTTTAAAAATATAGATATAATAAACATCTCCATACTTCCCCATTTCTTTTTAAATACACATAAATAAAGATATAATAAAAGACAAATGACCCCCAAGATGCATTTCGTGCTGAACCAGCACTCATCAGTTGGCCCAGGTCACAATTGATAGTACGAACAGGAGACAATTTATGGAGAAAGTAGTTATGCGTCTATGTCGAAGTTAGTGATGTTATTAATGAAAATGACAGAGAATTATTAGGGTTGTTGGTGAATAAAACAGTTAAAGTATCTTTATTTATACTATGATTCTTTTTTACTATTGTATAATATTCTTTATGGATATTTAATGCATTGTACAGGCTTAAATCTGCATTTATATATGTAATATATGCGGGATTCGAACTCAGACTTTCACACGACCCACCACTCTCAGTGCTATCTCATATTGCTGACCCATCTGATCACATACATGTTGAAAAGATAAATAATCACCAATATACGTATTTCATGCTAAACCAGCAATCATCAGTTGGTCTAGATTACTACCTCACATATATATACAATCAGTGCTCAGCTTGTAATTTCTTTTTAAAAAATCGGAAAATTTTATTGAAATAGACAGATGGCTTATGCACTAAAACATGATTATCTATCACATACATTTATCTTATATTGGTGATTATAAAGACTTCGATTTAGAAATTAACAAAATCCTGTTTTTAAAAAGTAAATGATAAAGTACTTTCTGTCGCGGAAGTTTCAAAAAAACCTTTTGCTAATTTATCATAGATATCCAACTATTTTGCTAAATTGATTATCCACTATGTGCTAAATTGGTTGCTTACAAAGTAGTTATTTTGCACAATTTATTGTTTGGAAGCAAAATCAGACCTATTTAATCTAAATGCATTAAAAACTTTGTTATTTAAGAATGATGTTTAAGATTTTAAAATATGTATTATCTTATTGGATATGATGCTTTTTTTATTTTTCATATGTCAAATGCGTAGACTGGGAAGCGAACCCGGGCCAGCTGCTTGGAAGGTAGTTATGCTCATCGCCAGGCCACCAACGCTTGACTATTGGATATGATGTTATTCAGATTATTTTGGTAAAAACACAACTTCATTAGCTTGATCTTGCAAAGTGAATGATGTAACAAATCTTCGAAAGATTTTGGAGAGAAAGTAAGTTTGTTTTAATTAGATGTAAAAATTTCATTTATTACATATTATTTTAATGATAATCTAAGGAATTTTTTTTTGTTTTTACTAAAAAGATATGGAGGATAATACAATATGTCAAGCATTGTTAGTCGAGAGGTTAGCGCAGCCGCCTTGCAAGCAAGCAGTTGATTGCAGACGGTTGTTGCGGGTTTGCCCCCCCCCGACCGATGCTATGACATATGGAGAAAAAAAAGAATACAATATGTAAAAAAAAAAAAAATAATAATAACCATTAGAAAAGATATTGAAATTTGCTGCAGAAAGTAAAAGACAGTAAGCCAAGTAAGTAGACTAGACGACTTGTACGAAAGTAAATATATAATAGATGTGTTGCGGGTTGATTTATATTGTTTTTGAAATATTCATCAATTTTCATTCTTTAATTTTTTTTTTTAAATCTTTACTTTTTTCATCTGGAGTAATAATAGTTATTATAATACACTTTTACAGTTTCTGATAACGATAGTGAATGATATAATCTTTGTCAGCTGTTAACTTTTGATTAGCTCAATTTTATTATTTATATAATCGCTTTTGTTACTCATCAAATATTAATTTATTTCATATATAACAGTTCAAATTGTTAATAATAACTTTACAGAATAGCTCACATTTAATTTAAAAGCAAAATGAATAGAAATATAAATACTTCAAATAAATGACATAATAACAATAAAGAACTGATTGTTAAAAATATTGCTTTAGATAAACATTAATGAAGTACATGTTTGTTTAAATAAAACTATCAGAAATTTCACGTACGACAGAATAAGAAATATTTACAATATAATTGTGTGTGGATATATATTTTTTTTTATCTTTTGTACATTTCAAACGTTTTTTAACTACTCATGTGTAAATATAACCCAACTATAACTATCTAAATTTAATAGGCATGTTACTTTGAGTAATACGATTCCCAGCTATAATAACACATTCTAGTTTGAAATCTTCCGCTTTGAAGATGTGCGCAACACTTTCTTTCGTGCACTGGTATATGCTGCAAATCTTTCCTTGTTGCATTGGTATATGCTGCAAATCTAAAAAATATGCTTAGTGATCACGTATTGTTAGCAGATATCTTATATTGCTGATTTCAAATTATCAAAAAACAAAAGTGAATTTAACAGCATGTACATTTAAATAATTGAAAACCATTCATCAATATATATATTTTTAAATCCGTTATGTTTTTGACTGGCCAGAACCTAATGTATAGTATAAAATCCACATCAATAGCACCGTGAATACAGGAATATTTATAGATTTTAGCAGGGAAGACTTCAACCTAAGAATAAGGCAATCAAAGACAAATTATTAACAGTCATATAGAAGCAACACGTATAAATGGATTATTCTCCTGTACATGAGGGGTTAGAATGACTAATGTGTCAACATGGGTAGGATGACAACCTTGGCAATAACAAGGGATTTGAACGTTCCACCATCAGATTTTTAATGAAATGGAGTTGTGAGTTGGAATAGTTTGAAGCTTGTTCATTAAAGTATGAAGATTGGCTCTCTTAACATAAAGCTGAGCACTGATTATATATATATATATGTGTGTGAGGATAGTAATCTAGACCAACTGATGATTGCTGGTTTAGCATGAAATACATATATTGGTGATTTTATCTTTTCAATATGTGTGTGATCAGGTGTGTCAGCAATATGAGATGGCACTGAGAGTAGTGAGTCGTGTGAAAGTGTGAGTTCGAATCCCGCATATATTACATATATAAATGCAGGTTTAAGCCTGTACAATGTATTAAAGTTTAAAGTAGTAATTTATTATTAATAACCAAATATCAAAGTGTTATATACAACAGAGCAAGTACCATGTTAACAGATGTTGGACTGTAAATGGAAGTTAGTAATTGTTGTGTTTTGTCTGGATTATACATATATAATGTGTGTGATTTAATAATCACAAACTCGTGTAAACACAAGCACATGTAAATTCGTTTCTAATATATTTATTACCGAATATGAAAACAAATGTGCCCATGTATTTACAATATATTTTACAATGGCTATACTCTACCTGATACCATTGATGAGGTATAGTTCCTAGTTCTGGGATGAAATACAGAAAAAGGGATTGCAATTGTCCTTATAAGTTTTCTACTACTTCCAGCTATATTTGACCAGCCGATCTCATGAGTAGGTCCACGATTCTTCTGGCTCTATTATATCAGCTTACCTAGTGTCAATGTATGGTTCTAGTAGTTTCCAATTCTGAACATGGACTTGCTTCACTGCTTCAACTATTTATCTTATCAGTGATTGTCCAAAAGGCAGAGATTCTGTCATTCAGCTTTGCAACAGTTGTTCTCTGACTTTAGCTTAATAAAGACTGACTAGTTATTGTGAGATCCCCATCCTTTATATAAATATTTAGATTTTCATGAGAATCATAATCTATTAGCCCATTTTTTCCATTGGCTAAGTATTATTTATCTCTACACACCTACACATGTAGGTTTCTATTAGAGAATGCTCAATTCGATCTAAATAAAATGGAATTTGGAGTAGTTCGGTATTTGAAGGCAAGGTGAGATATGAGAGTAACATAAGCAGAAATCAATTATAGTTATTAAAGGATTATCATTTACTAAAGATTCTTTGCCCAAACATTGTGATTTGTTTAGGTCCACAATTATTCCCATGTGTATTGGAAATTGTGCTGGTATGATGTAACAACTATAGTGTCTTTAGTAATCTGATTATATTATGGTTGTCCAGCCAAGTTATAACTTCTTTGATTACTGATGGAATCAGAGTATGGCAGTACCAGTTAGCGATGATAATCCACAAGTCAATATTTTTAGAATGATTACTCATGCTTGTAATATTGATTCTAGAGTTCTGTTAGTCGGAGGAAAGATATACAGAGCCTAAACCAAATTTTAGTTAATGATTATTTGTTAATAAATGATTGTCAGTTCTAGCATCAGTTTCTGTTGTTTAAGCTTTATATTTGGTTAGATTTTAATAGATAAAAATATTTATATTTCAGCAAAACAATATATTACTTTAAGTAATGCTCTATAAAACTAGCAAATGAAATGAAAATTAAATGATTCTGGTGATTATATTTCTTTTTGCTGGAATTAGTATCACTTATCAGTCAACCATTGGTGGCCGAGTAGTCAGTACAGCTGCCTTACAAGCAATTATCGTGGGTTCGCGTCCCAGCCGATGCTTTGACACATGAAACAAAATTAAAAGAAATAATAATATATCTTAACCAATTTTGGAATGTCTATGATTTTAAATATGTTTAAGACATTTAAAATTGATACTTGTTATTATAGAGTAATATAAGAATTTTAATATTTTTAAACATATAAGCATTTGTGATCGAGTGGTCAGCACAGTCGCCTTACAAGCAGTTTTCCCGAGTTAGCGGGTTCGCTTCCCGGCCAATGCTATGACACATGAAAAAAAAAGATACAACATCCACTAGTAAGACAAAATTTAATTTTTTTAAGACATCATCATATTCATTGTCAAGATATCTAAGGAGATTTGAGCTGGATGTGATAATGATTTAAAACGATTGGTAGAGTCAGAACTGTCTTAAATTAAGTATAGTAAATATAATATAGTGTCAATAAAAATATTTAGACATTTTAAGCTTAGATCTCATTGGCTGATTGATAATCTAAGTGTAAATTACTAGTGCAAAAAAAATATACATTAGGGTGTATTTGGTGCTAAAATTATGCAGATAATTTTAAACTTATTATTGGTACAATAAATGGAGGGAGAGATGAATTCGTTCTTTATCTGAATTTCTGAGAAGAATAAGAGAACAAACTTGGATAATCTTATCTTTTTTTAAATCCTGGGCATCAACCTCATTGAAGAATTTGTTGGCGTAAGAAGTATGATTTTGTGAAGTTTACAGTATGATAAAATATTAATTTTTTTTCAAGTCTAATAATTTATTTTATATTGTAATAATATCTACATGTAGTAGATTGTTACAATTTGTATACTATACAGGATATTCATTAATGATTCAACAAAAATTGAGAGTACCTAATAGAATATACATTTATGAGTAAATCTTAGTGAAAAATACATAAAAAAAATTAGTAATACTTATTGCTTTATTAATCTGTTACAAACTATAAACATAAGATGAAGTAAACCTAATTTGATTATGTCATCAGAAAATATCAAATTACAAGATCAAATAAACTCTAAAATTTATCTGATTTATATTAATATTAATCTTTGCAGTCTGTAATACAAATAAACTTCAGAGGCAATAATATGATGGAAAATTGTAGTATATAAAAGACTATTTTACGATAGAAAATATTTAATATATAGGGTATATGAGCACAGATTTTCACAATATCCACCACTCTCCACTCTATCTCATAACACTGATACACTTCAACACATATACGTCGAAACGATAAATAATCACCAATATATGTATTTCATAAGCCTGTATTTAAGTTATCACATAGTAGAGATGTCTGCCCATCCCTCATATATGTATTAAATAGATTATGACCTGTACATGAGGGATCAAATTTACTTTAGGTCAACATGGGTGTGACAAGAATCTCAGCCTCCGGGTGGCCTTTGAGCATTCCATCATCAGATTTTCAATTGGATGGGCAATTGAAGAATTGGAGTGTGGAGTGGATTAAAGCCTGTCCATTAAACTATGAAGATTGGCTATCTTAATATATATATATATATATATATATATATATATATATATATATATATATATATATATATATATATATATATCTGATAACTTATTGCATATATGTGTAGAGATGATAATCCAGACCAACTGATTATTGCTGGTTTAGCATAAAATATGTATAGTAGTGATTATTTATCTTTTCGACATATATGTGTTCAATTGTATCAGTATTGAGATAGAGTGGAGAGTGGTGGGTCGTGTGAAAGTCTGTGCTCATATACCATATATATTACATACATTGATACAGGTACATAATAAGCCTGTATTTTAGTTATTAGATAGAATATATTGTTTATTTTAGTCTTTTTGCTCTGTACATAAAAATAATATAAAAAGATTAATAGAGAAAGAATTATTGTAAATTAGGTATGATTAATATGTAGTATCTTATTGATAATATCAATAAAGACAATTGGATATATCATGACTCTAGAAAGAGACAATTTCATTTAGGAAATATTAAGTTTTTTTTATCTTTTTATTTTACTTATGCATGATGATAATATTAACGTAATTGAAGATTAGATCGAATTTGAAGGCTTATTAAATGAAAAATGGAGAATTTTGAAGAAATAATGTTTTAAGCCAATAAACATCACATGACCACTACCTCTTATGCTTGTGTATAACTGTTGTTAAAACAGGCAAAACTCACTATACATATTGCCACACACAGCAAGCTAGAATAATCAATGGATGCCAGAAGGCTTGTGCATAAAATCTCCATCTAGTGCCTACTCATCCAATATCCCCAGACTAGTTTCTGGCTAATGGGCTTGGATTGAAAACATTAAGGTGTTTTCAGTTTAAGACTCATAGTTTTGTAGTTAAATGGAGATAAAAGGTGGCTGCTGGAGGGTTGCATTTGATCCTAAGATCTAGGTACAGTGCTCTCACATCCAAGGCTCCTCACTGACGAAGGCCACAAGCCTTCTGGCATCCATTGATTACTCTAGCTACAGTGCTCTCACATCCAAGGCTCCTCACTGACGAAGGCCACAAGCCTTCTGGCATCCATTGATTACTCTAGCTTGCTGTGTGTGGCCATACATATAGTGAGTTTTTCCTGTTTTAGAAAATAATGTTAATAGAAAGTTAAAGCAAAAGTTTTCTGTTAGAGGACAATTGATTAAAAAAACATGAAGAAGAATATCATTGTAAATCCTAATATCTAAAGATATCATCATGGATAAAAATTGTGAAGCCAACATGATTTCAGGAAAATTTTTACATTTGTTATGTAGGAGAATTGTGTTTTGTTACAATGTATATTATTAGATTATGACAGCAAATTTTATTTTTAAATAATTTTTTGGAAGGATATATCTGAAGCCAAAAATTGTATTCTAATTATAATCATCAAACAAACATATATCAGGAATATAAAATGTGTGATTTGAAGCATAATTCTCAATAGTCTTTAGAAGATCTGATATTATAAAATCAATCCTTTGAATGTTATAAGTGGATAAAAAATTAAAATAATAAAGCAACCTATTACTAATGAGCCAAAGGTTAAGCATCTTCTGGAATATTTTCTATATTTTCCAGATGATTCAAAATCTATTATGCAGATTAATATTTATGAAAAATAAACTATGTACACACATTAAATATATTTTTGAAGTGAACCTTTGCAAAACCATGTTATTTTTATGGATGTAAATAAATTAAGAAGGATATATATATATGACCTTATAGATATGGATATATAAATTAAGAAGGATATATATATATGACCTTCTAGATATGGAATCTATTTTTAGATCTTGATAAGAAGTTGTAAGAAATATCTGACAATACCATGTTCTATTAACAGAATAATATAACAATGGTCAAATAAAGAGATACATTGAAAATAAAAGCTAATAAGAATTGGATCTTACAGTTAAGAATGGACTTTAAAAATCAATAAAAAAGATTCCACATTGTGTGTCAATGAGAAGGACTGAAAGATATTATAATAACTGGTATTGATCTTAGTTGAATAAATATAACATTAATATCTTACATGTTTTGGATTGTATTATATTATACATTGTAGAAACATTTTCTTTCTTCATATTAAACAATAAACACTAATGAAATAGGGGATAATAATATTACACCCAGACAATCATGTTATGGTAAAGATTTATACTGTTAAGAAAAGTATCTTAGAGAAATGAATGATTGTGAGCTTTGTGTGGTATTTTTCATGATTTATGTGTTGAATTATTTCAATTGTCTACTTGGAATGTTGGATGCTTTTTTTTAAAATTGAACTTTATTTAGGTTTATTCTAATACATTGAACTGTTAATAACATCACGATATTAGTATAGAATACAATTCTAGATTGCAGTGTTCTTTCTTTTTTTAGGCCTGACCAGTTGCAGATACCATTAAAATTGAGCTGGAAATATTCACATTCATGGATATACTCATCTGTGCAGATACTCATAAATAATTCTATAAAATATATGATGACTTTTGCTTTTGATAGAATAGCATAATTGGTTAAAGTGTCATCTTAAATTCAATTTTCATAAATATAAAGTTCATTACTACTTCAATTCCAATGCTAACTATCCAGATATTCAGTCCAGGAACATTTTAAAAAATAGAGAAGAGTAAATCCAACTCAAAACATTGTATGTCATACAAATGTGTGTTTTATAACTTTTTTCCTAAAATAATTCATCTCGATAGTGAAAATAGTCTACTTTATAAAAAATATTCGAATTTTTTATCTATATAAATGAGGCATTTATTTTATATAGCGCTATGTTTATAAATTGTAATAAACTAAAGATCAGCCTTTCAAGCTAACGTACATGCGCTTTTTACGAATATTAATACTAATAAATGAATACTTTCACTTCCAACACAACACAAGATAAAGTCTTTTTAAAAGAATAGAATGAATCCATCTATTCTTTCAACCCAAATGCTTATATATGGGCAAATCTTAAGTATTGGAAATAAAAGCGTGAGGATAAACCACTCACTTTAAATTACTTTTTACTATGTCTGAATGAATGACGCCCAAGAAATTGTCTAGAATTTACGAAATGTCATTCTTATAATATTTCTACTACAAGTGGTATCTCATACCATTCATAAAATATGTATTTGATTAATATAATTATCATTTCAATTTTTATTTTTTAATAAGCATTATTGACAATAAATGTTAAATTATTAGTCTAAAAAAATTAAGATTATATATAGAAATTCAAAACTGTTTAACTGGATTCAATTAATGGTTTTTTTTCTAATTAATTGATTGTTTTCTTATAATTAGTTATTATAAAAAAATAAATTTGCCCTTTATTATTGTTGTCCTTAGTTATAATAACTTTTATAATATTTCTTTTAAAAAGAATTAAAAAGCTTATTATTTTAAAAAAATATGAAAAATTTACACCCATTAAACAACAAAGCAATACTAGATATCCCTATACTGAAAAAGAGAAGTATAAAAATTAAACTATATGAGTTAAATTCAAACTATTTTTTTTTTTGCAAAATAAAAACATAATTAGGAAGACAATAGCTAACAACTGTTTGATTTTAAAAATAATATGTAATTAAGGCATTAGAAAATTATTGGTATTATATACCAGTTATAGTTGTTAAGGATTAATGCTGAGAAAGTTTTCAAGAAATGACAAATATGTCTTTTTTTTAAGTGTCATAGCATCGGCTGGGACATGTACCCGCAACCCAGGCAACTGCCTGCAAGTGCAAGGCAGTCGCGCTGACCTCTCTACCACCAATGCAAGACAATATATCTTTTTATTGCTGAAAAATATAGTAAAAATAAGAGTGTCATGAATTGTGAATTGGTCAATAAAAAATTTAAACAATTCTTAAATAAAATAGAATTTAAAATCACTGACATTTCCAGTAGCATTACATTTAATTATAATATTACTGTAATAGGAAGAGAAATAGTTTGTTTGTTTTTCAATTTCTCATCCATTATTTTTTAATGATACTCAAAACAACTGCAGTGTTTTTTTTTCTGAAATGGCATAGGTATTGTGGCAGTTATTATTTTCATCAAGTTTATTTCATCTTAGACTTGCTACCATCTAATTGGCTTGCATTATCAGGTAATTGGTGGATGTCAAAACGAAAAACTCAAAGATAATATCTTAACTCCATTGTTTCTAGCATTCAAATATATAAAAATCGCTCAAGTGATAGATTTTCCAAATATTTTCATTTTATTGAGTGGCAAGGTGAATGTAAATGAGTTTTCTACATTAAATTTTCAGAAATTAATTTAAATATTTAAAATACTTTTATTTAATGTTTTTTTTGGATTTGTTATTATCAAAGGTGTTATCAAAACATATTTTCTCTTTCATGTTTTATCCAACTTTAATTTAAATCTGAATATTATAATATTCTTTATAGTTATGCATTTTTTAAATGGGCTAAATTGACACTTAACTTACAATAGCTACAATTGGTATGTGATATCACTATCAATTTTACAAATGCCTTAATTTTACATTATTTTTTAAATTCAGTAGGTGTTCCCCTTAATATCTTCCTAAGTTCTTGAAAAAATCAAGTAAGTTTTATTTAGCTCATGTAATTTTAAATTTATATCCCCTGCCTTCTGTTTTAGCATTATCTCATACTGCCTTGTGGAATAGACTTTGCTGTAAAAAAAAATTCATCTTTATAAAATGCCAATTATTTTTTGCTACTTTTTAAAAAGAAATATATATAATAAATGTGAAGCAACTAATTACAACAATAACAAATATATTTATTTACATTCATTGATTACAAGAAAGCAATCAATTAAGTATACTGTTAAACAAAAGTATTTTCATTTTCTGACTATATTTTTAAATTATATACATATATATTGATACGAAGATTTTCACGGGTTGGATATATAAAAGCCATATTTTGCGGGTTCATCCATGTTAAAAAAATTAAATATTGATGAACCCGCAAAATATATCATATATAATTTAACATGTATTGTAAATAATGCTTATAAAAAAATCAAATTTGAAGTAATAATTAGAAGAAAAAAACAAATATATCTTAGGAACAATATGAGATGTGTCTTCTAGTTGGAATGTTAATAAACTGCATTGTCGCCATTGCTGGTTAAATCAAAAATAATTACTTACATTATACATCTTTTTATATTTATTATTTTCATTTATTTTACCTGATGCTTGGACAATTTGTATGGAATTTTTACAAACAGATTATTTGAAAAACAAAGGAGTAATAAAAATAATCTTTGCAAAATTTATTTTACTTTTGGATTTTACTCATACTTTCTAGAGGTCTGATTGGAATACTTAATTATAGATTAAAATAAATCCTATTATAATAATTTAAAGTGTCTAATCTACTTGAATAAAGATTGCAAAATAAAGAAAGCACAATGAGAATATAAAAATTGAAACATGTGTAATATATATATATGACAATAGATGGCATTCTACCAAAAACACCGTCAAGCATATGTTTGTTTACATAAACATCAGAGCAAACATTCACTAACTCTAACTTTAGTTCCACCTTCAGATCATGATTTCAAGCTATTTGCTATCATCAGTGAAGAACAGGAATAAGAAACTAGATCTAAACACTAACTCTGAGCGTTTATGAAACAGTTTCTATTCAGCTTGCAAGCGTGAATCTTTTAGACACGTTTTAACTTGTTTTTTTGTTTTTCATAAATGTACCTTTGAGGTCTTTCTTGCAATGATATATATTGCAGAGGCTTCTACTATGTGGTGATGCTGAACTGATATCAGATCCATATAGCTATCTGGCTTGCTATGCTGAGTTTGAAGACATTACATGTCTAAAAGATTCACGCTTGCAAGCTGAATAGAAACTGTTTCATAAATGCTCAGAGTTAGTGTTTAGATCTAGTTTCTTATTCCTGTCCTTCACTGACGATAGCAAATAGCTTGAAATCATGATCTGAAGGTGGAACTAAAGTTAGAGATAGTGAATGCTTGCTCTGATGTTTATGTAAACAAACATACGCTTGACGGTGTTTTTGGTAGAACGCCATCTATTGTCATAAATACAAGCGTTAGCAAGTTTTAACTTGTTTTTTGTTTTTCATATATATATATATGGATTTAAAAATGTGTTTTTATGTAAACATTATTAAACATATATTTATATTCTTAAAAATTACAACTGTTAAAAGAGATCAATAAATGTCAAATTAATGTAAAATTATCATGAAAAATATGTAACAAAAACAGATTCATACCTGTTTTTGCTAAATATGAGGATAGAATCAATGCTGTCACATGGGTAAGAAGAGCCGTTGTTGCAAGTTAAATTTAACCCCACTCCTCCCATTTTTAAGAAATAACATTTGTAGATTAAAAAACATTTTCCCAGCACTTTCACAAAAAAAGAAAAATTGAAAATATGGCTTTAGTCATTAAAATGTGTTTGGAAATTACTTTACATGATTTATTCATTTATTTCTATAAAATAAATCGGGACATTAGAACATGTGCTAAAATAAAATAAATTAATGTTTAAAAAATAATTTTTAAAACAATAATAAAATAATACCTTAAAATAAAAACATTTATTAAGTAAATTTGAAATTTTTAGTTTTTTTCTTCAAAAGTTTTCATATAATATTTTGGACAATTATGCAAAATTTCTGATAGAAATAGGAAATATCTTCAAATAAGATAATTATTTTAAAACCTTAGGTGACCGTATTTAAAAGCACTTTTCATTAGGATATACTCTCATAAAGAAATTGCACTTTCCGTTTTCCCTTCTTGGAGAAAGTTCTGATATTATATAAATAATTATATTTCTAAATTTACTTATCTAATTAAAAATATATACAGCCAGAGTATGACTCTCAAATGTTTTACTTCAGAGCTCCATACCACATGCTGAGGAAAATAGAGAGTACATATTGTCTCCATTATTCCTTCTGAAGTATAATAATTGTAATAACAATATTTGTCAACTTTAATGTTCCTTTAATTCCCCCAGTCATGAGTTTTTTGACCGTTAAAGAATTGTTTTTTTTTTACTAGGTAGATATATAAAAATAGTATGTGTTTCACACCTCCCTCCACTTAGTCTACGCCTATGACTACAAGTCGATCGCAAAACATTTTAAAAATAAAAAGTAGATCTTATGAACACAAAAGTTGGCCACCCCTGATATATGCCACTCAATTTTATAACATAATTCTTTATACGATTCTTTTTTTTTCTAGGAACCAAGTTTATATATGAGCCACAAAGTTCTAAAAATATTCTTTGATCACTTTTAAGATTCTTCTTAATTACTTCTACAAATTCGTTTAGATTTATTAATACATAACAATAACAATTATTTTTGCAAATGTTTTTTTCTTTTCAAAAACATTTTTTTTTTTGGCCAATTTTAAGATTCCTTTTAATTATTTCTGAAATAGATACATAACAATAACAATTCTATAAGTTTATAAATCTATGTATATATATAATTCGTGTTTAAAAATGAAAGTCAATACTAAAAATAGAACAACAATTAATTTATATATGCTTCCAATATTTGTTCCTTTATAGTAAAGCATACGTGCACTAGTCTAAATAATTACTAATCTACATTGAGCATTAAATGTAATAATATATGCTTTCATCTGCATATCCAGGAAAGACATAACATTTATATAAAATATAGATATATTGGTTAAAATAAATTAATCACTAAATAAATAATATGAGGAGGGAGGTTTGGATTAAATATTATAACTATAATAAAGGCAGCAATAATGTAATGTTAACTTTCAAAAATCTATCGCCTTAATTCTCACCAAAATTATGTAACTATTTTTACATCTTTTGTGGATTTAAAAATGTCCAATAGACCAACAGTAATACTGATCGTGTCATCTCATTTATTGTGTGTGCGATTATATAAAAAAAGCAAATTCTTTCACTTAGCAACTTTCTATAATGATATTCAGAAACAAAATCTCACTTGAGTAAAACTCATTTTATCTACAAACTGAAAATGACATTTGACATACTTGAAAACTTATTTTTTGCAATTAAAACTAAAATCCCACCTGCATACTATTTTCTTCGTTTTTCCAAATTAAAACATACTTATTTTGTCCTGTAAACTGCCATCTTGAGATTATATATAGAAAGTTAATTTTCGTACTTATTGTCAATTAGTCTAGCATTATGTTTTAATCCTCTCAACAACGACAGTGATAATTATTTGTTTTGTCACCGCTGTCTTTTACATTTTATATATATGTAGAGTATATACGCAGACGATTTTAGACGTTTTACTAGATTTTGGAATATATATATATGTCAGTACTATCTCCTACAGGCTTATTAAATAGATGCTGTTTTTGAGAGAAATAGTTTTTTTTAGCTTCTTCTTGTTTTTTTGTTTCGCCCTCTATCTACTTTATTATCTTACTATCTTAAGTCAAATCTTTCATACAACTCTACAACTTTCTGCACCCACTGTGTTAATGGGATTGTGTGTTTCAGCAATTGTATTTTAAAAAAACTCCTCTATAGAATTGAACGAATAGAAAGCAGCCTTTTCCAATTATAGGGAAATTGATATTATTACGTTAACTAGGGCTGTCTAACGTTGTTAGCCGAGAGGTAAGCGCAGCTGCTCTCTCTTTATGAATTTACGTGCACTCGCCCACGAATTTACATTAAAAACATAAGTTGTCCTCTTATATTTAAATCGTTAAAGGTGAGATTCTACCTCTTTCCTACTATAGAATGAAGTTTATGCAATTCAATTGTTAATTCATAATTAGGCACACAATACATTAGAACTTTAATTTAGCACAATGGTTAAAATATTGGATTGTATAACAATAAGTTCTAAACATAAGTGGATCTCTTAAGGTTTTCAAACTCAGTTTATTGTTGAGCGCAGATAAATTCATAAAGAGTGAGGATTCACTTGCTTTCTCTTTATTATATATATAGTCAGTGCTATATAAATAAACTCTTTATTATCTAATTAAACAATGTTAACGTTAATTTTCACTTCAAATGTCTCAGAAGTCCCATACGTTTCAATTGCCGCATTTTCCATTACAAGATATTGAAGCTATGCAATGCAAATAAATTTTGATGAACAATCAATTGCTTAAATCATTCAAAGATCTGTTTGATTAATTGGATCCAAGTCACTGACCTAATAAATGAAGTACAATATATAAATCGTGACTTTGTTACTAAAGTTTTTCTTGCATTTGCTAGATAACAAAAACCATTTTAATTATCAAAAATCACATTGAGTGTCTGGATAACTAAACTATAAATTTAAAAGAGGGTGGTAAATAAAGCATTGTGTAACAGTAGTAAAGTGCATGGATAATTTAATATTATATGGTATACATTTGGCAATGCAATAAGAAACAGTAATTATTATACTTCTTGAAGAAGATAAAGGGATATTGGAAATAGAGCTTGGATAAAAAGAAAGAAGAGAAGTTGAAAGAGAAGTTGGAAGTTAGAAGAAAGAAGAGTTCTGAAGAAGATTGATGGGGCAATCAAAATTGTAAACTCTAAAATTGGGTGGTAAATAAAGCATTGTGTAATATGGTCTACATTTGGCAATGCAATAAGAAAGAGTAGCTATCATAATAAAGTTCACTGATATTAAATAAAATTATAACTAGTGAACAATTCTAATTCTGCTAAGATGAATACTTGAATACAGAATTAGAAGAATCAGACCTAATTGATGTTGATTATAATTTAGCATAAGTTAAAGAAAAATTAAAATAATTACATTATAGTAAACATTTATAGAAAATTTCACAACCAATTGTGTAATTAAATTAATATAAAAAATGTCAACTTTTATTAAGGATATTTTATTTAAGCATCAAATGATCACCATCTCTTATATTAGCACATAATTTTTTATAAACAAGGCAAAACTCTTTATACAGTAGTGCCACCCTGTGCCAACCAGAGTAATCAATGGATGCCAGAAGGCATAGGGATTTTATGCACAAGCCCTTCTGGCATCCATTGATTATTCTGGTTGCCACAGGGTGGCACTACTGTATGAAGAGTTTTGTGATATTTTATTTATAAATAATTACTATATTGAAAACATTTTTCTAAAGTTTATATTATTCAAAATATCATACCTCTAATAAAATTTGAAATAATGGATGTACTGTGAAATATAATTTCATAATTAATAAAATTAATATTTTTTTTAAAAAATATGTTAATAGATAAAAAAAATTCATTCTTTTTTCATTCTATTCTTTTTTTGCATGGTAGGATAATTTTGTTCTACTATTTTAAAAATGTCAGTTTATGAAAGAATTCTTATAATTTCTCTATGTATATATTTTCAGACTCAGTTGTGCAAAGCATTAAAATATATAAATACTGATATTTTGGCAAAATAACATTTGCCTTCAACTGAGAAAGCTATTATTATGTAATCATTGCAGGATTATAAAAAGTTCTTGTAAAATATTAATTATTTCAGAAAGCATAATATATAAAACTTTGATAGTTATATAATTTAATATTTTATATGGTTTGAGGCTAAAGTTCATGAAACCATTCGATAAATATATGCAAAATATATAGTCACTGGTAATCTGGTATCAGATCAATAAAAATATACAAGCAAGTTGTAGTCTATTCAAACTCTTAGGGTTTTTAATTTTAAGCTTTCAGCTCAATAATTAATAAAGTTAAAAATGGCTAAGATTCATAATTATCTTAGTTTCTGCTTTGAATCCTAAATTTTCATTAATACCAAAAGACCAAGAATCTAATCTGGAGATGGTGAAAAAGAAGTACTTTCATCTGAGTGATCATTTCTTATTTAAACTGACAATAGATGGCACTGGTGTAAAAAGGTATGCTTGCTTATTTTATACTATAGTCTAGTAAAGAATTGAATGATATATGCATATTAAATACTGTAAATTAAAAATAAAATTTATAAACATAATGATTTAATAGAGTAAATACATTAGACAAATCATTTAATCTTTTATCACAAGCATTAAATATAGATGTCCTTTAGTTTAATTATCCCTTTCTTAATGTAGCCTAGACTCAAACACTTCAGCATTTTCTAACTTTTTCTTTGTCTCACACATCAACATAATATATATGATTAAATGATTATTACTTATTAGAGTAATAATAAATTTGGCTTTATTTGATAGATATTTTTGTTTACTACTGAAATAAATTTTAAAAGTTCACATTTTGTTTCTATAAATATTTAAAAAATGTGATTGTAATCAAAACAAAAAGATTACATGTCATCATTTCAGAAAGATTATTTTCAGTTTACAAAATCAATGAAATCTTCATTATTTATTATTATTTTTAAAATTTTTAATGAATATTTATTTATTTCTCTTATATCTAATGAATTATGCTTTAAAAGTGTAAAGTTTTTGAATATTTATTACAAAATTGTGATATTTTTATACTCATAAGGATAAGTAGATTGCATATGTGGAAGCTAAACTTCTAAGTAGCTTCAGACTATATTCATGTTAGCTGCTAATATAACATTATATTTTTGAAAATAAAGTATTTTGAGTCAAAATAGGTTATTAATAATTTATATTTCTCGATATCTAATCAATATAGTATAAATTATTGTAAAAATATCTAAAACCATATTAAATTCCCAAATACACATGTTTTTGGTCATTGGGACTATTTTCTTTAAAGAATGTATTAATATGCTGAATGTTTTACCACCTGGTCTTGGAACAATGGCTGAACATGTCAGGGTGGGGCTTATGTCTATTGTAAGGTAATTTTTTTAATTTCCTACCATCTATGTAATTTTTTGAATGAAATTTGTATATAATAAAATATACAGAAAAATGCGCATTTTAACATATGCTACTTGTGAAAAAATACACCAGGGGTGAATTGGCCAAAAAACGTAATATTGTATACTAAAATTATGAAAGGTTAGTATTAGATACACAGAACACAATGTATCAAATGTGATCAGTCACCAGGGGTATGTGCAATCACCTAAAGAGTATGTTGCTACAAAAATGTAATTGTGCTTAGCATAGCCTTTAAATAGGATGTATAATTTAAAAACAATATCAGTATATAAAATCACCATTAACAAAATGTATTTTAGATTTATTATTAAAAATATATTTCACAATAACAAAAATATCTTGTAAACAAAAAAATTAGCTTTAGAAATAAAAGAAATTCTATCTTTCAACCATGACAATATCATGTAAATATTTTTAATCACAATGTTCAAATTAGTATTCAGACTTTCAAGCTTTCTCATCTTTTAGTTACATCTAGGAACAAAAACAAAACTTATAATTATTTAAACTGTTGTAATGTAAAATTATAAAAAAGTTGTGATCTGAAACTTATTTATTATGGGCTCTATGTCTAAGATTACAGAAACTTTCTGATCTTATAAGATACTTTTTTTTTCAAATTTAGGCAATCAGCTACTAATATAAAATACAACTATGATTGTAATCAAATCAGTGGTGATTCCAATGTTTCGAATTTTATTACAGACATTCTAATTTCTAATTTCCTTTCAATTTCCTTTTTTTTCTGCACCAACAATGGCTATTTATAAAGAGCTATGAATGAATGGATAAATTGTTTTTAAAATAAAATTTAAATAGTTTAATCTGAAATATTAAAAATTGTTTTTCAAACTAGCAAAGCTAAGAATGAGATGCAATTGATATTAAAAGCTATATGCAAATACACATATATACTTGTCTATTCACAAATATAAAAGTTAAATACATTTTATATTGAGTTATTAGTTTAATTAAATTATAAGTGCTAGAAATGTACTATAAGAAAAGTTTAAGTGTAAAATCTTATTACAATCTTATGCTAAACTGCTTTCAATATCTTGATCTTGATATCATATTTATAACAATGACTGGAGGACAAAAAAGCCCTAGGTATAGTTACTTAAATTAAAAATTAGGTAAACAACCTGGATCTGTTGGCAAAAAAACTATGCAAAGCTAAAACGTTTCATACTTTACTATATCATCAACATTCTCAACCATTATCAATCCATTGCAAGATGATAGTCTATCCAAGTTCAATACATCTCCGATATCTAACCTCTCTTCTCCATATCACTGTATAATAATACATATTTTCAGAAAATGTGAATGAATATTAAATAAAGAAAAACAACAATGTTATACATCAAACATAGGCTTCAGAATACATGGATTATTAGATATCATATAAATAAAGAAAACTCAGACAGAAATATATAGAATCAAGAACAGAGAAAATGAAATCCAAGTTATGTATTGGATATGGAATGTAAGAGTAAATTGCACTAAGCCTTGAAATAAAAATCATTGTGTAAATTATATAGCAACCTACTGAAAATAATAAAATTCTTCTTAGAAAATGTAAGATGTGTAGTTAATACAATTATCCACCAATCGGACTGGTAGAAGTTTTCTTCAGAATCATTCATTGTTTTCCTGAAGTAATGTCATTTCTTGATATTTATATATCCTGAACCTAAGTTATGTGTATATATATATGTTGATATGAAGATTTTCATGGGTTGCATATATTAAAGACATATTTTGCTGGTTCATCCGTGTTAAAAAATTTAAATATTGATATACCGACTGATGTTTCGACTTCATCACACAAGTCATTCACTGGGTGATAAAAGGTAGAAAGACAGTTGTAGAGGCACTACAATCACTGATTTGAAAAAAACCTTAAAGTTTCACCAATAGCAAAAATGTTAAATTAAGAAGGTTTTTTAAAAAACATTCTTAATTTAACATTTTTGCTATTGGTGGAACTTTAACGTTTATTTCAAATCAGTGATTGTAACGCCTCTACAACAGTCTTTCGACCTTTTATCACCCAGTGGATGATTTGTGTGATCAAGTCCAAATATTGGTATATCAATATTTAAATTTTTTTAACACAGATAAAACAGCAAAATATGTCTTTTATATATATATAAATGAAATAATTATTTATTTATAATAATTATTTATAATATTTCATTTATATTTATATATGTAACTGAAATGGAAGTAAAAATAACTTCAAATGAGTTTTGTAATGTAAATAAACTATTACAACAGAATGTTATCATCGGTCCTTTAGAACTCCTAGGTATTTATGCTTAGTTTATTTATGTAGTTTTAAATGGAGTGAATTTTAACCATTTATTATATATACACTAAAGGTCAAGTTGTATCACTCTGCCTTTTAATAGTTTATATATGTTACAAACTCACTGGAAGTTATAGTTACTTCTGTTTCAGTTACATATAATCTGAGTTATAATTATTATTTATTATTTAAAGTTTTCTTTTGGATTATATATATATATCCTAAAGTTTATTGGGTTTATCTTTATTGATATTATCGATGTCGTAATATGTAACAACTATAAGGAATGTGTATTATTATAGAAATCAATGTTGAAAGTATTTGTGTATATATATTTAATCTGCTCTTTATATACACCACCATCTATTAATAATCTATGCTTAAAACACTATTTAAGAATATTTTCATATGTCATAGCATCGGCCGGGACGCGAACCCACAACCGTCTGCAACCAACTATTTGCTTGCACGGCAGCTGCGATACCTCTCGGCTAACAACGCAAGACTATTTAAGAATATTTACTATTGAAAATATACCATTTCAATAGTAAACCAAATTTAATAACGTATTTCATTTAAATTATTGAAATGCATATTAATTTGAAAATTTAATACATAGTCAGAGTTGTTTGCTATATTTACTGAACATAAGAATAAATAGGAATTCTTTTTATAATTTAATTTGTTTAGATTGATGATAATTTGAGTTAAGGATGTGATCTTTAAAATAATGGAGTGATGTATAATAATAATAATAGGAGGACAAGGAGTAGAGGCAGTAGTAGTAGTAGTAGTAGTAGTAGTAGTAGTAGTAGTAGTAGTAGTAGTAGTAGTAGTAGTAGTAGTAGTAGTAGTAGTAGTAGTAATAGAGGTAATGATGATGATGATGATAATAATAATAATAATAATAATAATAATAATAATAATAATAATAATAATCCAATTCAATTCAATTGTTTATTAACATGTAAACAACAGTACAAACAAAGACCAAAAAGTTTACATTTGATTGCTATTACAGCTCAATAATTGTTGAATTGCTTTTTTGAAACTATTCTTTGATAAATTAAAAATATCAATGCTTTTAAAATGTTTATTATAAAATTCTGATAATCTCACCAGTGTAGATCTTTTCAAACAATCTGAATGAAAATGAGGTATATAAAATAGTTCAGTATTTTTACTATTCAGCTTGGGGATTCTATACTGTATTTTTGTCTCCAACTCAGAAATATCTATTTCTCCTTCCACTATCTTTTGTAATATTCTCATGTCAGCATTTAGTCTATGATTAAATAATAATAATAATAATAATAATAATAATAATAATAATAATAATAATAATAATAATAATAATAATAATAATAATGATGATGATGATGATGATGATGATGATAATGATGATGATGATCATAATAATAATAATAATATTTCATTGTTTATTTTAATTGCTAATGGCACTTTGATTTCCAGTCCCTCCCTAATGCCCATCTAATGTATTGCTGAGTCCATGTGTGTTGATGCATTAGACATATTCTACTCTCTAGCCAATACCTATATGTCAGTATATTCTAAGATTCAATTAATTAATAGTTTGATGATGACTAAGATAGTTTACTTTATGCCAGTGGTTGCTTTCTCAAAAGCTTTTATCTCCAAAATTAAGACCATTTGCAATCAGCTACTATGGTCAAGGAAAGTTGTGGCAATATCAATGGCAAAACTATGTCAGCCACTGAATAAAAATGGTTTGGGGTTACATGATATTGGTATTTTTGACAAACAGAGAATGAGGAACAATATAATTGATATTGTTAAACAATTTCCAAAAATTAAGCAGCTCATAGAGGTCATTCCAACTGATAAACCACCACCAAAAAAATTATCATATTTTGAACAATTAATACATCTTTGTAAAACAGAATCAAAAATCCCAGAGCAATTTATTAATAAGTACAAATACTGGGAAATTTATGAACTAATACATGAAGATAATAACACAATTGCTTTAGAACCAATACTGGGAATTAATAATAAACAACTGGTTAAAAGGTATAAACGATGGGCCTTAGAACCAAAGTTTTTCAATTTTCTAATAAAACTTAATCTATCTGCATTACCTACCACATATTTTCTTTGCCATAAAAGACTGTATACGTCAATTGATCCCTTTTGTGGGTTATGCCATTGAGCTGAGGAAACCCTATCACATCTGCTATATCACTGTGAGGGACTTAGGCAGATAAGAAATCTCATAACTAGCAGTTACAGGAAGTCTAATGTAACAATGCATCAATTAATTTCTGCATTTAGAGAGGGATTAACACCAAGTGTCAGGGCAGCAACCTTTGTGCTATATGCATACTGGTGTACTAGATGCACTTTCTTAATTGGTAACAATTCCAGGAGGCATCCAGCTACTTTTTCAAATAAACTTGAAATGATACAGAAAAGGGATAAGATACTGGCCAGACCTGACATTTATGCAGCAACCTGGTCATTACTTAAGATTAGATCTATGTTATAGTGAATTGAGAAAATTAAACATTATAAAGAAACTTAGAAGGATATGCATGTCAAATTAGCAACAAGGACAATTTAGCAACAATTTTTTCCCTTCTGTTATAAGTGATTGATTTGCTAATGGTGTTCAAATGATAATGGACAATCCAGGTTATTATATGTAGACAAACTATGTAAATGCAAAATTTGTAATTCTTTTGAGACAATAAAGGCCTTTTGAAACAATAATAATAATAATAATAATAATAATAATAATAATAATAATAATAATAATAATAATAATAATAATAATAATAATAATAATAATAATAATAATAATAATAATAATAATAATAATAATAATAATAATAATAATAATAATAATAATAATAATAATAATAATAATAATAATAATAATAATAATAATAATAATAATAATAATAATAATAATAATAATAATAATAATAATAATAATAATAATAATAATAATAATAATAGACCGCAGCAAATCTCTGCTGAGGTAAGAAGCAATCCTTAAGTTCTCCGATGTAAGTATTTATTTTTTACTTTTGTTCCAACTTGTTATTTCGCAAAACAAACATAATACAGGAAAAATCGAATTATATAATAGATTAATAGTGTTTTTTGAAAAATATCGGTGTGTTTTAATATCTTTTTTTTAAAAAATAAAAAAATACTGACTTGAGTCAGAATAAATCATGGCTACTGCCCAGTCAAGCGTGAGCGAATTAAGCACCAATACGAAATTAACAACATCGTTAGTTTCAACATCGCCTATTTCGTATGCAAAAGTACTTAAAAGTAATAGCAATACTACAGCACCAACTCAAATACCGCGCTTCCGTAGAACAAACACAAATGATATAAAAAATCTTGATCTAAACACTCGAGAGGAAAATCAACCCCCAGCCGCAATCTGGACAAAAGAAACGCTTGAAAATGTGACGGACCGTTTCAGTAATACGGTGCCTCGTACGTTATTTGAAACATTTCGCAGGTTTTTTTCACCAACTTCGTTAGTACTCGCAGTAACCGATAATCAATGCTCATTATATCGTTTCCCAAAAGCTTTATTATATGAAGCAATCATGCAAAATGCACTATGGGAAACAATCTCTTGTATCGCTGACCATCCAAATTCTCGATATATAACCATTGATTTTTATACTCAGCAGCAAAAAGAACGTTTTCAATCCACTATTTTAGCACTTGATAATTACGCACTCGTAATTATAGATGAAAACCGGAAAAATATAATTACTGGAGTGCTTAAAAATACTTATCTTAAATACAACGTACAAGATTTTCAAAAAATGATAAACCCGTTTGGAAAAGTAATTGCCCTACAGCCTATATATTTAAAAGACACACCTATACCGATATGTAGTAATCGTTTTGAATTTAAAATAAAACTACATAAAAACGTAGACGCCTCAACGATTCCAACACAGATTACAGATCAAGAAGCGACACTCTCTCTTCACATAAGAGGTCTAAAGCCACATTGTTTTGGCTGTGGACAGAGAGGACACCTAGCAACTCAGTGCGATAACACAAAAAGCAATCACTGTGAACAAACTAAAATCCTCTCCCCAGAACAACCCAGTGATGAAAATAAAATTTATAATAACACTACATCCATTGGCAACCCAATAATAGAAACTGGAAAAAAACAGGTTCAAACACCCACAAACAAAAATAATAATGGAGCAGAATTGCCTATCCCAAAGACCAACCAAAAAAATAATAACACAAAAACTAACACAGAAATCCAAGATTCAAACGAAAATAATTCTCAAGAAACCACAACACAAAATACAGCAATTACATCACAGGATCAGCATCTCAATAAAACAAAATGTGTACCAAGTAAAAATCAACAAACAGAAAGTAAACACACACAGTTATATAATGAAAATATAAATCCAGATAATATAAAGATACCAATAATAAAAAAAACTACAATTATAAACAAAACTGCATCAAACATAATGGATGCAATAGAAGCCCCTCTTCCACCTATTCAAGAGAATACACCAGAGGGAAAAAGAAAGCCAGGTAGACCACCAAAAAATCATGAATCCAAAAAGGCAAAAAAAAACAGACCAAAAGCACAACTCATCAGACATATACAATTTAGAAAATGATGAAATAGAAATGGATGTAAGCCAACAACAAATGGACACCTGTTCGGTTTCATCACAAATTGCCTGTATAGAGTCTGAAGCAATATTAAATGAAAGAAAAACTGATAATAAACCCAACAATGTCTTAAATATGTATCAGCATCCATCTACTGCAATATAAACAAACATTTAGTATTAAAAATAAAATAAAAATCAATACCCTGTTAAAAAATTATTTAAAACATGAAGATAAAAATTGGATCTCTCAACATTAGAGGCTTAAATGCCACCAAAAAACTTTTTGATCTCAAAAAATGGTTACATACAACACAACCACACATACTGGGGCTTTTGGAAACAAAAATATACAGCAGCTCTCAAATTGATCCATCAAAATATTTAGTCAGCCAAGGTTTTTGTGCCTGCTCAAGGCAATCATCATCACCATCAGGTGGCACAGGCATAATTATTTCCCACAACTGCCCTTTTGATTCTTTTAAAATTATATATATTGACTCTAATCTTATCATATTAACACTCCATCATAAAAATATCACACTTAACCTAGTATTTGTATATATACCACCAGGCCCTGTCATCATCTCCAGAATAATAGCAACAATAAATTCAATGCTTACAGCAACACCAAATCCCATAATACTCCTGGGAGATTTCAACATGACCTACCAAACTTTTGTCACCAAATGGATCCATCAAATAACAATCCCACTTATGAGTGCTGAGGGTTTTCTCCCATCAAACTCAATATCTTTTAATAACAATAGATATAAGTCACTTATTGATTTGTGTTTCTACTCACCAATGTTACATCATTATTTTAATCTTGAACTCTGTCCATCTATAATCTCAGATCATGCTGCTCAGTTCATCACCCTCGACCTAACAAAAATACAAAATACAACAATAGCCCTCCAAAAGACTATGCGAATACTTCTTCCAGCACAAACAACTGAATTCTTATATTCAGAAACATATATAATGCTCCAAAAACTTCAAAACATGTCACTCGATCCAGTACAAAAGTATATAGCATTCACCAATATACTTTCTTTCAACATCAATCATATTACCTGCAACTCAACACCCCCCACCAGATTATTAGCATTGGCAGATGAACTACATAAAAGAATAACCATTTCCAGACCAACTACAGATAATCAAACACAAATTAAAAAACTTACAGAAATGTACAACAATACATGCAATACACTAAAGCAATATGTAGCAATAAAAAAGAAAAAAATATGCCTTACACAACAACATACTTGGACCAGAGCATACATACGGTGGGCATTGGGATACCCATCCACAGTCAGAGTGCCTATGGCACTTGAAATAGATGGCTCTATAACAGCTGGACATAACATGATAAACCCAATATATCAACACTTTAAAAAAAAACTGCAAAAACAGAGAGTGTACATACCAAATGAAGACATATTTGGAGACCCTGAAACAGACACACCAATAACAACAACTGACATTGCATTTCAACTTGCAACAATAACAAACACATGTCACCCAGGACCACAAGGAATCCCCAAATTTGTGTTCAAACATCTTAGTCACTTCACATCAAAATACCTGTGCGATCTAGCCAATTACATATCCCAAAAAATTTACAACATACAAAGTCTATACCCAATTGCAATGGTTCCATTTAACAAAAAACCAACAGCAATATCATCTTTATCTAATCTACGACCAATTTCAATGGGACCTTTAGGAATAAAAATTCTTGAAAGAGTGATAAAGGAAAAAATAGAACAACACATACTCCCTGTGTTATCATCAGCACAATATGCCAAAAAAGGATCATCCATTGGCCAGGGTGCCTTAATGTACAAAACAATTATCGAAGTAGTAAAAAAAAGAAAGAAATATGCACCAATTATAGTTCAACTAGACATTGAGGCAGCTTTTGACTCAGTGCCTATAGCCAAATTATTAGACGTGCTGAAAAAAACAACAACACCTCCATCCCTACTATATATAATAGCCAATCTGCTACTCAGCCATGAAATTCACATCACATTGAATGGAAAAAAATCACCAGCCTTCAGACTGAGTCAATCCATCCCACAAGGATCCCCCCTAAGTGCCTTGCTCTTTACAATATATATAAATCCTCTATTAATAGAGATACAGAAAAAAATAAAAGGCATTCAAATTCCAAACACTGCTTTAAATATATCATGCATAGCCTATATGGACGATGTAACTGTTTTCCTCCCCTCTAAAAAGAACCTCCCTATATTACAAGAGATAATCAAGAATTATACCTCAAATTTTAATTTAAAAATTAACACAAATAAAACTGCTGCATGGTCAATATACACAGGCAAGCACTGTACAGAGATGTTTAATGGTAAACCATCTGCTTTCCTTGGTTTCCCATTCTACCTTGGAACCAATGGAATGAGGCAAAAAATTCAAAATAAATTAAAAAAAGATGCTGAAAAAATCACAGCCTCACTTGAAAAGTCATACCTGTCAATATATGCAAAGGTAGCACTATTTAATCAACTTATAATTACAAAAATTACATACTATACACCTATAATCAAATTTGCAAAAACATTCATATCTAAAATCTCATCAATCTGTAACAAACTAATATGGAAGAGAAAGACAGTGGCAATATCTTTAAAAAATCTGAGCAGACCACCACATAGCAATGGACTTGGACTCCATACAATCAATGTTTTTTACACGCAGAAATCAGTAAATCTAATAACAGCAACCATAAAAAGATTTCCAGACCTGGAGTGTGTAATCAGTATAATACCCACAGACAGACCACCCCCTTCATATGGATATCTATCCACACTGATTGAAGAACTCAAGCCAATATACAACAAAATATCACTCAATAATGACAACAAGTATACATACTGGGACATTTATAATATACTATATCCAAACCAGACACCTAATCTACAACCATCAGTTCTTGGAATAGACAACAGGCAACTACTGCAACAATTCAGAAAATGGTCATTAGAACCAAAATTATTTGATTTTCTACTTAAGCTTAATCTCAATGCTCTACCCACAACCCATTTCCTTAGATTTCGTAGATTCTATACAAATATAGACCCCATGTGCGGGCTATGTCATAGAGAAGAAGAGACACAAGATCATTTTCTTCATTCCTGCAGTGCCCTAGAAACAATACGTCACACAATGTTTACCACATACAGAAAGGCTATCATTTCAATTGATGAAATAATAAATACGTTTAAAAAAGGCAACAACCCTGCTATTCATGCAGCAACATACAGCCTTTATGCCTACTGGTGCACCAGATGCACTTTTGCACTTGCCAATAACCCTCGACGCCACCCAGCAACATATTCAATAAAACTAGAACTGTTAAGAAAAAGAGACAGCATCCTAGCTCAACCAGATATATTTGCAGCCACATGGTCACACTTGAAACAAAGATCCAGTCTATGAAATATAAAGGCCAATAAGATAGATGATGACATTTTGAACATCAGCATTTTTTCCAACTTTAAAAAAAATGCAAGCATAAACTGAACTAAATAGAAGACCAAATTTAAAAACAAGAAGAAAAAAAAAGAGTATGCAGAAAAGATAAAGACTTATATACTGAAAGTTGTAATTTGTTTTTCATTTGTAAAAAATCAATATATTACTAGATGTGACTCTGTAACTTTTTAGACTCAATAAAGTTTTGCTTTGAAACATAATAATAATAATAATAATAATAATAATAATAATAATAATAATAATAATAATAATAATAATAATAATAATAATAATAATAATAATAATAATAATAATAATAATAATAATAATAATAATAATAATAATAATAATAATAATAATAATAATAATAATAATAATAATAATAATAATAATAATAATAATAATAATAATAATAATAATAATAATAATAATAATAATAATAATAATAATAATAATAATAATAATAATAATAATAATAATAATAATAATAATAATAATAATAATAATAATGGTAGTGGTAGTAGTAGTAGTAGCAGCAGCTATTTATTTACTGTACATGGTTTACAATAAATTCCTGCTGAATAATTTATTATTTTCATTTTTTTAAATATATTATCACATTTGCATTCATTTTTTTGGTTGGAAAAACAATTTTCTGTTTAGATTAAAATTGATTTTGTAAATTAAAAATTATTTTTTAAAAAATATATAAATACAAATATAAAGAATTTCTTCATTAATCAATTTTATCATCATATTGACCACCAAGAAAGTCATGTAGTTACATTTATTTCATTCTTTGAGTCAACTTTTAATTTTTATTCCAGTCTTTGTATACTATTCACACATATTGTAATTGTTTATTTAAACATTGTATATACTTGTAATTAATATTTTACTGCCAATTTTATACACTGTTATTAAAACCACTGTGGTGATTCCTCAACATTTTATATTTTATCCGAGTCCGATTTATGGGAATATTGTAAAAATATAAATGAATCTGCATTGTTGATTGGATTTCTTATAACTCCAGTTAGTTACTTATGTTGTGGGGATTATTTAATAAATATCATTTATTATTCAATATCACTCTATTTGGATCCACATAAATATTCCCCAATTATGGAAACTTTGGAAGGTTATCATGAAGCCAGATTGTGATAGAATTGTTTGTCATATAAAAGTTACCCTTAAAATATATTGTTTAAGTCAAAGGGATGATGAAAGTGATATACATGTACAAACCAGAAACAGTGGTGATATTTACATATTGGACTATTTCCATAATTTAATATTAAGTATTGAATGTCTTTAAAAAAATTAATTTCATTTAAATATTTCAATTACATTCAACTATTAGTAACATCATACAGGCTAGTATATGCACAATATTTTAAGATGTATTATTCTCCCCTCTTCTTTGGGTGTTGTTGGTCTGATTGGTGACAGTACTGACCTGGAAGTCAAACCTGGACTCTTAGATTCTTGAATATCGAATTTTAAGGTAAGTCTCTAACCAACAGTCAGTAAAAATTTTATATACACCTATACCCCACTTAGCGATTGACTATTTAGTGATATTTCACAATAGCAATCATCATCAATTTGTACCCACTACTTCGATTTACAATCGATTTTTCACTATAATGATCAGGAAAAAAATTTTTTTTAAAGTTTTTTTGCCAGCCATCTTGAATTTTATGTCACTGATGATGTCAGAGAATACATATATTAAATTCATTTTTGCCCAAAATGAATACTTTCATTCCCAACACAAGATATAGTATTTATGAAAGAATAAAATGAATCCACTTATTCTTTCAAACCCAAAAGCTTATATATGGGCAAATCTTAAGTACTGGAAATGAAAGTGTGAGGATAGACCACTCACTTTAAATAACTGTTTATGATGGACATTTAGTAAATTCTAGATAATTTTGTCAATGTCATTCATTCAGACATCGTAATCAGTAATTTAAAGTGAGTGATCTATCCTCATGCTTTCATTTCCAGTACTTAAGATTTGCCCATATATAAGCATTTGTGTTTGAAAGAATAAGTGGATTCATTTTATTCTTTCATAAATATTATATCTTGTGTTGGGAATGAAATTATTCATTTATTATTAACACTCGTAAAAAAAGCACATGCACAATAGCTTGAAAGGCTGATCTTTAATGTATTACAATTTATAATCATAGCGCTACATAAAAATAAATGTTTATTTACCCAAAAGCAAAAGTATATTATTGTAATATGTATACAGGTAATGACTTTGCTGTAATTGTATACACATACAATATTTTATTCATAAAACACAATATTAGGGCTGCATTCAGTATTTTGAATATAGAACATATAAACTTAAAATATCTATAATTACTGAATCTATAATACTATATGCATCATATATAATAACACAGCAAATGTTCATTCACTTTATCTTTTAAAATATATATGTTCTACAATAATATCAACAAATTATAAATCCTTCTCCTTTTTCTTTTCAAAAACTTTATTTTCTTATCTCAATACTGAACATATACAGTGTATATATTTATATAATACAAAACTCCAACATTTCAACATTGATTTGTAATTAAATAATGTAAAAGAAAGAGTAATAAAATATAGCAGTGGGAGAGAGATATTCTTGAAAATGACTGTATGAAGATAAACAGAGTTGAAACGTTGGAGTTTTGTATTATATATATATATATATGTTCAGTATTGAGATAAGAAAATAAAGTTTTTGAAAAGAAAAAGGAGAAGGATTTTTAATTTGTTGATAATACTGTATACATATAAGTGTTGAATGTCTTTAGAAAAATTAAACTTTATTTAAATATAATGTACAGTACTTGGATTATTTAAATAAAGTTTAATTTTTCTAAAGACATTCAACACTTATATTAGATTATGAAATACTCCAATATATAAATACAGTACAAGACAACTAAAATACCATCATCACAAACTTTCAGGGAAACACTAAATATGAATATTAAACTGCATGGGTGTGTTTCTTAATTACGATATATTATTTTTAGAACACCTGGATAATTATGTAAAAATAGTTATTGATTTTGTAACTTCATTAATAAACATGTTGTTTACACTCAAGTTGTTTTAAATCAAAAGAAAAACAACATTTTAAAATGCAAATGTCTAATTAGAAAAGTTTAAAAAGAAAAACAGATTGTACTGTATTTAAAATAAATGTTAATGAATTTATTTCTAAACGAAAGGGAGGGAGGGCACTATTAGATTACTAAAAATACTGTATTTATTAAGATTCCAACAATTGACTTTTAGCAAATATAAAATAAAAGAAAAATAAACTTAGCATATATTTTTAGAAAATTAGTATAATTGGGTTTTTTTTTTTCTTTTAAAATAAGTTGAATTTTTTTTCTAAAGTTGACCAATTTACTTGTACAGTAATAAGTCTTTATGTTCAATGAAATAATTTATAATTAAACATTGTTTTTTAATTTGAATAATTTCACATAAGTAATAAACATAAATGTACAGTAATATGTACTATAATACAAATTTTTAAAAAATGCACTTCAGTATAGATTTTTTTTTTTTTTGCATTACGATGAAAAACTTCTGCGAAAGAATATAAAAACTCTTAAATTCAAATTTAATTTCACTTTCTCTTTCTTTTTGCTGTACTGTACTTTTTAAATGGTGAAAATATGCAGTTTTTTCCTCGTGATATAAAACTTTTCTTTTTAGATACGGTATTTAGTCATCATTGTCATGAAAAAATCAAGAAAATCTTTGAGCTTGGAAACCAATGTGGATATTTTCTGTTGACTGGAACCAACCAATTTTTTTCTCATAGACCTCCATTATAAATATGTATTATGTATATGATATTCTTGCTTAACGATGAGATTTGGAGGACCAATTGCCGTCGCTAAGCGGGGTAAAGGTTTACTTATTTATGAGATTTCTCTTGATTTCTCTATCTTTTCCTAAGAGCAAAGTTGATTAATGATTTTCATACATTATGTATAATCACAGGAGGTTGACTTCTGGAGTTATTCACCATTGTCATGTGAACATTCTTTGAACTTTCTCATTTGTACCTTTTCCTCTCTATGACAGAACATGGATGTACTGATTCAGTATTAGATTTTATTTATAGATACCTTGCCAATTGTTTATAATGAGTTTAAAATATTATACATAAATAAAGGGATTTTCCTTGTATAAATTTATAGTTAGATGTGTGTCAAGGTAAGTACCACTTGATTTACAATGAGCATGAAACAAGAAACGTCAAATAATTAATTTTCTTACCAATTTTTTTATAGTGTACATCGATCTTGGGGGGGGGGGGGTCATTTGTCTTTTATTGTATCTGTATTTATATGAATTTAAAAAGAATGGGGAAGTATGGAGGTTGTTTAATATATCTATAAAGATATTACACATGGGAAAGAGAAAGGTAAATAACTCCGTGTGTGTGTGTGTATGTTTAAAATTAAAAAATCAGATATATTAATGTTTAACTGAGGTTTAAAGTTTATATGTGTGCTAGAAATAATCTCTAGTTTAGAAAATGATTACTAATAATCATTATTGTATTTATCTGAAGTGGATGATGCCAAAGTTGTGAATGGAGTGAATTTGTCAATGATAAATAAAAATGTAAGAATATATATCAATCCTATTTAGAAAGCATACATAATAAATGTAACGAAATTTATGATAACCAAAATGAGCATATTATCTGCTTAATCTGCATAGTTGAATATTCCCATATGCAAAACTATCCATAATTATAATTCCAATTCTATTCATGGGGAATTTGACCAATTCTCATAGATATAAGTAAGTTTATTATATATATTGAATTAATTAAACAATAGCTATCGAATTATAAATATTATAAGTAGAACTACTTTTCTCTAGATCTACTATCGTTTTTGATCTATTCCTTAGATATACTTGTATCTAAATATAAGTAAAGAAATCTTGAATTGTTCTTTAGTAAGTCATATTCTTAATCAAAGATATAAGATTTAGAATTAATTATCAAAAATTCAAAATATTTTTTTTTTTTGTTAGGAATTTTCACTTCGCAATTCGTTTATATGGTGCTTTAAATTTCTGATGCAACTATTTTTTTGCGTGTTTGACTTCATATACATGAGCTTGAAATAACTATTTATTTTAATAATTTATAGCAACCCTGCATATGGAAAGAAATTACAGGAGCAGTAAGTAAAGATGGTATTGTATAAACACATGTAAGTGTACTTTAATATCTGCTTTAGATAATTTATACACAAACAAACGTGTATATATATATACACAAACGTATATTTATATTTACTATAATAAAAACTAATGCTTTAAAAATGCATATAGCTTTATTGTTCGGGAATCAATAAAAGTTTGAGCGCCAAATCTGTCGTGCACCAGAATCGATCCTGGAACATCTCATCCAAACTCAGATGCACTACAAACTGCACCAACCACGCAGAGCAAAGAAATAATATTAAAAAATATAATAATTAATGTCAGTACTTATTGCAAAAATATCTATTAGTTGGCTCTAAGATGACTGGTTCATATAAATGTTTCATGTTTTTTTTCTTTTATATATATATTTAATTAAAAGTATATTATATAAAAATAAAAACATTCAAACATTTATAAGTTGTGGCAAGACAGTTTCTAACCTGTTAATCAGAATTGAATTTTCTTTCACGTAATATAGAATACTATCTTACAACTAACTCTATTCTTTTCATTTAATAAAACATATGCAATTGAGTGATTTTCATTCTTAAAGTATTAAAGGCTAAGAATTGATTTTAAAAATACATTTACTTGCATATTGATTATAGCTTTTTTATTGTTTAACTTTTAAATACAAATAGTGTTTTAATGTACTAAACATAGAAATTATATTTAAAAATTTTTAAATTTAATTTTTATTCAAAAAAAAAAAGACTTTATTTTCTTTTTAAAATTAATTTTGTGCAGAAAAAAAAAGTTTTGTCTATTATAGACAATTATTGTTTAAATATTTTTAAAAATAATATCTCTTAAAATGAATTTTTCTATTTTTATAGAATTTTATTTTCCATGTAATAAAGACAAAAATAATGATTTTTAGCGGCCAAAGCATCCGCACTCTGGCGGAATAATTTCGAACTACAATGCATAATCCTCAATAATACATTTAATAAATTCCACAAAAATGGTTTCACTATTTCAAAGAGTCCTCAATGAAAATTCATGCAGATAGAATGAAAATAAGACATCGCTGGTACCAAATTACCATTTTAACTAATGTTTTACATGCATCAACATAATCTGCATTGCTATCTAATACCATCTGCATCTTCAGCATAGCTCACCAGCTAACACTGTTCATCGCAATGCTGACCTAGGATACTGTTTCTTAACAGTCGCTTTCTCACTAGCCACCTTATTGCCATTTCTGGAGTTTGAAGTCCATCAACTGCCATGAATGCCAAGATTCTGCACAAATAGCTGAATGATCTAACATTTCATTCACTGGCATGATAAATGTTACATGATTTATGCCTGCCATAACCTTATTGTAGTTACTCATGAAGTAATTTAATTCTCACATGAGTTCTCTGAATAAATTTCAAACACCAGATTAGCATACATACAATAACTTTGTCAAAGTTCCAACTTTACAACTATGGGTATTGTCAAAGGACCAACTATACAACTATAGGGGGAAAAAAGAAAAAATTAACAAAATTCAGAAAAAAGTTCAAAATTATTCTGCCAGACCACTTATGTTTTGGCCACTAAAGGTAATGTTTATCCTATTCTTGTATTTAAATATTATATTTTCCTTTAAATATATGTAGTTTTAGTACAAAGTTTATGCATTGTTTAATTGTGACTTTGATGAGGGTTGGATGGGGAGAGTAGTGAGAGATTTAATGTACAGTGTGAAATTGAGTTGAGATTCTCCTCTTCTCCGATAGATTTAATAAGTTACTAAGTTATTATTAATTTAATTACTGAAATTACAAAAGACATGTTTTAATTATAAATTTTATTAAACGCTCACTATTATTTCAGTAATAGTTTTAACAAGGCTGTTAACCTTAAGCATGTGTTTTAAAGACCTACAGAGGTCCCTAGTGACGATTTTTTCAGACGCTCATTGCTAAGGTTTACAGCCTTGTTAAAACTATTAAAAAACATGTTTATAAATTAAATAAGGCAGTTTTAGCATTTGTAAAATATTTTTTGTATATTGAACCACAGTAATGACATTTAAATTTACACAAGAAATTAAAACATTACATATAAATTTATTTATCTTGAATTCTACTCTTCTATAAGTTTGGATTTTGGGAAATATGTAGACTTGCAAAATAGAGAGAAATTAGTTGCTAAAATACTTCACTTCAAGGGCAATCAAGATACTATTAAACTTCTGATTTTTCTTTTGACTTTCAATGAAAGATAATAAGTGTATGTAACAATACCTTTCACACACACAAAACTTAGTTTTTTAGTTGAGAGATCATCGCAACGGCCTTGCAAGCAAGTAGTTGGTTGCAGATGGTTGTGGGTTAGCGTGTGGCCGATGCTATGACATATGAATAAAAAAAAAATATTTTCTAATATTAACGCATTTCTGTTTAATGATTCTCATAATTTCATCAGATATTTTAGATTATTAGTTAATAATTTGAATATTAATTAAATTATTTTATTTTAGCTACTACTAGTTTTAAATAATTTATAACATGTTGTATTTTTAAATGCACATAATTGCATCTAAGTACATTCCAATTACACACATTTATTATAATAAATATATTAGCTAAATATACTCTGTCATGTAACAACTGTGTAGTTGCAAACAGGCGAAACTCTCCATACAATAGTGCTACTGAGTAGCACTATTTTTTTTTGTATGATAAATGAAAAAAAATAGTGCTACTCAGTGCAAACCAGAGTAATCAATGGATGCCAGAAGGCTTGTGCATAAAATCCCTATCTAATGCCTACTCATCCAATATCCCCGGATTAGTTTCTAGCTTGTGGCTTTCGTCAGTGAGGATCAGTTTCTAGCTTGTGGCTTTCGTCAGTGAGGATCATGTGGTGTTTAGTGGTTTAATTGTGTAGTCGCTATATAAATAAGATTTTGTACCTATTTAAAATAAATGAAATTATTGTTATCTATAAAATTAGAATACATTGCTAATTATTTAATTGCTAATATGATCTCTTTATAAAAATTTATTATGCCCTACAAAATTACTTAAACTATTAAACAATTAGTTTGTTCTTTTATTATGCTTAATCTACTTTGTTTTGCCAAAAATAAGACTGGGTATATCGTATTTTTTATCATGTATAAAGATCGACATATATTCAAATACAAAAATTCACATTTATTTCAAATGCAAAAATCTATATTTATTTAATATTACTACCAGAATTTCAACAGCAAATAAATAACTTTTACTACTGCTCAAACGTGTAATGTTTAGAATTACAAACATATCAAAGAACATTCTTATTCTATATGAGAATAGTAAAAATTATTTTCTTGCTGTTGAAATTATTAATATTTAATTAAAAATAATATATAAAACGTTAAATTGTTTTGATTAATTTGTAAATTAAGATCACAGTTAATAATAAGTTTCAGCTTTTTCGATATCAATGTTGATTTATTTACAAGATAGATAGATAGATAGATAGATAGATAGATAGATAGATAGATAGATAGATAGATAGATAGATAGATAGATAGATAGATAGATAGATAGATAGATAGATAGATAGATAGATAGATAGATAGATAGATAGATAGATAGATAGATAGATAGATAGGTAGGTAGATAGATAGGTAGGTAGGTAGGTAGGTAGGTAGGTAGGTAGGTAGGTAGGTAGGTAGGTAGGTAGGTAGATAGGTAGGTAGGTAGGTAGGTAGGTAGGTAGGTAGGTAGGTAGGTAGGTAGGTAGGTAGGTAGGTAGGTAGGTAGGTAGGTAGGTAGGTAGGTAGGTAGGTAGGTAGGTAGGTAGGTAGGTAGGTAGGTAGGTAGGTAGGTAGGTAGGTAGATAGATAGATAGATAGATAGATAGATAGATAGATAGATAGATAGATAGATAGATAGATAGATAGATAGATAGATAGATAGATAGATAGATAGATAGATAGATAGATAGATAGATAGATAGATAGATAGATAGATAGATAGATAAATATGGTTGGAGGCCATATTAAAAAGGAATTCATATATCAGACAGGAGGAAGGTGCTTTATTAAATGAATAGTAAAATTGTATTTGCAAGTTTATTAAAATGTTTAGTTATGAATATGTCTCCTAAATAGTTCCAATTAACATTTATTCAAGTACAAAAAATCTATATTTATATTTATATTTATTACTTTATTATTCAATATGTCAATTATGTGTTTCAATGGATGAATGAAATTTATCCATCAAACACAATCTTAACTAGGGCTTATATTTAGAGTAAAGTTTATATTATCAGCATCCTGAAAAATCAAGCTAGGGCATATTTCCAGGTTAGGTCTTATTTTCAAGAAAACATGATATTTCCCTTTCATGACTTGATTTTTCTCTACTTAAAAAAGAGTTGGGCAATCCACTATCAGATTTTTAATGGTATTTGGTGGCTGAAGTGTTGGAAGGTGGAGTAAATTGAAGCCTGTCTATTAAATTTTGATGGTATTGCAGTTTGAATATAATCTGAGCATTAATAATATATATATATGTGTGTGGGAGTTGATGATCTGGACCAACTTATGAGGACTGATTCAGCATAAAATACATATATTGGAGAGCATTTATCTTTGTCACATGTATGTGGTCATGTATAATGGTAGTATGAGATAGGGTAGATAGCTTGACAGTCTGTGTTCAAATCTCCTATAATTAGATCTAAACTCCAAATATATCAATTATACTGAAGCAGTTGGATCTGAGTTCGATCCTAGCTTCATGTTATTTACCCTAATACTAACCTTAAATTTCCGATGCAATGGGGCTTTATACATTCAATCCACGCTAATTTCCATAATGAATAACTTATTTCAAATGCGTAGCAAAATTAATTAGTTTAGTTTAAATTTGATCAATTCTCTAAATAAATTCATGATAAAATATTCATGAATTTATATATATTAAATTGCGTGGATTGTGCATATATATATTTGTAAATATTAAATATATATAATTGTTCGAAAGTTTCATTGCATCGGGAATACTTGTTTTTTTCACCTTTAAATAATTTGTAAAGTTTCGTAGATTAAAAGCTACATTCCTTCGATAAGCTTTAAAATTCTTAAAAACAATAGTAAAGTTTTATGAATTGGAAAAAGATAAGGATTCATTTTTCTAATTAAATCATTTTCAAATCTTAAGAATTCATTTTCAATTAGAGAAGGAATTCAAGCTAATTAGTTTGAAAGCCTTATCGAAGGAATGTATTTGAAAACAACTAATTATAAAAAAACACATTGATAATAAAATGAGCGCTAGCCGGAGGCATCAGTGAACAGTATATATAGCCCTGAAAAGTCAGGAGAAAAAGGGCTAGCTTTGTTGTAGAGTAGTGCAGTGAACTCTGTGCATATTAATTTGTATTTCATCATGATAGAGGGCTAGAACATCAGGAATCTGGCTACGGTTCCTAAAGTCCCGAGAAATCTTCAATGGAGCTGCTGAACCCTTTTCCGGACCGATCATTCTGCTAAAATTATGAAAGCTACTAAAATACTGTTCCAGTAGTCAACCAATGATGCCTACATTTTCAACAACTTGGAGGTGCAACTTAAGGACCAGCGGAAGGGGTAATATATTTCTATAATGAACGTTAAACTTTCTGGCCAGTTCGAACTTTATTTTTACACTCCTCCTATTTAAGAGCTCTTTATTCTTTAATGTAAAAATCTTTATAAAATGCTACTGTAAATCTATAGTGTAATTCTTTCAATCTCTAGTCTTTAAACTTTTTCTTTTCTTACCTGGCGGTTCATTTAATATATATATTTGTATGCTTTATTAATGTCGTTTATTTAAAATTATATGCCAATAATCTTTCAACTCGATGAGCTCCCCCGTTCTATTTGCCTCACGCAAATATTATAATATTAATTTCAAATAGTAATTCTCACCCATTAGAACTAAATTTATAAGTTCTATCAATCATCGAGTCGAAAGAAAATATTACATGTTTATGATTTTTATAATTGGCTAATAATAAACTATTAGCTCCATTTTTCACCTATGTCTCCAGCTCCTAAGTTACAAGTGTTTATATATATTCATATAATGTTAAAATGGTATTTTCTTGCTTCACTAATGTTGATTTATTTATCCATATATATATTTAAAATGTTTTTGCAAAAGGGTCGATAAAGGGTTAAATATATTTTAATTCAACTTTTGTTAGTTTGTATTAATATTCAGGAAGTGCACGATAATTAGGGCATAATTAATATAGTTTATAAATGTTTTAAAATAGTTCGATAAAAGCTCCTTTGACTTTAATTAATTGGTCAAGTCATCACGTAGAGCATTCTACATGGGTTTTATTTTTCAATGATGACTATCAAGTCATCATCATCGAACGTTGCTGACGTAAGGCAATCTTCCGCTCCGTTAGGCTGGTCGGTGATCATATTCTCTTATTTAAATTTCTCAAGGAAGAAAGTACTTCCTTTCGTATTCATTAGTCAAAGGGCGTAAGACTTGTTAGATGCAAGCCGCCATAGGACTTCGATCATCGACTAGCGATCATCTTTCAATTTTACTCTCTGCCTTGTAATTCGTCAGTACCGTTGCATCTTTGTTCCGGTAAAACCCGCTCCATGCTCGTAATTCGTGATGAAGTGATTTAAATTAAAGTCGAACCAATTCTCAAATATATTTAGTTTAAATCAGTTTTCAAATCAAGATTAAAGTTATGCCTTAAAATACATTTTGCTCTTCATGAATAGATTTCCGAATGTGAAAATAAATCTCACATTCCACCAAAAATTAGAACAATCATTTCCGTTCTTAATGAATACCTTTATCTGCCTTTATATTTCTCGTTGGGGGCATAGACATAGAATCCCATGTTGTGTAATACTTGTTGGCATATGATAAGGACCGCCACTCTTATTATATTTATAAATTCTTTTAAAGACTAGAGGTAACTAATGCAATCTATATTTTAGTGAACAAAACAAATTATTATTATTATTAAATATTTTCTAACATACTTGGTTTCTTAAGTCATCATTCTTTTTATAATTATTTAAATGTTAATACTCGCTGTCTGTGTTGGCAACCCGAACATACATATGATTCGATTTAAAAAGTATTCAAAGTAATTAATTATTAGATATTCGTGTCTGTAAAAGGGTCTCTAGTCCTCACCAACCGTTGAGCTAGTTCTTGGCGCATAGCACTGTGCCGTCGATTTCTGCTATCTGAGCTGTTGAGTTGGGTTTGAATTCAGTTTTGGTTCAGCTGAGTTTGAATCCGATTTGACTTGTGGTGGTGGTGGGTTTCGACCGGTACAATACTTGAATTCAAATATTAAAAAAGATTAATATGTCTTCTACATTTCATCATCATCATCATCATCATCATCATCATTATTATTATTATTATTATTATTATTATTATTATTATTATTATTATTATTATTATTATTATAAATAGCAATCATACTTTGTGTTGTTTAGAACTGTTTAGAACTGAAAATACTTCTGCGTATTGAAACACTATATGGGGTCTTGAAAGAATAATCCTGGTTTGATAATGCCCATGAATTGCAATGCCATTTGTAACAGAATAAAAATGAAAGTATATTCTTCTTTTAATGTTTCCAGATTTGGGAGTCATTTGTAATTGAATAACTATAATGATCATGGGAAATGAAAACTTTAATATAATCTAAATGAAAATATAGTCCAATCATTGGTCACCGTTTGCAACTGAATAAAAATTTGCAGTGAAGTTGAATGTCATTTATAACAGAATAAAATTATGGGTCATATTGTATCCTTGATCATAGTCTAATTATTGATCACCATTAGTAACAGAATAAAAATATTAACCAAAAGAGAACAATTCTAAGTTATTAATTAATGCATTTGAATTGAAGCTTAATTTGTAACAGAATAAAAATAATAAACTAAACTAAAATGAATAGCAATCAATTAATAACAATCTAACACTTAAGTGAATGAAAACAATGATAATAATCTTTGTTGTAACCTCATAGATTACAATAGCATTTAGAACAGCTGGAAAACAAATAAAACATTACTTCAAGTTATACTAGATAATAAGCATTATTTGCAACTGATGTACATATTATATAAATCCCTTCTAATAGAATGAAAATAATGACAAAGAAATACACAATACACTTTAATAATCCTCATGAATCAACAAACTGTTTATAAAAATACAAATTTGTAGCAAAAATCAAACATTATTTTTATTTATATTTAAATGAAATAACTCATGGATGGACACAATATTATATATAGAGCTTGCAAAATAAGCTCTTAACAAGCTTTGCAGAACATCCCCAATCCCAGACCGGTTTCTGCAAAGCTTGTTAAGAACTTATTCTGCAGCTCTAGATGTAACATATGTAAATACAATATTATAAAATTAGGTCATATACGATTCATACACTCCTTAATCAGGTGTGTTCTTTGTCCACAGTAGAAGCACTGGGGCCTAATCCCTGCAAAAGATAGTATCATGGGACAGCCTCTAGCCGACAACACTGTTGGAATATCTGTTCACTATTCCCTTTTTTAGGAGCAGTCTAAATGTTTCTTTGTTCAAGAAAATGTTGTTAAATATTAACTAGTCACCTTGCCAAAGGGTTCCAATATCTCTTGTAAATAAGATTCATCTATTCCTGTAATGCAATCTTTTATTGACCCATTTAGTATATGTACATCTTGTGGTCAAAAAAAAAAAGGTCGAACTCACAGATGTAGGCGACAACAGACTTCTCATTCAGTTCCGGAGGTGCAACATGCTTCACAACAACTGAGTGCACAACACAACAATGTTGAACAGCATGATGAACTCAACTTAAAGCAAACAAATAAAAATCCCAAAATACATGAAAGGAATCAGACCTCCTTAATTAACAATCATCAGGATTACAAACATAACACATCGCATAACAATAGTCACAAAAACCAAAACAGTAATCAAAGGCCTTTGGAATCAAAACCAAAAGATTCCCACAATAATGAATCTACACTAAGGCCTAGGTTTCAGCTCAGTCACAGTGTCTGGTAATAGGGCTGGTAAAAACAATATAGACCAAGATCAAACCTACCAAAAAAAAGACGGAAATACACTAAAACTAACTCTATTCAAGGTAAATATAATATCTCACCAAGTCCTAGTGACACTCTGATAGCTGTGACTAAGGAAACTATCACTCCTTACCAAACATCGGTAGATGCTGCTGCTTCCTGGTCTGCAGATGATATGGAGACATTCATCACTCCTAACACCAGTTATAAAAGAAAACCATGGGTTGTATCTAGTCCTAGCTCAGGAGAAGAAGAGATGGCATTCCCACTGAGGCAGTCCAAACCCACAATGTCAAATGCAACTAACATATAAGCATAAAGGAGACACAGAAAAGAAACACAAGATCAATCTTCCATCTTATTTGGTAACTAGTTATCCTACCAATGGCTTGCCTGTGGATCTCCCCACCTCAGATTTAAACATCCCTCCAAACATCCGCATGGAAATAAATAAAAAAAGAGTCTTCTGATACTTTAAAGAAACCACCTGTGGTGGAATCTAGCGGGCCATCTTGCAATGGATAACAATAAATGTTTAATCTCTGCTGTCAATGTCTGAGGAATTAATTCCCTCAGTCATATTAATGCCATCAGGCATTTCTTTAAGCAAAACTCACCACATATGTTGTTCATAGGGGAAACAAAATTTCACCTAAACTCGAACAACTACATTAAAACAGAACTCAGTAAAATAGGATTCATCCATTTATCTACAGGTTCATGCTGCTAGGAGAGGAGTTGGGGTAATAATAAATAATCTTCTGGCTCCATCCTCCTTCGGAATAATTTATCTAGATCAGAATCTAATCGCCATGAAGTTTACCTTATCTTTGAATACTTTCAATGTGATTTACATATATACCACCAATGTTCATGCAACACTGCTGAAAATAGTCCACACAATTAACCTAATTACTAATAATAACAATGCACCTACCATTCTCCATGGTGACTTTAACATCTCCTATGAGTCCTTCACAAAGAAATACTTACCTCTACTCAACAAAGTATTTCTCAATGGGAGGGGATTCTTTCCACCTGATGTATATTCTTTCTATACGAAAAACAGTCATACGCTCATTGATCTAATGCTCTACTCGGCCAAATTGCACTATGGGATAGAAGCAAGACTGCAACTGACTGCTTTTTCAGATCATTTTGCAATTATGGCATCCCTAGAGCTGAACAACTTTTAACAAATCAAAGTCAACCGGAGTCTCAGAATGTTCACTAGAACCAATGCCATTGAGGCATTATTCTCAGAAGCCTACATTCTTTTTCACAAGGTGAACCTCATATACCTACACCCAGTTGAGGCCTGGACTACATTTATAGGCATTATTCAATTGCTTATTTCCAAATACACCTTCAAGCTTAAGGGGACAACCACACTGATGCATTAATTGGACAGTCAAAATGGGGAAAATTAAAAACTTTGATGGTCAGGATAACAACATTGACTACTTACTTGAACTAAAAGCTTCATACAGATCGAAACAGTCAGAAGTAGCAAAGATAATAGCTACAAAAAATGCAAAGAATTTCCTGCCAGCTCAACATTGCTGGATCCAGAGCTATCTCGGTGGGCTCTGGGGGCCAGAAAGAAACAGGAGGTTCCTACTTCATTGCTCATCAGTGGTGGCAGCATTACTGGTGTGAATATGATTTTACACATAGAGAGCCACTATCAAAACCTATTCTTAGGTCAGTGTACAAACCCTGCCATGGAGTGGGTGGGCACAGCTGGAGAGGCAGATCATAATATTACACTCTAGGTCATCAGCAGTAGGTTTTAGGGTCTCCCTGATAACATTCATCCTGGGATTCATGCTATCCTGAAGATTGTGTTCACTCACTTAAATTTTTTTACTGTGAGAATTATATTAAACATGTTAAACTACCTCACCATTGAAAGGAGAGTAATCCCTAACCTATATCCAATCGCCAGGATCCCATTTATAAAAAAGAACCAGGATCCTACCTCTCGTAGCAGTATCAGGCCAATATCGATGACACCAATTTTGTTCAGAGTCATGGAATATATAGTTAAAGAAAAAATTCAGGATGTCATTCTGCAGGATATATCGGCTTTGCAATATGCAAGGAAGGGATCATCAATGCTGACTGCAATTGGTTAAGTGAAAATTCTGCTTGATCACATTAGATCTAACAGAAAATCCCAGCCTGTGGCAGTTCAGCTAGATGTGTCCAATGCTTTTGATACCATAGATGTCAACATTCTTCTTGAATTGCTATCTCAGTTGGACATATCAAAGCAGATAATTCAGGTATTGGACAATCTCCTGAATAATAGGCACATTCATATTTCCATAAATGGACATTACTCAGATGGATTTGCCCCTTCAAGATCCATACCACAATGATCACTGTTGAGTGGTCTATTGTTCATTAAGTACATTGACCCTCTGATTAAAGAGCTAGGGATATATGTGCCCCGGCTTAAGAAAAACATCAGGGTTTTTGCATACATGGATGACATACTTGTGATTCTTCCATCCCGTAAACATCTGAAGACCCTTCACTCCATCATTACCAGTTATACTAAAAATTATAAGTTATCCATCAATCCTCACAAGTCATCATCCTGGTGCATCAACACTGGTAGGAAATTACTATCCAATTTTTTAGTGGAACCTCAGTGTTTTCTGGGGTTCCCTATCTTCAAGTCACAGACTGCTATGTCTGTCTGCCTACAAAAATCCATCATCAGCAATGCTACTTAGGTGGTTAAATCACTGTCAAGGACTTACCTTTCCTTACAAGGGAAGATTACTCTGATTAATATGAAGATCATGGCGAGCATAAACTACTACCTGCCAATAATGACAGTTACCAAATTATTCAGCTTGCAAATTCGAAGGCTCTGTGGTCCGCTCTTATAGAGAGGATGTACCACTGCAATTAGCATCTGCAGACTTCAGTTTCACGGGAGACAGAATGGTATGGGTCTCCATTCAATACAGACAATCAATTTCCAAAAAGGGCATTCACTTTTAGTAAACCTGGGGAAAAAATATTCTCTATCAGATATTATAGAGACTGTAATACCTACTGACAGACCTCCCCCCAGTAAAGACACATGGCTTGACACCATTATTAAACAACAATTTTTATATATTGGGCACTCAACAGAAGAGTTTAGGGTGCAGCAAGCATAAAATCGCCACAATATTTAAATATCTGCTACTGGAGTCCAAACTTTTGGATTATCTGATCAAGGTGAATATGGGCTCTATGCCAACTGATTCATTCTTATACTATAAGCAGTTCCTAAATAAAGTAGACCTAATTTGTCATGCCTGCTCTAGAGGAGAGGAGACCTTTAATCATCTGTTAAATATATGTCCAGGCTATAATGGTATTAGAAGTATCATCTCTCAACACTGCATTATAGAAGTGGATAAAATCCTGGACATCAGGGGTTGTCTCTCCTCTGGAGACTTTACAGTTATCAGGTTATCTGTCTTCCTGACATATGCTTTTTGGTACACAAGATGCAGAACAAAGTTCACACAACCAACACCAGACCCCAATGCTATATTTTGCGATAAGCTCAAAGCTCTTCAAAACAAGGATAAGATATTATCCTCTAGATTTTTATTTATTAATACATGGAGCCTACTAGTATGGCCCACAGACTCTACATGAATATTGGACCTGATATATCCACATTGTAATGTATCATAAATGACGTAGTCTATGATGCAACATGCTAGATTTTACTAGAGAGGCATTGATTTCATACTATATGTATCCCAGCTGATAAGTTAGCATTATTGGGCCAACCTTAAAAGGGGGGGGGTCTATACCAACAAAATGAAATGTATGTAATCATTTATCAACCTGCTAGTGCAGAGAATGGCTCCGGCATACATCTACCAGACCAATGTCGTCAATGGATGAGCCAACATTAACAAAGTGCATTTATTATTCATCTGTACAATTTTATTATGTCAATAAATATATTTTTAAAATAAAATTAGGTCATGTGACATCTGACTTGATTTTTTTTTGGTAATGGATGAAATAATAATGTTACTATGCCCCCTACAAGTTTACAATACCAATGATATTTAACAAAATATATAATTCAATAATTGATTTCTAATTACAGTTAAATAAAATAAAAGTACAGCTAACTCAGCTTTCCACTAATATCAATATACTCTTATGAACTAAGTCAATTATGATATGATTAAATACTTAATAATAATTCAAAATCAGTTAGCCCAACATATATTTCCATTTTCACCAACTTAATATATTATAAAATAAAATCATCTTATTACATAACATTAAGATTTTCAATATCCAACCATAACAATATATATAATAAACGATAGACTCCTATTTGATACTTACTCAAAAACAATTGACAAATCACATCAAATTACTCTTCAGTTTATTAAAGCTAAGTTATTAAAACTTTAAGATATAACTGTCAATGCATGTAAAAGAATGTTATTATAATCAAATATTAATGTAAAAATTTAATATTTAAATTGAATTTATGATCCACATTAATGAATTTTAAATATAATTAAAACAAATCAGTCTATTTTGAAACAGAATAAAATATATTACTATTATCAGCTTTAATATATAATTTTTTTCTACAGTACAGTCCTTTTCATACCTGCACTCCAATATATAATATATAGGGGGTTTGAATTCAGACTTTCACATGACCCTCAACTATCCATACTATCTCATACTGCTGAGACACATGATCACACACAGGTCAAAAAGATAAACAATCACCAATATAAGTATTTTGTGCTAAATCAGCACTCATCAGTTGGTCCAGATTGTCATCTTCACACATATATACAATCAAACCTCCACTTATATTAAGATAGTCAATCTTCATACTTTAATGAACATGCTTCAATCTACTCCACCACACAACTCTTCAGCCATTCATTTCATTGAAAATCTGATGATGAAATGTTCAAAGCCACCATTGGTGCCAACCGTATGTCCTGTACATGAGTGGTCAGAGTGGCTTATGGTCAACATGGGTAGGATGAGAAGGTTGGAACCAATGTGGGCTTTAAGTGTTTCATCATCACATTTTCAATGAAATGGATGGTTGAAGAGTTGTGAGGTGGAGTGGATTGAAGCCTGTCCATTAAAATATGAAGATTGGCTATCTTAATATAAGCTGAGCATTTATTGTATATATGTGTCAAGATGATAATCTGGGCCAACTGATTGAGTGCTAGTTTAGCACAAAATACATATATTGGTGAATGTTTAGCTTTTTGACATATGTGTAATCAAATGTGTCACTGGTATGAAATAGCATGGATAGTTGAGGGTCATATAAAATTCTAAGTTTCAAATCCCCTATATATTATCAGCTTTATAACTAAATAGAATTATAATAATTATTGTTGTATACTCACTTAATATAACATTTATTTTAATCAATAATGATTTAAAATAAAATATGCAAAAATCTAATTGCAACTATCTGTACACATCTTTAATAATTATTCTGTTCATAACTTTGTCAATCATCAAATCAATATATATATAATTTTCTATATTAATATATCTATTATTTGTTACTAACAAAATAATTGTAATAAGGTTCTAATTACTTATCGGATATTTAAGAATGTCAAATCAGTTAATGTATTGCTGCATGAAATTTATTCCTCGTCAGATAATAAACATTAAATTCAATACAAACAAAATGATATGTAATTATGCTTTCTCACTGATACTATGGTTTTTATTTCTGAATTATTTTGTAACTGCTTCTATTGAATTATGTGGTATGTTCAATTAGTGAATAATGTCTCATCCAAATACAATTAACCATAAATTTGCATTGTAAAATTAAATGACAACCAAGAAAGTTTCTTGTTTAAAATTGATTCCAAAATATATTAACAAATTGATATAAATTAAAATCATATATATATATTATAATGGTCGGGGTAATTTGATGGATAGTTAGAGTCTTATGTATCTGCCATACAGGACACCACCAGGCTATTGGAACCTGGAAAATTTATATAGTAGGCAGATATGCACTGTTAAAGATCCAATTTTTATTGTATATTGACCATTAGCCCGTGCCACTAGCTCATGGAGCAGCAGAGATAATGTACACTTTATTTTTAAAAAAAAAGAAACATAATAAAAAATAAGAATTAGCCACTGCCAGATTATCAATACACAGAAACATTTATTTTGCACATATAGAAAATTTAGAATTATTTTAGTATAACTTTTACTTTATAATTTGATTTACATTTTAACTTTTGATTTTATAAGTTCGCACAGATGAATTTATTAATATTTTATTAGATTTAGATATTTATTATCTCATGAAAGTGTAATCTAGAAAGCCATGGGGTTTAATGATGCAACAAAAAAAGAAAAGATTTGGCTTGTAACTTTTTATTATTATTGGCAATCATTTTAAATGAGAAGGAATAACAAAATTTGTTATCATTCTTTTTTTTTTCTTTTGCTTCTGCCTAAATTTTGATTAAATGGAACTTTATCTGGAGTGAATAATATCAAAGAATGATTATCTGAGAAAAACTTGCTAGCTGATGGATTTGATTCTTTTTGTCTTATATCTCTACAACTAATTACCATATGGAGGAAAGAAAAATTATTGGCAAGCATGCACCTGAAAGAAAAAATAAGTTATTTTAAAACGAATCACTATACCTGTTCTGAAGATTCTAATGAAAAAAATATGTGAGATAACTTTACTATATCTGATAGTTCATCTTAATTTAACAAGCAGAAAAAAATCTTTAAGGAATGTCAACTGCCATTATTCATGAAATTTGAGCACTTGATAACTAAAGATAAGCTGTTATGTTAATATAAGTCAAGCAGGATTAAATCTATACTTTTACAATAACTGTTAATTTTGAAATTAATAATAATAATAATAATAGTAGTAGTAGTAGTAGTAGTAGTAGTAGTAGTGGTAGTAGTAGTGGTGGTGGTAGTAGTAGTAGTAATAGTAATAATAATAATTTTTATTTTTATTTTTTTTATTTATTTATTCATTATGAAGCAAACAATAAATGTATAATACAGTGAGATAAATTCCATACAAGAAAAATCTTGTGTGAGGAATTTAAATGTAACAACTAAAAACACTAATAAAATACAAAAAAAAAAAAGTATAAATATAACATAAAATATTAAAATCACACAGATATTGCATTTGGCAATTCAATCACAGTAGTAAATAATTACATCATAACATATAATATAAACAAAAAAAAAAATAAAAAAAATAAAACTAATGCTTAGCATAATATAACCAGTGCCATAAATGCTTTTTAAAAATCAAATAAGATAGTGTTCATTAAATTCACAGAACAATCTCTTATAAATAAATATTAAATAATTTAGGACCATTATAACTAAATTGCTTCCTACTGGATGTTTTAAGAAAATTAGGTAAAGCTAACTAATATTTAGTAGATAAACGAGTATTTACTAAAAAACACTAATAAAATACAAAAAAATATATATATATATAACATAAAATATTAAAATTATACAGATATTACATTTGGAAATTCAATAACAGTAGTAAATAATTACAACATAACATACAGTATAAACAAGAATAAAATAAAATAAACAAAATAAAACTAATGCTTAGCATAATATAACCAGTGCCATAAATGCTTTTTAAAAATCAAATAAGATAGTGTTCATTAAATTCACAGAACAATCTCTTATAAATACATATTAAATAATTTAGGACCATTATAACTAAATTGCTTCCTACTGGATGTTTTAAGAAAATTAGGTAAAGCTAACTGATATTTAGTAGATAAACGAGTATTTACTAAAAAACACTAATAAAATACAAAAAAAAAGTATAAATATAACATAAAATATTAAAATTATACAGATATTACATTTGGAAATTCAATAACAGTAGTAAATAATTACAACATAACATACAGTATAAACAAAAATAAAATAAAATAAACAAAATAAAACTAATGCTTAGCATAATATAACCAGTGCCATAAATGCTTTTTAAAAATCAAATAACTAGTGCTCATTAAATTCACAGAACAATCTCTTATAAACATATTAAATAATTTAGGACCATTATAACTAAATTGCTTCCTACTAGATGTTTTAAGAAAATTAGGTAAAGCTAGCTGATATTTAGTAGATAAACGAGTATTTACAACAGAAGATTTAGTATCCAAATGAAGTTTCCTACAATAAATATCAAGAATCACTCTATATTTATACAAATGGAAAACATCTAGTATATTAAAAGTGGCATAAATATCTTTAACAGATGTGGCACGTGATCTACCAAAAATGATACGCATTGTATAATTCTGTAAAACAGACAATGTAGTCATTGCAAAAGTAGAACAGTTCCCCCAAACTGATATATTATAACATAATAAGCTTTGATAAGAAGAAATATATAAAGTAATCAAAGCTGACCGAGGAAAAAATTTAGATAAGTAGAAAAACATATAATTTAATTTACGTAAACGAGAACAAAGGAAGTCAATATGGTTTGACCAAGATAGTCTGGAGTCAATAAAAATACCTAGATAGCAAATATTATCAACAAAAGAAATGTTAGCACAAGTACAAGTGCTATTACAATGCCAAAAATACTTATTACAAATAGTAATGTTAAGCGAATGAATATTTGACCTATAAGAAAAATTAATAGCTTTTGTTTTACTCAGATTAATTGATAAATTATTAAATGCTAACCATTTACTAATTAGGATTAAATCATCATTAATTATTTTTTCAACAAAATTATATGAAACTGCAGCATAAGATAAAGCAATATCATCTGCAAAACCATAAATCTTAGATTCTAAAGGTAAAGAAAATAAATCATTTATATAAATTATAAATAAAATGGGACCCAAAACTGAACCTTGTGGTACACCATGGTTAACTGTTATAAAAGAGCTTACAACACTAGAAATATTTGTTGCTTGTTTTCTATCCTTTAAGTAACTCGCAAACCATGAAATAAATCCACCACGAAAACCATATGAATATAAACGCTTAAGTAAAATTTTGTGAAATACAGAGTCAAATGCCTTAGACAAGTCTAAATAAATAGCAACAGTTTTAAAATCCTTATCTAGTGAAGTTGTCAAATTGTTTACATGACTATAGAAAGTGTCCAAGGTACTTCTACCAGAAATAAATCCATATTGATGTTCAGATAAAATATTATTTTTAGATAAAAATGACATCATTTTCTCTTTAACCACCATCTCTAACAATTTGGATATTACAGATATAATAGATATTGGTCTATAATTGTCAAGCTGTACAGGATCACCCTTTTTAAAAACAGGTGTAATAAAACCAACCTTCAAACAAGTAGGAAACAAACCAACATTTAAGGAAAGATTAAACAAATAAACAAGAACAGGTATGAAAGCTGACTTATTTTCCTTAAGAATCTTTGGTGTTAACTTATCTAGACCAGCTGAATGAACATTCTTTAAGAGATCAATTTTACCAGACAAATCCAAATCAGTAACATCTGTACACAAAAAAGAATTTACACAAGAATCAGCAAAAGACAATTCTTGTACTGGTGTTCTATCTATTGACAGATCTGAAAAAAAATTATTAAACAAGTCAGCAACACATTTTTCATTATTTTCTACTTCAATCAAATTATCATTGTGTTTTATAAATTTAAGTTGATTTGATAAAGGTTTCTTTACAAGAGAATTTATCAACTTCCATTTCAAAGAAATATTTTTATCATTAAAATATTTTTGATAATATTGAAATTTTAATTTCCGAATATCAGATTTAATCTCAGTATTCAATTTCCTCAAAGTCAACAAATCTCCACCCAAACATTTTAAATGATTTCTTTGATTAATTTTTCCAATCAAATCATTCGTTATCCAGGCTGAGCGCTTGCGGTTTTTGCTAGTCAATTTAAAACTAACCATAGATTTTGCAATTAAAGATTTACAAATATCTTGAAATTTTAAAAATGCTGAATCAACATCATGCAGAGCAAAAACATAATCCCAATTCTGATCAGATAATAACATTTTTAGTTTATTATGTGATAACTTATTAATATATAAATGAGTATTTACATGTGGTCTACAATTTAATAACCTCAACACAGTTGCAAAATGATCCGAAATAAAAATATTTTGTACAGACGATTCATAACTTTGATTCTGGTTTAATCTGACAAATATATGATCCAAAATTGATTGACAAGATTTCGTAATACGAGTAGGTGAAAAAATAGCTTGATTAAAACCATAACTATAAAGCAAATTCAAATATCGTACGGTAGGCCCATGTAGATTATTACATAAATCTATATTTAAATCTCCCATAAGAATTACTGAAGTAGTATGTAAATCAGACAATAACACATCAAGTTCAGCTATAAAATCCAAAATGATACTTGTGCACGATCTATATAAAGCAACAATAGTTAACACAAAACAAGGTAAATTCAGATGAATCAAAACACATTCTGCAGAGGCAAGAAATGGATTATGATACGTAAATTTAATGTTTTCTTTCACAAAAACTAATACACCACCTGAACGTGAAGACGCACGAGGAGAAAGAATATTTGAATAGCCATCCAGAACATATAAATGCTGTTCTTCAATGGAAATCCAAGATTCAGTTAAAATTATCACATCATAAAAACCGGCAGGAAAATCATTTAAATACACAACAAATTCATCGAAATTAGATCTAACACTTCGTATATTCATATGAAAAACATTTAAATTAGACAAAGTTTCATCATGAGAATAAAATGCATCAAGCTTCACTTTAGGAAATAAATTTCAAAACGCTGACAACTCAGATTCATTTTTAATTAAAACACACGGAGAATTTAAATCATTTCTAATATAAACCAATCCATTACGTATAAAAGCCATACCTTTACGTTCACGCATTTTTTGCTTAGCCTTCCATAACAGCTGTCTAATATGTGGAGTTATACGTTGATTAATATATACACGCTGACTAGATTCCATTAACAAAAAATCAGAAACCGATTTAATAACATTTCTCTTCAATAAAAATGATTTAGCTAAATTTCGCGAAGCAAAACGAGTAACAATAAAACCTGCTATATTATTAGATTTAGATTTTGTCCGATAAACATTCTCAATACAATTAGTAGTAAAGTTTTCAATTTCAAGTTTTTCCGCCAACTTCGTTACAATTAAAGATAAATTTTCATTTTCACAAAAGGGAACACCTTGTATTTCAATTTCACAATCCAACCGTAAACGTTCCATAGAGTCAATTTTTTCCTTTAACAAAGTGATTTCGTTTTCACAAGAATCATACATATTTGACAATCGTAGTAAATTATCATTATTTTTATCAACTTTACCCCGCAAAAAATCCACGTCAACCTGAAGCTTCGCAACCGTAATTGTAAGCTCTGAAATTGCCGTATGTATAACCGGAAGTAATTTTAATTTTTCCAAAATATCACTTAAAATCAAGTTCGAAGAATCACTATTATTTACCATAACAGAACCATCACTATCAGGTGGAATTCTACAAACATTACATCTCCATTCCTGCTTTTTTTTTTTAAAGACATTCGTCTATAGGTAGCCTCTCCTAACGTTGAGCACGTGTAATGAAAACTGGTGCTACAGCCCATACACGAAACAAAATTTCCATTTTTTGGTAGTAAATCATGACAAATCTTGCAGAAAGACATTTTATAGGCAAATCCAATTAAATCCTATTTTACTGAACACAATAAAAATTAATATTTATAAATAAAAATACAGTAAAACAAAACAAAAGCAAGAGAGAAAAAATTGAACACGTCTTAATAATAATAATAATAATAATAATAATAATAATAATAATAATAATAATAATAATAATAATAATAATAATAATAATAATAATAATAATAATAATAATAATAATAATAATAATAATAATAATAATATAAAAAGACAAGTCTATCAAAATAATTCAGTTGTTTGTTTGTTTTTTAAAAAATAAAAGGTTACAGTGTACACATTGGTTATTATTCTTTTTTTTTCTTTTGGGATTGTCATGACAAGCCAACAGTTCACCAGGTATTTTTTTTGTTTGTTTTGTTACATATAACTAATATATTGTATTGGACCATACTTTTCTGCAGAATTCTGCTCCTAATCTTGCACTGAGCATGAAGTGATCAAGATTTAACAGGGAAAGAAATGGATACCAATTTAGCTGATTGTCTGTACTCATATATATTGGTACTTCCAGCTAAACTGATAGAAAGAGTGAATTGACAGGACTCTGCCAATTAAAAACCCCTTTAGTTAATGTCCTACTCAAATCCCCGAATGTTTAGGACCTATGGTAAGTACACATTTTTGAAAAGTCTATTTACAAATAGCTTTTGCACGCCACTCCTAGAAAAGAATAAAAATGAATTTCTCCCCTGCTAGAAGAATATGTAATACCATATGTACAGCGGAGCATGAGAATAAGATTTAACATGCTGGTAGACTGATGTCCCATGTGGCTAGTTCAGTACACTCTATATCCAGGGTCTTCAATGAGTAAGTTAAATAGTTATAATAGGTACGTGATTGATAAGGAAAGAGTACACTTTATCAGATAAATAATAATATGAAAATGAAACAAGTTTAATATTATGATCAAGTATTTATTTAATCCCAAATACCCACCACCATTTCATACTTAAAATGATATAATAAAAATAAATAAATGAATTATTATCATTAACCCGCATATATATTTGATGCTTTGAAATAGGTAAAACATAAATACAATTTTAAATGAATAAAAAAAATAATAAATCCCTAAAGCTATTTACACTGTTTCATAAAGAATGGAAGTGGTCTGAGCTTTTTACCCTGTAGAAATAAGTTATGTCTTATGTGATTTGATATATATTTCTCATATAAAAGATTTTCAGTTATACAGACATACACTTCTACTCAGGACTTTAAAACATGTTTTATTGATAGCAAATATAATAAAAAAACAACTATGCATACTTATATTTGCACTTTAAAATATTTCCTTAATTTCGTATTTTACGACATGTCAATAAGGTTGCATTAGCTCAGATACCATAGAGCACTCAACATGAGGTGCTGTATCTATTTGCCTTTTATGATAAATTCTTATAGATGTATATACATGCAGAACAATTATACACTCACTACTATTCTAAATATAAAGTTATTAGTGGATTTGCTTATGGGAAATTCACAATAAATAAACCCTTTGGCACTCATCATAAGATGCCACAGTGATAAAAAATAACTTAAAAGGATATACGGATAAATACATTTTTAGACACTCACCATAAGATGTCATATTTACCAAATATTACAAGTGTATGTGTGTGTATATCCACATGTATATTTATGTATGATAATTTTCAGGAGTAACAACAAAAAAAATAGCAACAAAAAAAAATCTAATTGCAATCTTTGCTGAAAATACTAGAATTTGAAATAGAAAAATGAATTAAAATATTTAAGTAAAAGCTGTATCATTATGTCTGTAATAACCATAAATTCAATATATATATATATATATATATTGTACCTATATTGATATAGGCACATATAATTTTTATCTAAAATTATTATTAAAGTAATCTTTCATAAAAGAAAAACAAAATTAAATGTTGAAAAGTTTATTGCAGCTTGTTTTTGAAAAAGATAAGAATTAAATAGTTTTCTAGCATTAGTTTTTGAAATAAAAAAAAAAGCTGCAATTAATTAATCAAAAGGGGGGAGGGGGAGTCTTGGTATGAAAAATGAAACTAAAGGTTTACAAAAGGAAATAAATAGTTTTTATTAGTATTCATAAAAATATAATTTAAAAAGTTAAAACATACAAATCTCTTTTCATTCAAGTTTAATTAAAGAAAAAATAATGTTAAAACTAATATATGTGTGTATATATGTGCAATTGTCAACAATAGAATAAATGTTATTATAAATAAATGAAAGTTAAAGAAGATTATTATTAAAAACATGGCAATGGTTATTAATTAAAATATAAAACAACATCTCTGCATGGCTATTACTAATTAAGCAATCTTCCAAAACACGTTTATCAAAGGATTAATTGATAAAGAATTTCGACAACAGATATTTGCCGGAGGATATTGAAAAGAAAACACTTCATTGGTATAAATACTGAATATTTTATTGGACAATCAGTTGAGACAATCAGTTCACAAAGTAATTGAGTAGTGCAGTTCAGAAATTAATTGAGCAGTTAACAAACAAAATGCAGTGTTGAGAAGATCTTGGGAATGCACTTTTATCTCCAGCCCAGATGTCCAAGAAAACAGCAGATCTGCCCGTGAAATAATGTCAGCTTAACATCTTAGAAAATCTCCATCAGTATCTATTTGTCTCCGATAGTAATAATTTTGAAAATCAGGAAACTCAGCAAGGAAACGTCCCAGCTGGCTGGTAAGCATTCATAATGGAAATATCCTCACTGAAAGCAGCCACCAAAGAGAACAAAATTCTACGTCTACATTCAAAAGCCTAGGTAAAAACATTTACTTATTTTGTTTATACTGTAATAGCCATTGCATTGCATTAATTCATACGAATCTTTCAAGAGTCTAATTATATGAACTCTATATCATACATAAATGAACTATTGATGTGTGTGATTAAATTTCAAATACTATGTAGTCTTTTATTATCATTATTATGTGTGTGCATGAGTTAATATGTGTGTGATCCTTATATCAATATTATTAGTCAAAGTAGATAAATTCCCAGTGTTCTGTTATGAAAATATTCAAGAATATTTAAACTATTTAGAATGTTAATTTAAAATATGTGTGTGTTTTATTAGAAGTATAAAATGTTTACATTTAGTAAATAAATGTTTGTTAATAAATTATCTTTAAAATTAAACTTTATTTGTCAGTCAATTCTTTTTAACAAATTCTTTTATCAATTCTTTTAATCACTAATTAAGTATAATCTATTAGTGATTACAAACAGCTGAGCTAGTCGTGGATTTAGGCGTTGAGTTAGTGGTCACTGTTCAAAGTGCGTTGTCTATTCTTTTAGTATTCTTTTAGAATAAACAGCTGGCGCCCGTGTTTATACACAAACAAAAAAGTGCTTTGGATTTGGTGTTGAACTCAACAGCCGAGAAGAAGCTATGTCCTGGAAATGTAACACTAGTTATATACTTTATAGCTATCGTTTGGGCATACATACTCTCCGAGTATGTTCTTCTCTGCCTAAGAGACCGGTGTTTCGAATGCACACATTCGAATTCAGTTCAATATATATAAACATTACAAGCATAAAGCTAAACTAGTCAATATAAAATCAAAACTACCACAAATCCAAAATTAAACTAGACCAGCATAAAAATAATATTAAAACACAACCTAAGGTTTCACTGCTACAAGCAGACTGCTCAAGTGTAAAGAAGTACAAAAACTACACAATATATATATATATATATATATATATATATATATATATATATATATATATATATATATATATATATATATATATATATATAATATAATATTAAAAACTACTCCACAAATCCATTCACTTCCCATCCACCCTTAATATTAAAAGAACTGTTAAGGGTTGATGGGAAGTGAATGGATTTGTGAGTAGTTTTTAATATTATATATATTGTGTAGTTTTTGTAGTTCTTTACACTTGAGAAGTCTGCTTGTAGCAGTGAAACCTTAGGTTGTGTTTTAATATTATTTTTATGCTGATCTGGTTTAATTTTGGATTTGGAGTAGTTTTGATATATATATATTGTAACGATATATAAATATGTCATTACATTAATTTAAAATAAAAACTTAAAAGTTCGCAAATAAAAGTAAAAAACTAAACGCTAAAATTAAAATGTTTGTTAAACGTATATACATTCGCACAGATGCCAAACTTTAAAAATATTTTTTTTTAAAAAAAACAAATAAATAAGTATTTGAACGTACTTTTTTATAAAAAAAAAGTACAAGATTTAAAAATAAAAACAGGTATTAATTAATTCTTGTAATCTGTAAATGGAAATGATTGTTTATAAATTGTTTGAAAAGCAAGCTAGCCTTGGGCTCTTGTATAATTAAAATGATCTGATGAAAGATAGATAAGAAAATAAAGAGAAATTAGCTTGACCAATGGAAGCACTAAGCCTTGGCTCGGACCCTAATGAAAGTGATGGATTAGTGACGTTTTGTTGATTGAATCCGTGTGGATAATATAAAAAGGGAAATACAGTTTTTTCTGACAGTTCCAGCATTGTGTGTTTGAGAGTTGTGGTAGGACGCACATACCACACTCTCTATTTAAAAAAGAAAAAGGAAAAGACTGTGATACCTTGAACCAGCTATTGCCATCTCCAGAACATTATCTTCCAATGGAGGCATCATGGGAATTAAAAGCAGAAACCTGGACTCTTCTACCGTAAGCTATATTGACATGAACTCTAAATTTAAAAATAATTAAGAACTTTCGTTCAAGCTTATGAACTTCCATCTGACTTTTTTAAGTTTAAAATCAAATTAATAATGTTTAATTTTATATGTTTTCCGATTGATAAAAATCATTTCCATTTTTTTTCTCTTATTGTATAAATTATTTATTGTTTAAATTTTAAATGATGAAATTTAGGTTGGGTATAGACGTTGCATAGATTCGTTAGCAGTTGATTGTTGTGGTTTCCACAGTCGATTAGAATATATAAGTCAACGATGTTAATGTGGGCATCTTACGATGAATGCCATGGGGCCTTGTGTATTCCCTTTTGCAATTGACGTTATCGATGATTTTGTATTTTGATCGATTGTGTTTAATTTGGATGTTTTTGACCGTGGAATCTGTGCAGCCGATCTATACTCAACATTTTAAAAACAAATTGTATAAAAATAATCTGTGCGAACGTATTTAAATGTTAAATTTAAGTCGGGCATGAATGGCTATATAGTTTTGTAAAGTTATATTAAGGGAGGGTAATCTTAGGTTATTCATTTCGTAGTTGAATTGGTTCAATGGATTGGATATATTTGTGTAATTGTAGATGTAGTATGAGATCCGCTATGGGCAGGATTATATATATACGCCACACACCTTCTGTTTGCCTATGGATGGGTTTGTAAGATGGCAAAGGACCGCAGTCCATTCCTATGGAGTTTTATGTTTATTGTTCTACTTGCCAACAGATGTGACATTCCTGTTGGTGGAGAGACAATGTCTTCTCTAATTCTACTTACTGATCAGATGTACATTCCTGACAGTATAGTATTTTGTGTTGTCGTATTTTCATGCTACATTGAATACATAAATGTATCAGATGGATTGGCGCCGGTTTGATTGCGAAATTTGTTGCCTAAGGTTAAATCAGGGAAGAATATTTTCTTTTCAAATGCAGATCTATGTAGTCTATTCATACTCGACTATCTAAATAAAATATTAAACTCATTGAAACTTAGTTAAATGTAAAATTAAAAGTTAATATAAAAATCTAAAATGTTAAACTTATTCCTCAAATTAGAATGATTTTATATGTGCGTAAATAAATATTTTTATGTGTTAATTTCTGGCAGTGGCTTTTATTTATTTATATTTAAGATATAAATTAAGATATAGATTTTTATCTCTGCGTCTCCACTGAGCTAGTGACTTGGGCTAACGATCTGAATATTTAAATAAAGTGGAATCTTAACAGCGCGTATCTGCCTACTCTATAAATTTTTCTAGGTTTAAATGCCTAGATGGCGCCTCTGTAGAGCAGATATCGTAGTTTGCGGTTAGATTCGATCTTCACTTTCATTTCGATCGTTATAACTGGCTACCCAACTTGGGCCGATCTTTAATAAACACGAGTGCCCTGAGAATTTTAAAAGTGAATCATGCAAATAACATTTGTTGTTTTTTCTGAAATAAGTACATTTTTGTACTAACGTAAAGTTATAGCCAGATGTTTAATAAACCACTAGTACTTTTGAAAATAAATCATGCCCGTAATATTTTTTCTGAAATTAGTATAAATATATTTGTTGTATTGACGTGGAGTTGCAGTTTGAAGTTTTGTTTAAAAAGTGCTGCCAGTAAGAAAAATTGCGCATATGTAGAGATAAATTCGAGGAATAAAAACTAATAAATAAAACGTAATAATAAATCTAAATCATATTTTTTTAAAAAAAAAAAAGTCTTGTTAAATTAAAATCTAATCGTTCAACTTGCCTAAGTAATAGTTAAAGGTAGGAGAAATGAAACTTGGAAGGGAGGGGGCAGAAATTTAGCTGGTAATAGGGAATCAACAGTCAACTTTTTTTTAATCATTATATTTGTGTGTAATTACTGTTTTGTCTTGTAAAAAAAAAAGTTTTGTCCTTTTGAAATTTTCATATATAATCAATTTGTGTAACGTAATTACTAACACTAAGTAAATTCTTTTTTTTTTTTAATGTTTTTGTTTTTTGAGGAAGTTTACTGATATGTAACGATATATAAATATGTCGTTACATTAATTTAAAATAAAAACTTAAAAGTTCGCAAATAAAAGTAAAAAACTAAACGCTAAAATTAAAATGTTTGTTAAACGTATATACATTCGCACAGATGCCAAACTTTAAAAATATTTTTTTAAAAAAAAACAAACAAATAAGTATTTGAACGTACTTTTTTATAAAAAAAAAGTACAAGATTTAAAAATAAAAACAGGTATTAATTAATTCTTGTAATCTGTAAATGGAAATGATTGTTTATAAATTGTTTGAAAAGCAAGCTAGCCTTGGGCTCTTGTATAATTAAAATGATCTGATGAAAGATAGATAAGAAAATAAAGAGAAATTAGCTTGACCAATGGAAGCACTAAGCCTTGGCTCGGACCCTAATGAAAGTGATGGATTAGTGACGTTTTGTTGATTGAATCCGTGTGGATAATATAAAAAGGGAAATACAGTTTTTTCTGACAGTTCCAGCGTTGTGTGTTTGAGAGTTGTGGTAGGACGCACATACCACACTCTCTATTTAAAAAAAAAATGAAAAGACTGTGATACCTTGAACCAGCTATTGCCATCTCCAGAACATTATCTTCCAATGGAGGCATCGTGGGAATTAAAAGCAGAAACCTGGACTCTTCTACCGTAAGCTATATTGACATGAACTCTAAATTTAAAAATAATTAAGAACTTTCGTTCAAGCTTATGAACTTCTATCTGACTTTTTTAAGTTTAAAATCAAATTAATAATGTTTAATTTTATATGTTTTCCGATTGATAAAAATCATTTCCATTTTTTTTTCTTATTGTATAAATTATTTATTGTTTAAATTTTAAATGATGAAATTTAGGTTGGGTATAGACGTTGCATAGATTCGTTAGCGGTTGATTATGTTGAAGTTTTCACATTTGATTAGAATATATAGGTCAACGATGTTAATGCGGGCATCTTACGATGAATGCCATGGGGCCTTGTGTATTCCCTTTTGCAATTGACGTTATCGATGATTTTGTATTTTGATCGATTGTGTTTAATTTGGATGTTTTTGACCGTGGAATCTGTGCAGCCGATCTATACTCAACATTTTAAAAACAAATTGTATAAAAATAATCTGTGCGAACGTATTTAAATGTTAAATTTAAGTCGGGCATGAATGGCTATATAGTTTTGTAAAGTTATATTAAGGGAGGGTAATCTTAGGTTATTCATTTCGTAGTTGAATTGGTTCAATGGATTGGATATATTTGTGTAATTGTAGATGTAGTATGAGATCCGCTATGGGCAGGATTATATATATATGCCACACACCTTCTGTTTGCCTATGGATGGGTTTGTAAGATGGCAAAGGACCGCAGTCCATTCCTATGGAGTTTTATGTTTATTGTTCTACTTGCCAACAGATGTGACATTCCTGTTGGTGGAGAGACAATGTCTTCTCTAATTCTACTTACTGATCAGATGTACATTCCTGACAGTATAGTATTTTGTGTTGTCGTATTTTCATGCTACATTGAATACATAAATGTATCAGATGGATTGGCGCCGGTTTGATTGCGAAATTTGTTGCCTAAGGTTAAATCAGGGAAGAATATTTTCTTTTCAAATGCAGATCTATGTAGTCTATTCATACTTGACTATCTAAATAAAATATTAAACTCATTGAAACTTAGTTAAATGTAAAATTAAAAGTTAATATAAAAATCTAAAATGTTAAACTTATTCCTCAAAATAGAAATGTGATTTTATATGTGCGTAAATAAATATTTTTATGTGTTAATTTCTGGCAGTGGCTTTTATTTATTTATATTTAAGATATAAATTAAGATATAGATTTTTATCTCTGCGTCTCCACTGAGCTAGTGACTTGGGCTAACGATCTGAATATTTAAATAAAGTGGAATCTTAACAGCGCGTATCTGCCTACTCTATAAATTTTTCTAGGTTTAAATGCCTAGATGGCGCCCTTGTAGAGCAGATATCGTAGTTTGCGGTTAGATTCGATCTTCACTTTCATTTCGATCGTTATAACTGGCTACCCAACTTGGGCCGATCTTTAATAAACACGAGTGCCCTGAGAATTTTAAAAGTGAATCATGCAAATAACATTTGTTGTTTTTTCTGAAATAAGTACATTTTTGTACTAACGTAAAGTTATAGCCAGATGTTTAATAAACCACTAGTACTTTTGAAAATAAATCATGCCCGTAATATTTTTTCTGAAATTAGTATAAATATATTTGTTGTATTGACGTGGAGTTACAGTTTGAAGTTTTGTCTTAAAAGTGCTGCCAGTAAGAAAAATTGCGCATATGTAGAGATAAATTCGAGGAATAAAAACTAATAAATAAAACGTAATAATAAATCTAAATCATATTTTTTTTTTAAAAAAAAAAAAGTCTTGTTAAATTAAAATCTAATCGTTCAACTTGCCTAAGTAATAGTTAAAGGTAGGAGAAATGAAACTTGGAAGGGAGGGGGCAGAAATTTAGCTGGTAATAGGGAATCAACAGTCAACTTTTTTTTAATCATTATATTTGTGTGTAATTACTGTTTTGTCTTGTAAAAAAAAAAGTTTTGTCCTTTTGAAATTTTCATATATAATCAATTTGTGTAACGTAATTACTAACACTAAGTAAATTCTTTTTTTTTTTTTAATGTTTTTGTTTTTTGAGGAAGTTTACTGATATGTAACGATATATAAATATGTCGTTACATTAATTTAAAATAAAAACTTAAAAGTTCGCAAATAAAAGTAAAAAACTAAACGCTAAAATTAAAATGTTTGTTAAACGTATATACATTCGCACAGATGCCAAACTTTAAAAATATTTTTTTAAAAAAAAACAAATAAATAAGTATTTGAACGTACTTTTTTATAAAAAAAAAGTACAAGATTTAAAAATAAAAACAGGTATTAATTAATTCTTGTAATCTGTAAATGGAAATGATTGTTTATAAATTGTTTGAAAAGCAAGCTAGCCTTGGGCTCTTGTATAATTAAAATGATCTGATGAAAGATAGATAAGAAAATAAAGAGAAATTAGCTTGACCAATGGAAGCACTAAGCCTTGGCTCGGACCCTAACGAAAGTGATGGATTAGTGACGTTTTGTTGATTGAATCCGTGTGGATAATATAAAAAGGGAAATACAGTTTTTTCTGACAGTTCCAGCGTTGTGTGTTTGAGAGTTGTGGTAGGACGCACATACCACACTCTCTATTTAAAAAAGAAAAAGGAAAAGACTGTGATACCTTGAACCAGCTATTGCCATCTCCAGAACATTATCTTCCAATGGAGGCGTCGTGGGAATTAAAAGCAGAAACCTGGACTCTTCTACCGTAAGCTATATTGACATGAACTCTAAATTTAAAAATAATTAAGAACTTTCGTTCAAGCTTATGAACTTCTATCTGACTTTTTTAAGTTTAAAATCAAATTAATAATGTTTAATTTTATATGTTTTCCGATTGATAAAAATCATTTCCATTTTTTTTTTCTTATTGTATAAATTATTTATTGTTTAAATTTTAAATGATGAAATTTAGGTTGGGTATAGACGTTGCATAGATTCGTTAGCGGTTGATTATGTTGAAGTTTTCACATTTGATTAGAATATATAGGTCAACGATGTTAATGCGGGCATCTTACGATGAATGCCATGGGGCCTTGTGTATTCCCTTTTGCAATTGACGTTATCGATGATTTTGTATTTTGATCGATTGTGTTTAATTTGGATGTTTTTGACCGTGGAATCTGTGCAGCCGATCTATACTCAACATTTTAAAAACAAATTGTATAAAAATAATCTGTGCGAACGTATTTAAATGTTAAATTTAAGTCGGGCGTGAATGGCTATATAGTTTTGTAAAGTTATATTAAGGGAGGGTAATCTTAGGTTATTCATTTCGTAGTTGAATTGGTTCAATGGATTGGATATATTTGTGTAATTGTAGATGTAGTATGAGATCCGCTATGGGCAGGATTATATATATACGCCACACACCTTCTGTTTGCCTATGGATGGGTTTGTAAGACGGCAAAGGACCGCAGTCCATTCCTATGGAGTTTTATGTTTATTGTTCTACTTGCCAACAGATGTGACATTCCTGTTGGTGGAGAGACAATGTCTTCTCTAATTCTACTTACTGATCAGATGTACATTCCTGACAGTATAGTATTTTGTGTTGTCGTATTTTCATGCTACATTGAATACATAAATGTATCAGATGGATTGGCGCCGGTTTGATTGCGAAATTTGTTGCCTAAGGTTAAATCAGGGAAGAATATTTTCTTTTCAAATGCAGATCTATGTAGTCTATTCATACTTGACTATCTAAATAAAATATTAAACTCATTGAAACTTAGTTAAATGTAAAATTAAAAGTTAATATAAAAATCTAAAATGTTAAATTTATTCCTCAAAATTTAAATGTTATTTTATATGTGCGTAAATAAATATTTTTATGTGTTAATTTCTGGCAGTGGCTTTTATTTATTTATATTTAAGATATAAATTAAGATATAGATTTTTATCTCTGCGTCTCCACTGAGCTAGTGACTTGGGCTAACGATCTGAATATTTAAATAAAGTGGAATCTTAACAGCGCATATCTGCCTACTCTATAAATTTTTCTAGGTTTAAATGCCTAGATGGGGCCTTGTAGAGCAGATATCATAGTTTGCGGTAGATTCGATCTTCACTTTCATTTCGATCGTTATAATATATATATATATGCGAGAGACAACTCTCTCTTTTTTTTTAAATGATTAATAATATTAATAGAAATGATATTTTTCTAATTATCAGAAATGTTAGAATTAATTAATTCAGTATTATAAAATATTTTTTAAAAAAAACTTATGTAGGTGTCTTCATCTTCTCCTGACTGGGCTTTGAGTGGGCTTCAAGTCAAATGGCTATGTGGTGAGGAGGCAAGGCAGCTTTTGTCATCATTGTGGCTGGCTAAAACTGGCATGATCACATCTTGGCAGTTTGGACAGAAAAAGGGCAGGTGCACTGGCTGGTTGTTTACCCCATGGTCATTTTATTGGAACCTTTAGTAGATTGTTTCATATTTTCTTTTTTTGTGCATTATAATAATTATGATTATTATTAAATATTCATCAGCTGTCTCGAATGGTTACTCGAATCCACAAGAAGACAAGAGTTCGTAAAAGAACTGTATAAACTGTATAATAGCTTTCTTCTTAAGAAGTATCAGTATTACTCTGGTCCATATATAAATCTTTAAGTGGCTGGATGATTGGAGAATTCCAGAGCCAAAGTAGTGAATGACTTGCCCAGAATGACTGCCAAAGAAAGAATGAAGTGAATCCCATAGCACTAACTAAAACCTATTCAGTCCACTCATACATAACCAATTCAGGTACCCCCCTGAGAAGTATGAATCAGCCAACCCTTTTAATTTAGCTTATCATTTACATTATAAAAATTCTTTTCTATTTTTCTGATTAAATTCTGCATAGCAGGGTTTGATATAATGTTTGGTTTACATCTTGAATACTCAGACCACTTGATTACAGATATCAATTCAAAAGAATTTTTATTTTATATACAAAAAAAAAGATAACAGTTTAATTATAGCATTGATTATCAAACATTTTGCTTTTGGTCAGATTTTTGCCAAAGCAATTAACATTCTTTGCTAAAGGAATAAAATGTCTGTTAATTAAAACAAAATTGTAATTATAATAAAAATAATTAATTTAACAGTTTACAAACTATTATAAACAATCTTTAAATCTGCAGAAGTACTTTTGGTTAATTTCTTAAACCTGCCTCAATGGCCATTAAATTAAAAAAAAAAAAAGATTTGTGGGATTTGAATTGATGACGTTTCCTTCTGCATTGTTTTTTTTTTTTTAATTTAATGGCAGTTGAGGCAGGTTTAAAAAATTAACCGAGTACTTCTGTGGATTTAAGGATTGTTTATAATAGTTTGTAAACCATTAAAGTAATTATTTTTATTATAATATATATATATATAACAGAAATAGAAACAGGCAAGTTTTTTATGAGTTTTCAGTGTAAATCCTTACACCCACTTTCTTTATCAAAAAACCTCTAAGAATGTATATAACCATTATTTAATTAATAAACATCACATGATCACCATTTTTTATGCTTTGTTAGATAACTATCATTTGTTATGCTTGCTTATAACTGTTATTAAAACAGGCAAAAGTCTGGAGATATTGGATGAGTAGGCACTAGATAGGGATTTTATGCACAAACCTTCTGGCATCCATTGATTACTCTGGCTTGCACTGAGTGCCAATACTGTATAAAGAGTTTTGCCTGTTTTAACAACATTATTTAATTACAGGATTATTAAGATTATTTTGTATATAGTGAAATAAGTTACAATCAGATTAAATTTTAAAAAAACAATAAAGAAATTGCAATTTAAATTGAAAGTGTATCATTAAATTGACTAAAATTTATAACAATGTCCATTTTAAAGGTTATATTTTTGAAATAATAATAATAAGAAGAAAAAAATCATAATAAAATAATAATAACAACACTGGTTTATGTATTTTAGAATTACTGTCTTTGTTTTGTTTTAGATCATATCTTTATAAAATAGTAACAATAATCGAGTGAGTTGTAGCTTGGGAGGTCATAAAAGTTCAAGAATCAAAAATAGAAATGTACACGATTCATATGTCTTGCTCTGTAGAAATTGCTATTCTACAACTGCATTAATTTATGCAGGGCATGTTTGCAGATATATATTAAAACAATTGGTGCAAATAATTTTTGACAAAATCTGTGAAAACAAGTAATTTTGTCAAAAATTGCTTTAAATGGTAAATATCGAAGTTGTAGACTAAAATACATTAAGGAAATGTCAAACAACGGCAAATTACCATTGATGATAATCAAATATTAACCTTTTGGTATAGTCTTCTATTATACAGTAATTTCATCAATCTAAGAGCCAAAATTTAAGTGCATATGTAAACAACATTATTTCTTAAAAATTGTAGTTTACATTAACTACAAGATCTATTAACATAATACACATTCTATTTTTACTTTTAACATTCATGCACCAAAATCTCAACATGGGTATATTATTCGCATTAACCATTATTTATACAAAGTTAATATACATTTACATTACACTTTCTGAAATCGTAATTTTCAACAAAGTTTTGGCATTTTTAGTCTATGTTTCGGATTTTCTGATAAAAATCAACCATGCACTATTTAATACCTGGCTGAAGGTTTGTAATGATGGTATATTATAAGATGTGATATGTTGGACTATTTCCATCATTTATGAGTGAATGTTGAATGTATAGAAAATTTTAAACTTTATTTAAACTTTCCAAATACAAACAACTTGTTGGTAATAACACACAAATAGACAATACAGGTTAGTAATTACACAACGTTTCGAATAGTATTATTCTCCACTCTTCTTCAGGTGTTGCTGGCCTATATGCACAGTGACAATGTTTGCTTAGAAGTTGAACTCACACCTTTAGATTCTTGTATATTGAATTTAAGGCAAACCTCTACCAACTGAGCTATTCTGTCAAAGGCAACATATAGTAGAAATTTGATATATTTATATATGAGGGTTGGTTCTAGGCAACATATAGTAGAAATTTGATATATTTATATATGAGGGTTGGTTTTATTATATGTTGCCTTTGACAGAATAGCTCAGTTGGTAGAGCATTTGCCTTAAATTCAATATTCAAGAATCTAAAGTTGCGAGTTCAACTTCTAAGCTAATATTGTCACTGTGCACATAGTGCAGCAACACCTGAAGACGAGTGGAGAATAATAATACTCAAAACGTTGTGTAATTACTAACCTGTATTGTCTATTTGTGTGTTATTACTAACAAGTTGTTTGTATTTGGAAAGTTTAAATAAAGTTTAAAATTTTCTATACATTCAACATTCACTCATAAATGATGGAAATAGTCCAACATATCACATCTTATGCACTATTTAACACTAATTCTTTTCTCTCCTAGAGAATGTTTAAAGCAAATGTTGGTGCTCTTTGTCTTCTTAAATTTAGGAGAATATATAATGGAACATGTTTTATTTTATTGTCATTCCTACTTGATTATCATATCATAATCTGTTCACTAACTAGAACTCTATACCCTCCTTTAGATCTCGAATAAATAACATTCACATTTTTTTTCGCAATTATTAGAATCGCTATTTTAATACTTTAATCCAACATCAAGGAAATATCAATATCTATAGTTCATTAGATTTGGGAAAAATTAAAATACAGTTATACTCAGGCACAGGTCGATATTTAGGTCGCTACTTTAAATCTGGTCGCCTCATCACTACTATAAGTAGTCATCTGTGAGTTTATTATCAAAACGTTCTAATTTGTTTACTACCACCTTTTATAGAATATTATTTTTCATCATATATTGTAATTGTCTTGAGTTCCGTTTAATTTTAACTAGTGATATCATAAATCATATATTTATCTATAAAATCCAATTTTGAATCAAAAGAGAGATATATAAAATCTAATCCTTTATCAGTTACAATTTAATGCAACTTACGAGAGAGTGCAAGTCTCTCAGCGCTTGTGATTATTAATAGCCAATCAGATCGTAAATACTGGGACAAGGATTTAACAAGAAAAGAGTGGTAACCACTCTTAACTTTACTTGTCTGTCTATATATCCAAGCCAGTCCAAAGTACTTATATCTGAAAGTGTGAATATTAAATATCTTCACACACTACTCACTGATTTCAAATTACAAACATACAATTTGACGTAATCGCCTTCTAATCAATAAACAGTATTTTAGTTAAAATTAATAGTAATCGAAAAAAGAAATCATTCAGGGAGATGGGGTTAAATATAAATCATTTTAAATTTTTAATAACTAAAAAAAACCTAATTGGATTTATTTTTTAGTCTTTCTTATTTTTTAAAATAAAAAAAAATAAAGAGTGTGTGTGTGGGGGGGGGGGGAATGTAACTAGTGGCTGCTAAATATACAGGACTTTAGTAAATTAACAGAAACACCAAAATAATAACAGTATATTTCTGACATAATGTAAGAACAGAAGTACTGTTTATGAGAATATAATGTTTCTTACTTTTGCAGATAGAAGTCTTAAAAATGTTGTAAAGATAATTTATGAACTGATTATCTAAAAGAATATAATCGCACATTGATATCCATTTGGCTAAACCAGATTAACTATGAACCCTTACTCATTAGATGAAATTAGATTGATACTTAATTTGTGCCTATTATTGGATTACTCCTGAGTTGTTTATGGAATATCTATTTAAATAAGAAAAATCTATACATTATAATAATATAAAAATTTAGGGTTCAAACTCCAGCTTGTAGCATCATAATCAAAATGCTACTATTATATTATAAAACACTTTACTAAACCAAAATGATAACAAAATACTTAACAAAACGTCAATATCAGTTCAATAAACATAAAAAAGAAACTGACGTATCTGATTTAAAAGAGTTTATAATGTTAATATATGGAGCAAAAGGGTTCAAAATTACTAAGTTGTTTGAAAGCAGAAAGTAAAATTTGGTAACAATAATGGTGATTCTGAATTAAAAGTTCACTTGAATGTTCATTAATATAAAATATAATCAAATAGCTTATTGCTCAATAGAGCCAAGTGGCATTTCAATAACTGAGATGCTTTGCCATTTATGGATCTTAATCTTCAAGTCTTTTTTCTACCACTGTTCTAATCTACACAGACAAAGTTATTGATAGACATTGTGAAACAGAGATAACAAGAATCAAAGGTACAAATCATTGTAAATATCAACATATGCAACAAAACAATTCATTATAATCTTTATGAGTAGATAAGTTTATAACTTATCTACCATTCCATCTTCACTACATTTTGATGTAAATCTCACACCACAAAATTGATGGTGCTATAAGAACTGGTAATGGGTGATATGAAGCCTCTTTCATAAACCTTTTCCAAATACGTGGTAATTGTTGAAATAAAATTTTTCAACATAATTGATTAATCAACCTGAGAAACCTGATTGTAAAGTTCATTTGATTTTGAAAGCCTTAGTGTGGTAATTTTTCTGTCCAAACACTATGGAAGAATTCCTGCTACATGTCTATCTGAACATTTTGAAAATTAGATTCATCTCTGGTCACAATTATTAATTTTGAACAATATCGTTATTTGTTGACATGGCCTATTTCTATTAATACAGTCTCTGTAGACAAATGTTGACCATTATAAACTAAAATGTGACAATACACATTTTCCACAGTATTCATAATTATATGACATTTTAAATTAACTGTCAATAGACTCCGAAGTCTTTTGAGGATTTAATTTTTTTCTCCACAAAGTTTAATTTAATAGACAGGGTATGAGCACAGACTTTCACATAACCCATCACTCTCCACACTATCTCATAATACTGATACACCCGAACACACATATGTCGAAAAGATAAATAATCACCAATATACGTATTTCATGCTAAACCAGCAATCGTCAGTTGGTCCAGTTTAATTTAATATTTTTAGATACTATTTAAATGTTATTTATTCTTATCCACATAAGATAAATAATCACCAATATAGTATTTCATGCTAAACCAGCAATCATCAGTTGGTCCAGTTTAATTTAATATTTTTTAGATACTATTTAAATGTTATTTATTCTTATCCACATAAGAACTGTTCTCTATCCCAACTCCATCTATAGTAGATTTGAGTAATCTGCTTACGTTTTACTTATATTGCGTGCGATAAATAAGTAAAATGATGTGTTGTTTGTATTATAAAAGTTTTTAAGGCATAGTGATATCCTAGGTGCATATTAATAAATAAATCACAATTGTTTTATTTTATCAATAACCCCTCCGCCGTTCCCGATATTTCAACTTATGTTTCTCTGATTAACTCTAATAAGGTACCAATAGTTTTTCACTCTTTATTAAAAATAAATAAATAATATTTTGGGTTTATTTTTTAAACCATCTCATAAACAATCTGAATGGTAAAATTTAATTATTCGCGAATTAATTAAAATTTCATAAGCATATTTTTTTATTAACCGTTTTGTAGAAAATGACATTATAATTCCTTCTTTTTTTCTCTCTCTACTAGATAATATGCAATATAGGTTTTTATATTAAAAACAGCAATAATTAGATTTTCTATCTTTTTGAATATTCATAATTTATTTTTTAATAGATTAATTTCAATAAATTTGTAACATTATCCATAATTTATTGAATGACAATTTGTTTATGTATATAAAATTTCCTTTCTTTTAATATTTAAACGGAATTATTTACTAAAAAATCTTAAGATTTTCTGCAATTTAATATTCTGATTAAACAATTTATGGCAATTCGATTTTTTTCTCTCGTTATCTTTTTTGTATACTTTCTAATTATAACTTAACTATATTCGGAAATGCCGATTTTTTTATTATTTTACTTTCTAATCAATATTATTTTCCGATTTAGCGCTGTTGCAAAAACTTGAGAATTCCTTTAAAAATCATGTTTTCTTTCTTTGTTTCTTTTTTTCTATTTATCTGAAATACAAATTTACAGCTATTTGTAAATCAGTATGCGAAGAAAAAAAATATTATTGCTAAAAGATTGTGTATAACCCTTTATATACTACTGCAAATACTACAATATAAAAATAGTATATGTATGCAAATTCATGCAAATATGTAAATTTAAATTTCTTTCTATTCATAATTGGAGGAAAGACACATTGCATACTCCAAATTAAATAAAAATAATTTTTAAAGAAAACATATGTTAGTAGAATTATAAATGAATGGTGAGTTGCTTGCAAAGTCATGTGTTATTTGGATATCAGAGGTGACAGATTAGATTTTAATACAAGAATCTTTAAATCCATTATCCATCACTTCATCTCTTTTCTCAATGGCTCAAAACAAAGCATAAATGGCAGATTGTACTTTGATTTGGGAATCTTTATATTGGGGAGTATTAACCACTATTCTAAAATGAACATGGCAAAAATAATCACATAGTTAAATGTTCTGGAAATCATATAATGAAAAAACATTTCTAATGGCAAGTTGGGAACAACATTTTTTTTCATTTGACTAAGTTAAGATTTTTTTATTTCATGTTTCTCAGAGTAAAAATTATTCTATATAACCTTGTTCTGCTACAATATTCAATTATATAGTATATGCTATTAATATTGGCTTTTATTCTCTCTATTTTTACCATCTAGTCAAATCTTCAGTAATCAGTAGATGCTAGATTACTATACTTTTAAACCTTTACCCAATGCTGACTTATCCAAATATCCAGACTAAATTTCTTATTTGTGGCTTTTTTCAATGAGGAATAATTTGTTTTTAAATAGGATACTTGGATCTTTTAAATGTTCCTTCACTCTAGAAGCCACTTTTATTTCTTATTATATTATTTAGCTCCCAGCTGAAATTGGATTTTTTTTAATATTTATTTTTTACTTCTAACCTATTTGCTTACATAGTTATGTAAATCTAAAACTGTTTCAGTTTCTATATAATATGAAGGCTTTAGTATTTATTTTTTGGCTAGAACTGATAAAAAAAAGAAAATCAATAATATATCACATGGCCTTAGCTTATATAAAAATAATGTATCACATGATCAACATCACACCTGTGTTTAAACAAATTACTTACTACATGTGGGCTAAAATCATGTAATGTTGGACAGGTGAGGATATTGTATTTATTGTTCAAACACTAAAACAGCATCTTATATACATTTTTCTTTCATCAAGCTAGTATACTTATAATACTGTGTATTTAGATGACGCTTTAGCAATATAATATATATTGTAAGAATTAGCCAATCCAATTCTTAAGACAGGTGCTTTTTAAAAAAGGATGGGGGAGAAGGGAAAAAAATTCATTAGTTGCCTTAAATTTAAAGCAAATGTTTTATAGCTATCTCTGATTATATGAATATTTTTGTTTTGATTCACGCTTCAATTTACATACGTTTTTAAACGACCCACTACTCTCAGTGCCATCTCATATTGCTGACCCACCTGATCACATACATGTAGAAAAGATAAATAATCATCAATATACGTATTTCATGCTAAACCAGCAATCATTAGTTGGTCTAGATTACTACCCTCACACATATATATAATTAGTGCTCAGCTTTATATTAAGATAGCCAATCTTCATATTGCTGGTTTAGCATGAAATATCTATATTGGTGATTACTTATCTTTTCAACATGTATGTGATCAGGTGGGTCAGCAATATGAGATGGCACTGAGAGCAGTGGGTCGTGTAAAAGTCTGGAGTTCGAATCCCGCCTATATTACATATATAAATGCAGGTTTAAACCTGTGCAATGTGTTAATACATGTTTTTAATAAAGGGTTTTAATTTTTGCTATTATTATTATTCGTTTAAAGTTAATATTTTGTTTGCATTGTATTATAAATGACAGCATAATATAAAAACAAAGAGCTGACCAATTATGGTTAAATTTCCATCAATAATCATTTTAATTGTAATAATGATTAAATGTGTGTTTGAATAGATCATGAAGGAAATGGAAAAATGCTTTATATTTTTTTTTCTTTTTACTTAAAATTTATTTAAGATTATTTATTTGAAATTATTTGTATTATTTTATGTTCAATGCTGTACTTGGGATGCTGGAACATTCTAATATATTGTCATCTGGTGTGTGTGCATCTTTATGTAAAACAATAAATAAGTTATTACAAGACACTATGAGTTAAAGATATTCAAGCACCATGGAAATACTGATGCAATAAAAAATGGAATTTTGAAGAAGGATTATTATTATTATTATTATTATTATTATTATTATTATTATTATTATTATTATTATTATTATTATTATTATTATTATTATTATTATTATTATTATTATTATTATTATTATTATTATTATTATTATTATTATTATTATTATTATTATTATTTTTTTTTTTTTTTCTTTATTCTAGTATGTACTTATGCCTCCACCTGGGTTAGCAAAAACATATTTGCTATTATGCTTTATTATTGCTGGATTATAGAAGAAATAAATTTATTATAGTGTGTGAGCAAACTATCAAAATACATCATCAAAAAGTTAAGCTATCCAGAGTTTTGTTAAATTCTTTGTTTCATTAGTGGCCAATTTTATCAGCCAGAAAATCATTAAAACAAAATGTATACGTAGAGAAAGAAAAATATAAGAAATCACAATTTACCTAAATCCCCAGAGAAGAAACATGGCAACATCACAATCAATAAAGCATTTTCAAAAACTTTTTAATTGGTCTCATCTGTTTCCATAGTTATTCTAAAAGAAGTACACACATAACTAAAAGATAATTCAATTTAAAAAAAAAAAAAGAATTATGTCACATAAGCAAGATTTCTTTCCATAATCTTATTTTTATCCATCTTCATATCGAAATCAACGGGGAAACATATTTGAAGATGAGAATATACGTTTTTTTAAACTATACAGAATCTTAAATATATATATAAAGAGAAAGATCAAAACTGGTTATTATTAATATTTATTTTATTTTTACATGTTCTGATTTTTCTTTAGCATTCCCCATTCAAAACTTAGAAATGAAGAACAAATATTAAATTTATGTTATATGATGCTATATTTTTATCACATATTTTTTAATAGTGTGAATGTGTTAAATTTAAATGTACATCAGAATTTCTTATCGATAAAACTACTTAAATTATTAAACCATTATTATTAATAATATAGATTTTTTTTTCACTTGTGATAATTAATTTAATTGTTAAAATTATGTATTTAAAGGCGAATTAATCTTGTAGAAATTTTCTTGAAGCGTAATGTTAAATGTGAACTTCCGGTAGTCTTAAAGGAAGTCATTTTAAATATATATTTGAAAATCGGTGGCTCTTTAAAATTGCATTCTTGTTATGTATTTACTGGATCTCTTTGAATATAAATGAAGATGAGATGGCATAGGGGTTCAGATAGTAATACTCTTATTGTATTTAGATATTTTGCCACTTGATAAAGGATCTGTTAGTAAGTATATTAATGTTTTAGTTATTTGTAAGAATAGTATTCATAAAAAATATATGTAGACAAGCGTTGGTGGCCTAGCCGTTAGCATAGCTGCCTTGCAAGCAGCTGGCCCGGGTTCGCTTCCCGGTCAACGCATTTGACATATGAAATATATATATAAACTTGAGGAAGATTTTATATATTTGGAGAAGTAATAATTATCCACTGAAGAAAACGTATTCCTGTTATCTCACATTATTTAATTATTAATTAAATAAGATATTATATTATCTATTTACATAATATAGATGGGCTTTATTAATATTGTGGTAATAAATAATGTTTATTATGCAAACATGATATTCTTAAATTATTTGGGAACTATTTATAATGGAACTGCTACGATGTAAATAAAATATTAACTCATTTATTCATTAAAAATTGGCTTCCTACATTTTTATTTAACCTTACATCACTTATCAAAGATCTTGGGGCACAGGAATAGTTAATTTATATATTTAACTTACTCTGAGATACTCAAATTAGCACTTAATATAATTTGTACTTTATTTTTATGTACTTTATTCAAATGTTGATAAGAGATTAATTGAAACATTAGATAATTTATTCATTAAATATAATTTGGATTTAATAAAATGTCTCTTTGATAGCATGAAATATAATATATAGAAGATTATTTATCTTTGTCACGTGTATGTGGTCATGTGTATTACTCGTATAATATGGAGTGAAGAGCTCTAGGAAGTTCGAATTCCTTCTGATTTATCTAATAGCTAAATCTCATTAACCTATATAATAATATTTTATATTTAAAGTTCAGTTATAAAATAATGCCTTATTATACATTTACCTTTTTTAAACTGATGCTAATTCATGATGTATGATTAAACTGAATCTCCTCTTTACAGTTACATTCCAGCTTGTCTAAATTCACGGGGCATTACCAAATGTATTTCCCACTTCCTTACAGTTGCGATTTTGGTGTCCAAATCTGAGGAACATGTAAAGACAACATCTTTCCTTACAGTGTATAACTAAATAATAGTTATACAAAAGGCAGATTATATATATATATGTAATATATAAATCAATATATATATCAAAATACAGTACAATTTATATAAATTATATTCTTTTAGAAGTACTTTCGACTATACACTTTGTAGTCTTTATCAACTATATAACTTTGAATAATCAAAACGAGACAACCCTTAACAATACCCATAGTTCAATTCAGATTTCCCACAATTCTGTTATCTTAACATTTGATGACTGGCGATTCATTAACATTTGACGATTTCTTGAAATATGGATTTAAATTTGATTATAAAAATATGAAAATTATTCAAATTGAACGTTGTCATAATTATATTTAATAATTAATTTTTTAGTGATAAAATTAAAAATGTACATTTATTTGTTAATGACTTGTTGAAAATTGGTTATTATAAAAATGCTATTGCTAATATTATTAAAGGATTTAAAAGAAATCAACACTATAATAAAATTAAAAATAAAAATATCAAAATGAAATGGATTTCAATGCCATTTATATCAGATGAGCAGGTCAAGTTTATTAGGAAAATTTATAATGGTTTGTGTCATATTGCTTTTTTCTCTACAAATAACATAAATAGATTGCTTAATAATTCTAAAATTCAAAGTTTAATCAAAATTCTATTATATATAGATTGATATGTGGATGCGGCATACAATACATTGGTGAATCTAAGTGTACATTTGAGAAGAGAATAAAAGAACATATGCTTTTATATAATAGAATTCAAAAAGAGAATCAATATGGAACAGATGTAAATAAACCTTCATCATCTGTTATATTTGATCATAATAAATCTTGTCAATATGGATTTAAATTTGATTATAAAAATATGAAAATTATTCAAATTGAATGTTGTCATAATTATATTTAATAATTATAAACGTAAAATAAAAGAGGCTATGTTGATTTCAAAAAATCGTCAAATGTTAATGAATCGCCAGTCATCAAATGTTAAGATAACAGAATTGTGGGAAATCTGAATTGAACTATGGGTATTGTTAAGAGTTGTCTCGTTTTGATTATTCAAAGTTATATAGTTGATAAAGACTACAAAGTGTATAGTCGAAAGTACTTCTAAAAGAATATAATTTATATAAATTGTACTGTATTTTGATATATATATATTGATTTATATATTACATATATTGTGAAACGAATACAGATATCAAACTTTATATATATATATATATATATATATATATATATATATATATATAAATTTGAACAAAATAAGAGAACTGTCTAACAGAAAGTTTACAAGCAGTTTTATAAGGTTATAAAAAAAAAATGATGAGCTTGTCTCAGTTTGAAAAAGATCATCTCATGGGTGCAGCAGTAAAGAGCTATAGTTTCAAATAAAAAGTTATCCTTATAAATATGGAAGGCAATACCTGTTTATAGTTAATGACTGACTTTGTAGTTAAACAATAGAAAACACAGCACAAAAAATTACTGCAGATTTCAATTTATCTCTAAACCTAAGGATATCAAGAATTTAAATAAAAATGCATTGAACATGTAGCAAAATATAAGAACCACTGATCTAGGATAATATGTGTCAGGATGTCCAGAAATAAGTAACAGCTTTAGGTGAGATGTACTGTGCAATAAGAAGATAAAATAACATTTTCTGAATAACTACAATCAAAAAAGGTTTATGTCAAATGTTTAAAGAGAATGATTAGAGAGGCTTTTCTTCTACTGTAATCTGTTAATGGTCAAAAATGATTATGAGGATTTCAAACTGCACATGGTTGCATATTATTCACATTCTTTGTTAAAACATATAATTAATTTGAAAATATAGGGGATTTGAATTCAAACTTTCAAGCACTTTTCAACTATCCACACTATCTCATACCACTGATACCTATGACCACACTCATGTATAAAAGATGAATAATCACCAATATACATATTTCATGCTGAACCAGCACTCATCAGTTGGTCCAGATTATCATCTCCCACAAGTTGGAGGCTGGAGTAGATTGAAGCCTGTCCATTAAAGTATGAAGATTTGCTATCTTAATATAAACTGAGCACTGATTATATATGTTTGTGGAAGATGATAAGTATATTGGTGTTTATTTATCTTTTCTACATGTGTGTGTTTATGATGCAAATTATTCTTGGGCTAAATAATTGCACTTGAATCTTATTTAATTCAACTCAAACAGCTGCAATATTCATACTGGATGAGCTATGTATATCTCTGGCTAGCATTGTTACCTTATCAGTTGGCAAACCATGATATAGAAGTATTATTTGGCATATATACTGCAATGAGATCAGTCAATCTCATTTGATTGTATCATGCCTGCATGCATTAAATTGATTATACAATTTGATTTCAAGTTGATTGTATTTTTTTTATTTATTTTTTTTATTTTATTATTATTAATACTAATAAAACATTAAAATTTATCTCATCTTCATTATAATTTTATTCATATTCCAGTCCAATTGAATTATTTGTTAAATATGATTGATATGCATTGTAGTTAAATATTAATATTATCTTAAGTTTAGTATATTTTTAGTCTATATGTCCCATTTAAATGTTGACTATGAGACTAGTTCATGGGTTTCATGTCTCTCTATGTTTGGAGCTGGCTCACAAATTAAATTCAGACCCATGTGTGACCTCAGAAATTTCTTTCATAGGGTAGTAAACAATGGAACACTAGTAAATAGATTATAGCTTGGTTGGATATGTGATCTTCCTATCCCATTCTGATCAGACTCATTATATTCTACTGGGATTCTAGATTTTGTTATGGGAATGTACAAATCTGACCTTTAAATAGTTGTTTTCCCTTATTATGGACTCCCAAACACATGTGACTATGATTATTTTCTGATTCTGTATACCAAGGTGGAGCCTCTGATATTTCTTATGAAGCCCTGAGCAATTTTTTTCCAATTATGATGCACCAACATGAGGCTTGTTATTTCTTATGAGATCCTAATTATTGCATACATGTTTCATGTGCAACAAGTTTGGGATATATATATATATATATATATATATATATATCCCAAATATATATATATATATATATATATATTGAATGCACATTATTTTAATATTGGGTTTTATATTATGTATTTTCTTGATTACTGATGACTTGTCCCCAAAGAAGACTTGAATACGTCATGAATCATCTTTATTATAAATTTGTTATCATGAATAGAAAATGTAAAAAAGTGTGAGAGGAATTATTTTAAATTTTTTTATGGTTAAAATTGAATTAGTTTTGAGGTAATGGAGATGATGAGGCAAGATGGATATTTATATTGATTCTTAAAATAAATAAACCTGGCAGAGAGATCATAAAATATAGTCATGGTTCTAGTAATTTTTGTAGGACCCTATAAGAGAATGAGTAAAGAGGCACAGTGAGTAATTTTTTTTTGTTTTTATTATTATTACTCTAAATTAAGTATCGTTTAGTTCTATTCTGATACGATGTTGGAAGCAATAAGTTGAAATGAAAAAAAGAGCTAAAAGTAGAATAGGGAAGGTTAGAATAAACATAGCAGTGGGTTCAAAGTCTAGGTGATTGGAGATAGCAATCAATGGGTAGAAGAGAACAGTATGTAAATGTAGTATATAATTATCTTTATAAAAATGAATCATCCGAGAAGATAGGATAGAAAAACAACAAAGAGACTTTAAAATTAGTATTAATATGGACAGTAGCACATCTTTTAAAGACCTGTTAAACCCAGTGTTAAAGTTACCATGGTTTGCTATATTATAAATGTAAATTATGAGTCCAAAGGTAATTTTATCTGAGGGTGGAAGCCTAGTCAAAGAAATGCAGGGTTGGGGTATATTTTACAGTTAAATCTGATTTCTTCAAATATATCTTCCCTTCTTGTAGAATCTAATTGAGAATGCAAATTAATTATCTAATAAACAGTATTATTAATTTATTAAATTAGCCCTTTTTATGCTTAGTTTATGAAATGGCTTTTGTTGGCAAAGCAGATATTAGCTCTCTGTTTTAAGGCACAAATAATTAATTTTACATATTTGTTATTTTGCCTTTGTGTATTGCACATGTGAATTTAACACATATATGTAGATATATCATGCCTTGCTAATCTCCAATGTACTGGTGGATATCATCCCCATTTATAGGCAAGCCATGTAAGAGTGGACACAAAGTTGCACCCAGGGACCATATTATTCAGGTATTGGGGTAAGAATCCAGGACCCCCCTTGAGTAGGCTATCTGAGTTTCAGACTTCATATTTCTTAATTAATTAATTCATTAGCAGGCTTCTCTGTTTAAATGTATTGCAAATCTATTATTTAGAAATAATTATCCATCCACACTGCCATCTTATTGTTGAAGTTTAGTAAAGTGCCTATAGCACATTATATGTAATGCTAGTTTGGCCTATTCTTTCTTAGTATAATGTATTCAGGATTGATCCAAAACCATAGGAATCTCTGGTTTGATGGAGTCTGATTTGCATCATTCTCAGGCTCTATTATTGGGTTGGAATCTTATTTAATTCAACTCAAACAGCCGCAATATTCACACTGTATTAGTTAAGTATGTCTCTGACTAGCATTGTTACCTTATTAGTTGGCAAACCATGATATAGAAATATTATTTGGCATATTAATTTTCCATAGTCATAAATAATTCACTGGGCATGGTAATGGGATCACTTGCTATATCATTTTAAATCCATCTCATTTGGTTCTATCATGCCTAAATGTGTTAAATTGATTGTACAATTTGATATCTAGGTATTGTAATTTTATTTTATTATAATTTCATTATTGTTATTATAACTAATAAAAAACTTATAAAAATTTACCTCTTCATTATTATTTTATCCTTATATCAGTCCAATTGAATTACTCATTAAATAAAATTGATATTAATTCTAGTTAAAAATTAATATTATCTTAAGTTTAGTATATTTTTAATCTGTCTGACCTGTTTGTATGTTGCCTTTGTGGTTAGTTTCTGGGTCTCATATCCTTCCCTGTTCAGAGCCAGCTCACAAATTAAATTTAAGTCCTGTGCGTACCACAGAAATTTTATTCATAAGATGGTAAATCATGGAGCACTAGTAAATAGGTTGAAGCTTGGTTGGACCTAGGATCTTCCTATCCCATTTCATCAGACTCTGTGTATTTTACCTAGACTTTAGGTTTTGTTACGTGAACTTACAAATCTGACCGTTACAATATATATACAACTAAAATTCCATCATCACAAACTTTCAGGAAAACAATAGAAAGTATAAATTTGCTTTGTAGATTTCTATTGATTTTGGGGGGAATATTAATATAATAAACGGCTATTTTACAATAAAAATAATGTTTGTTTAATTAACCCATATTTTAGTCAATCAATATCATAACTTTTTTTTTCTTTTTTTTTCTCTCTCATAACTTATTTTTTGCTTTCTGAAAACAGAAAAAGAATTATAAAGACTATATGTTTTTAGCTCATATTTTTTTTCACGTTCTGGCAATAATTAATCACCCAGGATCAAACACTTTTTTATTTTCAAAATTTGTAGCAGATAATAACAAGATTAAATAAAAAATAAAATAAAATCAATAACTTGTCACTAAGAAATCTTGTGATGTTCTAATACTGAAAGTGACACATCGCGTTTCTGTCAGAGAATTTTCATTCTGAAGATCATCTTATTATTATTGCACTAAACCATATACGATAACTTTAACTTTGAATTTCCTTGACGTAAAATAGCCGTTTTATAAAACCTTTAAAGTTTTCTCTTGTGTCATAGCATCGGTCGGGAAGCGAACCCGCTACCCCGGGCAACTGCTTGTAAGGCAGCCGTGCTGACCTCTCGACTACCAACACTTGATGAAAACCTTTAAAGTTTTACGACGAATTTTGCATTTGTAATAATTGTTTTAAAATTAATATTTATGAAAACTTATATACACTTTCATTTATAAAAAATATATACATATACACCATAAAAAGGGCAATTTCTTAAATATTGTTTATACATATATTTTTAAATTCCATGATAACTCATTGCTATACAATTTTTTTAATTAAGCTAAAATTTAAAATGTTAATAACTTTAAAAGAATGTAAAATAATTTTCTAAAAATATTATTTTTTATAACTTAATCATTAATTTTATTAATAAAATAAATCCTTCTAGCCAACGATGCTATTTATAAAACTTCCTAGAATTTTTAAAAACGTTAATATTGTTTTATTTTTTAAAAAAATTGATTTATATTATTCTATTGATTTTTTTTACTTTTTTAATATTACAGTTTGGAATTAACTGCTAACTTCATTTATCAAATCTAAAATGAATAAAACAAAATTATATCTATTAAAGTGTAATGCGTTAAATAAACGCAATGGCATTTTCATCTTTTAACAATGAACTCTAAGATGTCTATATAGAGAAATGTTTTAGTTAGGACAGCGAGACTCGAAAATAAAGCATAATGTATGTCTAAGGAATATGGTTAATTTAGTGTTTATCGGAAGGTGTGTGTTGGCCGCATTTTAATAATAATCATAAGTTGGATTATTTCAATTATCTAATATTAAATATTGAATGTCTTTAGAAAAATTTAAACTGTATTTAAATTTTCCAAAATACATCCAAATATTAGTAATACCATACAGATTAGTATATAGTATATCGTTTTAAGAGTGGTTATTCTCTTTTCTTCAAATGTTGCAGGCCTGATTAGTGATAATGCTGGCATAAGAATCGAACCTGATCTTTATATTTGTAAATATCTTTGATAGACTAACTCAATTGGTTAGAGCATTATTTTACATTTAATATTTACAAATCTTAAAATTCAGGTTCAATTCCGATGCTAATACAGTCATATTTGTGAATATCTTTGATAGACTAACTCAATTGGTTAGAGCATTACTTTACATTTAATATTTACAAATCTTAAAATTCAGGTTCAATTCCGATGCTAATACAGTCATTGTTCAGGCAGTAATATCTGAAAAAAAAAAGAGAAAAGCACCACACTGTGTTATATAGTAACCTGTGTGTTAATATGTATTTGGAAAGATAAAATAAAATTTGAATAATTTCTGAAGACTTTCAATATTTAATATTATATGATGAAATAGTCCAATATATAATTAGTATAGGTAATTTTAATCTAACTCAATCATCAACTCACACTTTTGCTAATTGTAACATGAAATATTCAGTTAAAGGCATTATTCAAAATGTATGCAACTATATAAACTATGAGGCAAGTTATGACCATTTGCCTTCCTAATATTCTTTATTGCCTTATACATTTGACAATTTTCATATATATATTGCACCGGTCAAAACATGTTTATCCATCTAACATGAGCTGGAACTCACAAAATGTACTTCAAACCCAATTAAGCCTGAGATTTAGGTCAGAGACCAATCTGGATTCGAACCCACTCTCTAAGCCCCTGATCAAACATCTAATGAATAACACATGATGATGGCACATGAGAATTAATTTTAAATCTGGCCCACTAGTGACAATGAGACATCTATTAACTATGACTTAACTAAAATATGTATATGCATGGCTGTATGTTTGGAAGTGGAGAAAAAGAAATTCGAACAACTCAAATAAGTTAGATAATAAAAAATATATAATTTAATATAGTGATAAATTATTTACATACATTTATAAATTAATTGCATACATTAGTATGTGCGTGAATGAGCAAGCGGTCTACCAAACGGTAATTACATAGTTAAATTCACAAGAACGATTTTCATATGCTCTTTATTAATTAGATAATATATATACATTTACACACATCTTCAATGAGTATGGTATTATGATGCCAATCTATTATTAAAAAGAATTTACATAACATTTCTATTAATGCTTTGATTTATGGTTCTGAAACATTGTGACTAACATATGATTTCGGGGAGTGTTCCGAGATTCATTACAGATATAATACAAACTATTTTCATGTCATTACGGTTGTGAAAATAAATAAAATACACGTGAAAACATATTTGATTATATGACAAAATACTTAATGAAAATTCTGTTAATTAGCACTGGTAAGAATACTTTATTTTACACAAGGCAAATACTCTTAAATACACAAATAACAAATTATGATGATGGGATTGTATAATAAGATTGAAATAACATTATAAATTAATAAACTTAATAATATTTGGCATCCATATATATATTTTGAGCAGAGTACAATTTTAATACTATTACAGCACTAAAATTAGGTCATAAGCAAAAGAAATAATAATAATAGTAATATGAACTTTGGTGGTACTGACATAATGGCAAAGAACTAAGAGAAAAAAATAGTGCTTCTGGATGAAAATGAAGTCTAAGACCCCCTTCTTTGGAAGTGCTTAGAGAAAAGTGGATAAAGCATGTCATGGACATCACCGACATACAGGCCTTCTATACACAGAAAGTGAATAGGCATAGCGTGTGCCAAACTTACAAGAATCATTGGCAGAGGCCTTTTTATATGAAAAAAGTGGTCCTGGGTTGGTCAACTATCCTCAGGACAAGATGTGAGAAGAAATCTATGGGTTCGAACTTGTTGCAACCCCCAGATTTGAAGCACGTAATATATATATAAAGATAGGCCAAATGTCAGTAATGCAATAATGATAAATGTCACTAATGACATTGAATAAGTTTTACTGCTTTAAAAATAAATGACCCTAGTTTGAATGCCATAATTATACAAATAATACATTATGCGATTATAATATATATATATATATATATATATATATATATATATATATATATATATATATATATATAGAGAGAGAGAGAGAGAGAGAGAGAGAGAGAGAAGATTTTCTTTAATAAAATATACATTAAAATCTGACCCCCTCCTTTTTTTCTGCTCTTTAAAATAATTCAATCCCATTTTCATAGATTTAGATAACTGAGAATATTTAAGCATTTGATAATTTAAGAGTATGAAAAATAAAATTAAGACTAGTGGTTATAGAAAACAAATAAGACACTCTTTCAGAATTGAATAATAACATTTATAAGATTTCAAAGAATTAATTAACTTAAATTCTGGATTCACTCCAGGTAGAATCCAAGGTTAACAAATAACAAATTTTTATACTAAAACATAAAATGTTGACTCGTATAAAAAAAACAATCTGGAGAGCATATTAATTAATAATGCATTATATTTTAAGGAGACATTAATAACCTTAATTCATGGAGGTTTAGTTTAAAAAATTACAGAAAAGATTTTTAGAAATTAAGCTCACCAGGTTGCTTGAGATTAGCATATTAATGATGAAAGCATACATATAAAATCAAGTAATAAATAACTATAAATAAATGACCACACTAAAGTTCAAGAAAGTTAGAGCATATGAGAGAGAATTAAATTTATAGAAATTATTTGAGAACAATTTACATTATTAAAAAAGTTACAAAGTTAAATCATACATTAGAAGAAATTGATAGTAGGGTTCAAGATTAGTCAGCTAGATTTTCTTTTAAGTGGTATGCAAATCATTACCATACACAATTTAAGAGTCCATTTTCAAAGTATGGCATTTAATGGATCCATGTCAGTTCTTATGTGGCAAGCAAGTTTCTATTCCACATTCTAAAGTTCTCCATCAGGCTTTTACTTGATTTCAGGGCAGCAGTTAGATGGTACATTAGCAGGAAAAAGACCCAAAAGAGTTCGAAAGATGATTGGCATCTACTCTATCATTATCTTAGATTTCAAAGTTCCATGGAGTATTTATGACAACACACTTCTTTCAGTAGTAGCTAATCTGTTGGTGATTTAAAATCCAATCATTTTATACTCCTGCCCAGGTATTTAAAGAATGCCTTCCATTTCTTATCTCTAACTCAAACATAATCTTTAATCTAACAGAAATTTTACATTTCTTTGTACATTGTTTTTGAAAGATGCAACTGTTAGATAACATTCCAAAAATATATTCAAATTTATTTCCAGATTGGAAATAGATTTGACAAAATGTTTATAACAAAAGTACAATCGTTAATCTTAATCCCCTTTTTTATTTTAAGTAAAAACTTTAATTAAAAATTTCTTGCCCAGATTAAAACAATAGTGTTTCCAACCCTTTAATTATTTTTGGACAATTAACGGTTGCATTTTCCATCTTGTATTTTATAAAATATACAGTTTAATAGGAAAAACAAGCAATTTAAAAACAAAATGTTTAAAATGACATATAATAAAATATTTTTAAAAAAATCAATATTTTGTTAGTATGTTTGCTCATATATATATATATCTCAAGCATATATATATATATATATATATATATATATATATATATATATATTACAAGCATAAAGCTAAACTAGTCAATATAAAATCAAAACTACCCCAAATCTAAAATTAAACCAGACCAGCATAAAAATAATATTAAAACACAACCTAAGGTTTCACTGCTACAAGCAGACTTCTCAAGTGTAAAGAACTACAAAAAAACCACACATTATATATACTATTAAAAACTACCCACAAATCCATTCACTTCCCATCCACCCTTAATATTAAAAGAACTCTTAAATAAGTTAATTGCTTCAGAATAATAAATTTTCAATAATAAAGACTCTTTAATTCTTCTTTTGATTTCATTTCTCTCAAACTTCAGAATAATAAATTTTCAAAAGAAGAATTAAAGAGTCTTTATTATTCTGAAGCAATTAACTTATTTAAGAGTTCTTTTAATATTAAGGGTGGATGGGAAGTGAATGGATTTGTGGGTAGTTTTTAATAGTATATATAATGTGTGGTTTTTTGTAGTTCTTTACACTTGAGAAGTCTGCTTGTAGCAGTGAAACCTTAGGTTGTGTTTTAATATTATTTTTATGCTGGTCTGGTTTAATTTTAGATTTGGGGTAGTTTTGATATATATATATATACATATATATATATTTGAGCTGCATCTATGTATTTTAATAAAAAAGAATTAATAATAATAAAAATGTTATTTAAAAGTTAAAATTTTATAACTTAGGCATTCATCTCAAATATATACATAAAATATATATATGCGACTAAAGGAGTGGAATGGGATATTGGGTTTAAACATAGGTTAGTAGATAGAACTATGAAGCTCAATCTTAAGCTAAGATTGACTGGTTCAATATATATATATATATATATATGAAAAAAAAAAAAACACAAGTTAAAAAACTTGCTAATGCTTGTATTTATGATAACAGATGGCGTTCTACCAAAAACACCGTCAAGCACAGTTTTCTGTTTACATAAACGTCAGAGCGAGTATTCACTATCTCTAACTTTAATTCCACTTTCAGATCATGATTTCAAGCTATTTTCTATTGTCAGTGAAAGACGATAGCAAATAGCTTGAAATCATGATCTGAAAGTGGAATTAAAGTTAGAGATAGTGAATACTCGCTCTGACGTTTATGTAAACAGAAAACTATGCTTGACGGTGTTTTTGGTAGAACGCCATCTGTTATCATATATATATACAATTAACATGCCTGTCTCTGCCTTCATCATTGTTAATTCAGTTTCTGGTGTCAAAAATAGGTGAAAGATATACGTAAGATCATATTAAAGAGAAAAGTGCAACTAACAAAATAGTAAAGGTAAACACAAATTTTCAATAGTATGAAGTCTGAGAGCTCAAAAAGAGCTTATACAATGGGTACACATGACCACATGCAAGTGATAAAGATAAATGATCTCCATTATACATATTTCATGCAGCACTCATGAGTTAATCCAGATCAGCATCTCCCTCACATATATAGAATCACTGACTCAGTTTATATTAAAGTAGCAACTCTTTAAACTTTGATGGACCAGCTTCAATTTTCTCTAACCTCCAACTCTTCAACCATCCATATCATTCTACCCATTCTTTGGCTGTATAATTAAATGGACATATTAAGGTCCAAGATGTGAGGGGACAGATTGAGTTAAGGTCAACATGAGTATGACAATAATATTGGCATCATCAAGGGCTTTGAGAATTTCATCCTCAGATTTTTAATGATATGGTTGGCTGAAGAGTGAAGAAGATTGAAGCTTGCCCATTAAAGTTTGAAGAGTTTCTATCTTAAGATAAACTGAACAGTGATTGTATATACATGTGGGAGATGGTGATATGAATCAACTGATGAGTACTGGTTCAGCATAAAATGTTTATTGGAGATCATTTATCTTTTTCACATGTATGTGGGCATGTGTATTTATTGTATAAGATGGATAGAATAACTGTGGGGAGTTTGATTATATATATATTGAAACGATAACTTTCCAAGCCCCTATCGTTTCGCCATCAAACCTAATGACACACTCATCTGTGCTAAGTTCGAACCTATTTAAATGCTAATAAATCTAAAATTCGCTCATGTCTGTATAAACAGTATTATATATTTGTGTGCGAACCAACGCTATAATTAGATAAGATTAGGAAAATTATAGCATACTAAATTGATTTAATATTTCTAAAAATGTTCGTTATATTATTTAAGTTAAGAGTAAATTATTAATTTTGTTGTTTAATATTGTAATTTCGTATGCGGATATATAATCTGTGCTATATAGAAGAAAGACATGATTCTATAATATGTAAAAGCCGTTATCTAAAAATACTATTAAATGTTTCTTTAAAAATTGTTCAAAGATTTCTTGTTTTAAATATATTTCAGGGAAAAGTTTCTCGAAAATATATTTAAAAGCTATATCAATATGTTTGTAAATTATTTTAAATAAATATGTTAAAAATGTTTTCGTTTTAAAAAAAATGTTAAAAGGTTGTTTTTAATGTAAGATAAAAATAAAAGCTGGTCAAGTAATTAAAAAGATTTTTGATTGTAAACAAGTGTCATTAACGACCACACCTGGAATCCGTAAAAAGTAAAACTAGTTCAAAATTCACTAATTAAAATCTCCTTTAGATAAGATTAAGTTATTTTAAAATCTAAATTGGACAATTGTTTGCAACGAAAAATCTTAATTATAATAATAGCTTATGGAATGTTTCTAACATAAGTTATCTAAGATCTGGATTATAAATTGAAAAATATTTCATTAAATTCCTGAGTTTAGTGAGTCTTGAAGCGATAGATTCCGATAAGGAAAAGATATAAATACTCTGTATTTTTAACAAGGAGGACAGCCAAATTGTTAGTGAGAATTGCAGCCAGTATTCACAATTGTTAATGTTTAACATGTCCGGCTAAAAGCGGGCATCTTGTTACTGTTACTCTGCGGGAGAACGGGGTTTCTCTCATCGAAATGCCTAAACCACCATCATGCCATTAGCAGAGATAAGCCTAACAGAATGGGAAAGATGATGCCACAAGCTGACCAGTAAAACTCACCAAAAATACAGCCAAGAACTTGCAGTCCAGATAAATAATACCGGTACTGTTTTTTTTTCAAACCGCAGAGCTCTGTGTAATTCTTTATGTAAATATATCTATATAAGTTAGCTAACTCTTTTTAAAATAATTATTAATGTGTACCCAAAACTTAAATTCCTTTAGTTAATATTTTAAATAGGTCAATTGCTATCAAAATTTAATGTGTTAAAGTTTAAATAATTTTACTTAATTATATTTTCCATTCACTTCAAAGTAAATTATTTAGCTTAAAGTTATATCACTGCGGTTGTGTCTATATTTCTTTGCTTATTTTAATTAAATGCTTTTATAATTTATATGCCAATATTTCAAAACAGTGGGCACTTAATTTCATGTTTTTAAGAAGATATTATTTGAAAATCTTCGTGTAATTTGTTTATAGCGTCAACTTTCTGCGCTGTTTTGAAATCCTATATTTTTTTATTATTTAAATGATTTAATATGTGAAATGTGGCTCTTTTGATCAACCAGTTAAAAACTTAACCTTATAGTTTTATTTAGAATTAAATTTAGCCTTGATCGTATTTATAAGTATATTTGACATTTAAATTCTTAAGTCCATAGAAATATACTTTCCCTCCTTAAATATTTATTATCTATAAGTAACTTAATAGATCGAGCGTGTCAAAGTACAGACGTATTAATATTCCCTTTAGTAGCATAGACATTTATTATTAGGCTACACAAGAATTGGCCTCAATTTGATAGAGCTAATATGCGATTAACTCGTATTTCATAGTATGAAATATACTATTCTTTGCTTGGCGGATGTGATATATTATTTTATAAAATTATTCTCGTTTTGCTGCTATATGTAATATATATATCTCAAGATGGAGCCACGACATTGCCAGCACATCTTCTCTTATAGGGTAGAGCAGTAGTGAAGCCTGAGCCAAGGCCAGGTTAGCATGTAAGTCCCCCGCCATTCCTGAACACAATGTTCCTTTTCATGCAGCATTGCGATCGGTTACAGGGTACCGGCGTTTGTCGCAAGAACCCTGAAGTTATTTCATCTATCCGCAGAGTGACTTTTCCTATTATTATTTACCTATGCCATAGCGCATTGGTAAAATCTTATTTCAGCCAACTCTCCCACCTTAACATAACGCTTTCAGCATTCTGAAATTTTCTCTCGAAAGCCATGTTCGATCGATCATTACTTGAGCTGGTTTATGCACTCGTTATTAAATTATATTGTATATTTTAGTAAATGAATTCATGATCAAAGTTCAATATAATTATTTATATAACAGCCACCAATGTAATAGGATTTGGCTTATCGAGATTTATAGACATAACGTAGTGATTAATTATGTATCAATTGTAAACAATTCATAAGATGGGCATATGTTAAACCCCTCTATAAAATTTAATGATTACTTATGTAAAGTGATTTTGAATTACCAAATGTTTGCGTACATTCGACGCTGAAATGTGTAAAACTTATCAATTTCATGCCAATTGTAAATAAATATATAATTAATTTAATGTATTTTGTTCTCTGTCTCGTTATTGATCTAATTCAATCCAATTCCAATTATCATTTATAGCCTATATACGTGAAAACTATGCATTAAGTTAAATTAGATTAGTGATATATTTTAGTCGATTAAGAACTTCTCTTAATTATCAGAGTCTTATTGCTTCTCCATGACCTATGTCGCCATGTGGAAAGAGGTATACTACATGTAATTTCAAGGTTGTCATTCATAGAGTCTTGAGTCTTGGAGTCCTGGCTTACGAGTTGAAGTGTGGTCAGACTTGGGATGTCACAGTCCTAGTCTGGTCAGCTTCGGTCTTTTTTGCTTGGATTCTGAATTTTGTTACACGAATGTACAAACTTGACTGTTACAATATATATATATATATATATATTGTAATGTACAAACTTGACTGTTAATATATATATATATATATATATATATTGAACTAGATGCTTTATCCACTTCAAAAGTTCTATCATGACATTAAAACTAACATTAAAAAAAACTATTTAAAAGTTTTGTATTTTATAGCATTACATCATCAGATTTTCAATCAAGCGGATGGCTGAAGAGTTGGGGGATGAAGTGGTTTGAAGCATGTCTGTTAAAGTATGAACATTGGCTATCTTAATATAAGCTGAGCATTGATTGTATATATGTGTGGAGATGATAATCTGGACCAACTGATGGGAGCTGGGTTAGCACGAAATACGTCTATTGGTGATTATTTATCTTTTTGACATGTGTGTAATCAAGTGTATCAGCAATGAGATAGCATGGATAGATGAGAGTCGTGTGAAAGTCTGAGTTCAAAATAAATTTATATATAAATATTTACATTCTTATTTATTTCGAAATATATCCACGTGTCTTGAATCATTTTATACTTCTTTGTGGGATAATAGACATCTGCCCCATATAAATAAATTTTCATAGTTTTGAATCATGGGTAAATACATTGAATTAATATTGTCAGATGACCATAAAGCAAGCATTTAGTTTTCCTTAATCTTAAAGATTTTATTTCTACACCTTTATATTTCATTATTTTTTCAGAAATTAGCAATTACCTTTCTAAAAGAATTTTATTTTTCTTATGTGTCATAGCATCAGCCGGAAAGCGTACCCGCTAACCTGGAACAACTGCTTGTAAAGCAGCTGGCTCTGACCTCTCGACCACCAATGCTTGACCCTTCTAAAAGAATATTAATTTCATTGCTAACGAAATAAAAAGCTATTAGCACTTCAAATCATACACTCATATATATATACGCATAATTAAAGATGTCATGCGGAAAACTAAATTACATAAGTAATATTTTTTAAAAATAAAAATCAATAAACATTAAGCTCGAAAATAAATCTTAAAAAAAAAAAGTCAAATCTATGAATCGTTTTGTTATTTTTCTAGATATTTTAAAAATTATATAATTTTTAAGGATAAAAAAATCAATTATTCATTTTACCTTTGACAGAAAAAACACTATAAATATTTAATATTAAAAAAATCTAAAATATATATTTCTAGCCATATTTTAAACCTTTATCGCAAAAACGTATTAGTTCCTCCATACATGCACTCTCTATATCAATATATTTATTTACCCTTCTATCTCTTTATCTATCTATTCTCTGTCTACTTCTATCTTTCGGTATTTTTTATCTCTATTACTTTAAGAAGACTAAACTTATTTCCTATTTGTGGTTATGTGGCTGATAACTATATATAGTAGTAACATTTTTTCCTGATTCATTCTTACTTGCTGTAATATTTAAATTTTAATTCTATATATGCCTTTTACAGTAAGTCATATTATATTCCCATCGCATGATTTAATACAATGTTTCTCAATCGGTGGTCTGTAACCCATTGGTAGTCACAGAACATTTTTTTGATCTGCAAAAAGCTTATTAATTTCTTTATACTTATTACATATTTTTTACAACCTTTTAAATTATGGAAAATTTTATTAAATTTAATTCAGTCCTAAGACTTTCTTTGCTTGTTTGTTAATAAACCACTAAATATCACATGATCATCATTTATTATGCTTGCTCATAACTGTTATTAAAACAGGCCACACTCTCCATACAGTAGTGCCACTCAGTTCAATGAATAGGCACTAGATAGGGATTTTATGAACAAGCCTTCTGGCATCCACTGATTACTCTGGCTTGTACTGAGTGGCACTACTGTATGAACAGTTTTGCTTGTTTGTTAGTTATTTTATTTACAGAACTCATAAAAAATAAACTAAGAAACAAAACACTACAAGAAATACAAAAAAGTTTCTATTTCCTAGAATCAGCCATCACACAGTAAAAACATCGCACCAATTATCAGTTTCATGCATATGCATGCACTAAGACAGATGTTGCTCAGTATAAAAATAAGCTAACAGTTGTCAGTGTATATACTATGTAGTTTGCCATAGCCAAAGGATCTTGCACTGTCAAGCAGAGATAGAAATTACTATGTAATAGGTGTATACTACAAAAGTATATTAAATACTTGATATTTACTATTTTGATAAGTTTAGCCACTTAAAAATGAATAATAAGAAACATCAAAAACTATTGCAGGCTTTTTTAAAAAACCCAGTACAAGTACTTTGAATTCTAATGAAAATATGATTTCTTCACAAAATGATTCATCTCCGACAAAACAAAAATGTATTCTTATTCATCAATTCAATCCTGATTATTTAATATTTGGTTCCATTTCTTGGCCTGAACCAGGAAAAAAAAATTACCAGAACCCAATGCGCTATTTGCAAAAAAAAAAATATTTAATGAATATACGAAACCAGCCAAATTAATATATCATTTACGGACTAAACATCCAAATCCACAAAATAAGCCAATGGAATTTTTGAATGTAAAAGTGCTGAATTGAAAAAGCAAAAATCATCTTTTAAAAAATATATTTTAGTCGATAAGTCGCTTGTAAAAGCATCATATTTAGTTGCTTTAAGAATTGGTTACCAACGATTAATTAAATTATGTTTAATGGATGCAGATTCGAAAATCCTGTCTATGGTTGCTGAACACACAATAAAAACTGTCACTTTCTAATCATATGTAAATTAGTGACTGAATTATGTTTAAGATCAATTAATTTAAAAAGTAAGCAAATCATTATTCACAATTCAAATAGTCTTTCTATGTTACTAATAAAAGAATCAATGACGTAAAGAATATTTGCTGTGGTGAATTTTCTAATAATACAACTAATTCAGATATATTTAAAGCAATTGATAATTACATCAAAAAGAACGCGCTTAATTGAAAAAAATGAATTGGTTTATATACTGATGGAGTGGCAAGTATGACTGGAAAATATTCAGGAGTTGCAAAAAATGTTGAAGAAATAGCAGGATGACAAAATGATTTTTACTCATTGTGTTGCTAAAAAAATGTCTTCTGACTTAAACAATATTCTTACTCAATCGATAAAAATGATATTAAATAAAATTCAAGACTATTTTCAAGTTTATGCAACACAATGCGATCTGGACATGAAAATTTACTACTTCATTGTCGAGAGGGGAAATATTAGCAAGATTTTATGAATTAAGAAAACAAGTTGAAACATTTCTAGAAATAAAAAAATCAGAATTGAGAAATATTTTCCATATTAACAATTAGATTGCTAAACTGGCCTATTTGTCGGATATATTTTTATTAATAAATGAATTAAATTTAAGCCTGCAAGGAAATAGTACTACTTTTGATTTATGGAATAAAATTGAAAGATCTGAGAAAAGTTAAAACTGTGGTGTAAACGTGTAGAAGAAGAAAAAATGGTTTTATTCATTTTCAGAATTGATATATATATATACCTTGCTCTCGTGCATCCTCACTTCCAGATAATATATGATATAAAATAAAACGGGTTCTAGCTCAGTTATTAATTAATAAATAAAATATTCAACAGTAAAATTAAAATGTTTCACTAGCTCAAATTTAAAATACGAATAAGGTTCAGTTTATAAAAATAAATTAAATAAATATTTAATATTTTCATGAGACTTGAAGTGAAAATACAGATGACAAGATAGATTACATTAAGCTAATATCCCACAGGATACTACCTCAATGGCATAAGAACACTATCCCCCCTTTATTACTATTTCAAATAACAAACTCATAGTATTCTTACTACTTTAATAACTTCTACTCACTAAGATTAAACCAATAATTAAATCTTAATCTTTTATTTAATAATAATCTAGCTCAAATAAAATAATCTCAGGTTCATAAAGTTTATTCTAAGTTAATTTAAAAAATACGGTAGTAAAATATGAGAAGGGATTTTATGTCGTAATCTACTACACTGAAACCAATAATAATAAATAACAGTAATAATATTCTTCATTGTTTAACTAATTCTGTATAACTTTTCTTTTTACTATAATTTTATTACCATAATAAAATAATGAAATAATATAATATGATCTTATATCTTCATGTAATGATATAATAAATACGTGGTAGCATTTTAATAATCTGACAAACAAAATATACGTGGCAACTGATAGCATATAATTTAATATAATATTGTGATAACTGATTTATGACCAATAAAATAATGTAAGATTATGATTATTTCATTATAATGAATACCAATAAAATATTTAAAATTCTTAAAATAATTCTCTATTTATCTTTTTTTTTTTTTTTTCAAAATTATATATTTGTTTCAGTTATTATGCATATATCGTGATTTCATGCAGCGATGTGGTGAAATAAATAACTCGGACACAAAATTTTTGAAATAAAAAATTTTAACAAAGTTTATTACTAACAACAAATAAATAAACAATTTATTTACACTATTTACAGTGGATATCCTTAATTTTTTTTTTACTTTACAGTTTAATTTACCAGGTTATAAAAATAATAATTTATATTTCAATTACATCTTTATTTAGATTTAGGATAAAATTTTAAAAAATGTTACTATTTGGTTTCTCATTATGGTTAACTTATTACAAATATATTTATCTACTTTATTAGCAACAGCATTTTATCCTTAATATTATTAAACTATCTTATTTTAAAAATTCATATTTAGAAAAACATTCTATAGAAAACAAAATTTTATAATGAGTATGGACCTCTCAAAATATTAAAAAAAATTTCATCTTGCCAAGTCAAAGATGTTACACAAAATATTATCCAAAAATTCAGTACTAAATTTTAGTATTTATCACACAATGTTTACTAATCATAATATATTCTTCTTTAAGCCTTACTTTAGTATGATATAAGTGTAATCATCAATATATTTCTGTTAATCAATAAACAAAAAATATACTATGCATATTGTTTACATAATCTACTTTGTACTATTGTATTTTAAAAAAAATATGCAATACTTATTTTTCTCTTAAAAAAAAATAATACTAAAGCATTTAAAATTATTATCACTTTAAAGAAAATATCTTTGTTTAGATGCTTTATTTTAAAAAAAGTTTATATTTCATTTCCGAAATAAAATTCAAAATATATTCTATGATTCTTTTCTTTCCTTAGGATACTTTGGATCTTCAATTTTAAGTTATAACATCCTATTCCTTCTAAGCAAATAAACCAATCTTATACAAAACGATAGCATAACATAAGTTCTAAATTATTTATCATTTCTCTTAAACATATCTTACTAAACGATGCAGTTACATGAAATAAAGATAGCGAAAACAGATGCATAGGATTAAGGAAGAAAGCTAGAGTATTACTCTTAACATATCTCAAAATCATGGCACAGTGTGAAGAGGTATGACATTTACCTGCCTAATAGCCTCTAGTACAGGACGATGTTAAAGCTATTTCTTAAGCTTTATTAGAACATCAAATATTTAAAGAAATATAAACACTGTCCAAATATAATGTGTATCAGTCATAGGGCTTTGTTAACTATGCTGATATTCACATAAAGACTAAATATTATTTCCATTCCTCATCATATCCTATTTTAAAAATACATCATCTTGGTTTCCTGCTAACTATAGTACTTCCAAGCCACTATCTCAACATTATTTCTCAAGATTTTTCTACATCTTACATCGATAAATAACTATCTGCATTTACAAAACAATAAATAAAATTCATTAATAGTTAAACAATCTAGCGGTTCCACAAGAAAAGTCTGCTTACTTCATTATTCTATATGTCTAATCATATACAATCTACTTAGACAATATTTGAATATCCTAACATGAAAATTTTAAAAGAATCACATAATTATTTGTTATGTTGGTTTATATCACTAATAAAAAAAATTGTCGTATGCATATTTTCAAATCAATCCTATCTCATAATGTTTTTTAAAATGTTGTATGAAATGCGGTACATATAAGTAAAAAAACTTTTACACTTCATTCTTCCAATTTATGGATGATCTAAAGAAAACAAAAAATATATACATTATAAATTATCAATAGTTATTATTATTACCAATAACCTTTATCTAGTCATCGTGTTCAGTAGGCTTCCTTTATCCACTTGAGCATTGCAGATATAAAAAAAACTCACATCCATACACTTTATATTAAAATATTTTTTAGCTAAATTATTAGATTGTTATATTATAAAATTTTAATATTAATAAATTAATGTTTTTATGTTTTTCCTAATCTTATATAAAAATTTAGATTTAAACTAGGTTAACAAAATAAAAGGAATCAAAACTATAATTACATATTTTCTTGACGATAATTCCTGATAAGTCCAAAATGCTTATTATTTTCTCTAGAGTTTTCAAAATGTTCTCCTCCAAGCGCGTTAAAGTTTAAAATAAAAATAATTATTAATCCATTTAATAAAATTTATAGAAAATAATCCTTGGTTTTAGTATTTAGGACGATAATTATTAAATCATAATATTAATTAATCCCGTGAAACTTCTTAATCTTCTCTACCAATATTCTCTGCATATCCGATGCATCAATCCATCTAATTTAACTTTAAAATATTCGATAAACTTTTAAGTACTATTTGTATTTCCATGGATCCATCTTTTATTCAACTATGTGTTCACTTTTTTATATATGTTTCCTTCTTGATACATTTAAACTTTCGTTTGGTATTTTTATAAATCTCTTTTAAAAAAATAAAAAAAAATGTTACCTTCAGAAAGGATATAACATTTTACTCCTTTGAATAGCATATTATATAAAATAATTCATGAAATATAATTGTCTTATTACTATTTAAAAATAAATCTTGGATAAACTTATAAATAATACATTTCAATACATTTTTTAGACTCCGTATAATATCCGAGCTGTGGTTTTTATATACCAAAACAGTTCTTCGGTGAAATATTAATAAAGCTGTATCAATAAATATTTCACATATTTTTTACAGTATTACAATTTATATCCATTTTATTTCGTAGTATATCCATTTTTTATTGCGAAGTTTAGGTTAAATTTTTAGATAAAATACGACTGATAAAGGAACTTTAAAAATTTAACAAAGCATGTTAAATGAAATTATTAAAATATTTTTTAGTTTACACTCTCTTTTTTTGCAAAAAAAAACTTTTAAAAAATTATCAATTAGTTTTTTTTTTTTTGCAGATAAAGTTATAAGAAAGTACTAAAAAAATTGACTAAAATAAAAGATTTAAAAAAATATATACTATCTTTTTGATAGTTATAATTTACCTTTCTCCGGTTTCAATACATTTTAATCTCCCCCTATACCCCGTGCAATTCATATTTATAGTCTGTAAGAATACCTCATTTGATTGGTTGATTCTTACTTTAACTTGAGAACAAATTTACATATTTTCAATTTATAGCAGAATTAAATTTCAAAATTAGAAATCGTGATGTAATGAACCTAAAATATTATTTAAAATACCACTTTTAATTCAATTATAACTTTATTTAAATTATTTTAATCTTTTAAAATAACTTTTAAAATAACATTTAATAACTTATTCCATTTCTTAATATTCAATTTATCTATTTTTATTTAAATAAAACATTTAATTTTTATATTATGAATGTATTCGTCTTTATTACATTATTTAAAACATTACATACGATAGTTAACTTAATATTTATTATTATTTGCTTTTATGATAGGTAATAATTACATCCAATTCTATAATGCTATTTCAAAATATTTTAAACTTTATTATTAATTCAAACAAGCAGTGTGTGAAAGTATATAGTATACAAGTCACATGATTAATAACTTTGACAGATGTTTTTTTTAAATCTATTTCTCTGCCTAGATTTATATAATTGATACACTTATTATATTATATAATATAATTATAAAATTTGGAAGAACAATTTAGAAAATATAGAATTAAATACAATTCTCACCATCATAAAATTTATTTATAAAATATATTATATTAATTTTGACTATTAAATATGATTATAAATTTAAACACTGTATTTATTAACTTATCAGTTTTAAACTATTAAAATCGAATTTATTAAATATACTTTTAATATTTATAGCTGTGTTATTTAATATGGCCAGCTTTTACAACCATATGAAACAATATTTTAAACTTTAGTTAACTACTTTTTAAATAATTCGCTATAATTTTATATACCACGTATTTTCTTTAGCTTTAAATTGTACTTTAAAAATATAATAGACAAACTATAATTAATGTATTAAAAGAACATATTCTAAAATTTAAAATTTTTAGTAATTGACTGTTATGAACTATTACTGGCCTATAGAAAAGGGAACAATATATATATATATATATATATATATATATATATATATATATATATATATATATATATATATATATATATATTGGGTGAATTGAAAAAATACTGTTTATTAACATTTAGACTTTGTTGAACATTTGATCAATATTCTTCATAAGAAGAAGATATATGCGACCAAGGCAATATGTGTATTTTAAATCCGTTTATTGAACAAGAATATAACCTTAGTGATTTGGAAGGGCAAACATTAATAGCCTTAAGTTGCAATGGTACTTAAGGTTATTATTTAATTCAACATGTATAATTCAATTTTTGGATTAAAATTATGACTGACTAACTGGAATTACATAAAAAAGCTTAAAGAGTGATATTGTTGTTTTCAACAACATACTTAGGTAAATTGACATTTTGGCAATGACATTTAAAAAAATCAATAGAAAGAAATCATTTATTGGTAACTACAACTTTGAGCTTAGCAATCATAAATATGTCTCCAAGGCTTGCTAAGCCAATTACTGAAAAAAATCATCATCACTCACATTTGTTTTTAGTTTTCTAATTAATGTAGCAGTAGAGTGTTCACTCTAGAGCATAAGGACCTCCTATCATTCCACTATTAAAACTTCTGGCATTCAAATATTTTATAAATGCTTAAGCAATAATTCCATTTATTAGTGTCATTTTTTAATGTTAATATACAAGCCCAAACAAAAAACATCATAAAGTCTCTGCCTTTACCTTTAAATTCCATTCCCATACAATTGTTTTTGTCATCTTCCAAAATCCAACATTCCAAAAATAATTCTTCAATGCCCTTTTCCCCATCTCTGCATAATCTATAATTACAATTCAAATTCTTAATCTATTTTTATCTCCTTTCTTTGATATCAAAAGCTCATGACCTTACACAAATAATAATAAACTTTCTTTAATGTCATCATATATCTTTTCACATTTTATGTGTTTTTTATATTTCTATAACCCCAAAGCTGTTTTTATTTCTTTTTTTTAAACCTTAAATGTATCTTTTTTTCTCATCTGTGATAATTCATCTATTACCATTGAAATAAACTATGTATTAATTTTGAATGTTGTAAAGTCTTTCTTTCCCATGGTTTATTATTCTCTCTACCTAATCCCATTAAACACTATTTCCGTTTTATTCTACTTTAGTGCTGGAATCTACTGTAAGTTTGAGTAATCAACAGATAAATGATGTATATATTTTTTCTCTTTCTTTTGTTTTTAGCCTTACTCTCAATATATAAATTTACTCATTAAATTTTCATCTTTCTAGAATTTTCGGGTTCTATAACTATTTTTTTCCAAAAAATTGAAAATGTTATTGTATGTTCATAAAGTTCTGCATTTCTTCTTCAAACCGAGTACGCAGAATGTTATAAACTCAAATTATACCTCAGTTGGTATCCTACTGATGATGACATATAAGTTACAGCCCTTCTAACATTGTACTTTGATTTTTTTATTTATAAAAAAAATTTGCACTTTGAATTTTGTATCTTAAACTTAAGTATGCCTTTTCACTTTCTTTCTCAATTTCACAAAATCCTTTGATTTCTTATTAGAAAGTAGAACGCGTAATCTCTCTATACTTAAAAGTAGCTTATAATTGCAATGGTCAATAAAAACATTTTATTTTGTGATATCTTACCATATATTTAAATTTAAAGTTGTAATTATAAATTTATTAAACGCACATTGATTGCACATTGATTACGTAAGTAATATTTACTGAGGCTATAACCTCGATAATATGCGTATAAAATGCGATAGTAGGGACTTCTACAGGTGTTTTAACCACAAGCTTACTCTCTTTTCTTCCATAGCATAAGCTTGTGGTTAAAACACCTGTAGAGGTCCCTACTATCGCATTTTATACGCATATTATCAAGGTTATAGCTTCAGTAAATATTACATATATTTAAATGTAACAAATTATATATTGTTATGCATAAAGTATTTATATCATACATTATTGAATTGATTGATTAAAGGGAGAAGTGAATGTTTTATTTTTCAAAATTCAACACTTGTTATTAACCCACAATAAATATTCAAGCTGTATTTTAAAGCAAAGAAAGTACAAAGTTAGTTTCATCATTTATTATATATGCTTAGCTAAATTTTATTTTCTTTAAAAATAAAAAAAGAGTTTTCTTTAAAATAAAATTGTCAGCCAATATGTAAAGTTATAAAATAATCAAGATATAATTTTCATTTTAATCACATGAAGTGCTTAAGTAAATTTAAAGTAAACGGTCCAAATGTTAAAATAATGAGTGGTATTGTAACTATTACAGTTTAAGTTAAAGATTTATTTTGGAATTCAATCAAGTTTAATTATATATAAATTAGCTCTCATTTTGATTACCACGAATTTGATTTTATGTATGTAGATCTTATAATATAAATGCAGTTGTTAAATCACTGCTGAATGGTTAAAGCATACTTTATCCAGATGGTAAATTTATTCACAATTTTCTTTAGTGACTTGGAGATTGGATTTCAAAATAAACCACATCATTTAACAAATTTGAGATTGGATTCAAAAAAACCATCTCTGCCATTAAATTGAGCTATTGTTACATCAGGATTTGAACCAAAAGTAACCATTCCATTGGTGTATTGGTTATAACAGTCTCATTTTAGATGTAGGTGCGTGAATATACATGGTAGTTAATGATATGAATAAATGTGTTCTATTTGTAAAGGTCAGACACATGTAAAATTATGTCCAGGGTGTACGGAAGGCCAGGGATTTATTCTACGGCAAGTGTGCTTAGTCATCGAATCCAAGGTAGTATTTAAAAAGGAAGATAAAAGAGAGGCATATGGCATTATTGCTCAAACATTCATAAATAGTTTGAGCACCAGACTTGCAAGGATGAGAATCAATTCTCCTTCTGATCTCAATGTGGATTCTCTACCAACTATACCAAATCATATAGGGTATAGTATTCTATTTTATTGAAAGGTTAATGTTTTAAAAGTAAACAATATACACCCTGGATACTTTATAGATAACTACTATCAATTTGTATTTGGTTTGCAATGTAAGAGTATACTAAAAGTTAAAAGATAGAGGGAAAATAGCTTATTAAATTAATTATTACCATTAAGTTATAATCAATTATAAATATATATAATTTTAATGCGCAAATACGCGCACAACAACCGAGCTTCATCAGGATAAATAACAATATATTATAAACTCAAAATAATTATAATATCTAAAGAATAATGCCCGAGCGCTTTCAAGAGAACTTAGCTCTCATAATCATGGGCAACAAAGAATAAGCATAGCATGTTGGTATATGCTAAAATATGTTGATATATGTAAATTAGTTGAAAATAAATGCATCAGCTCTAAATGATCCATTTCTTAGAGATTTTGTAACACGCATCTTTACTATTCATAGCCTTATCATCAATAGCAATAAAACATGCTTCTTTAACTTTTCTCTTAATGTCATTTCTCTCCCTGCAAACTATTCTTGCATTTTTAGGTTCACATGCATGACCAGCTGATTTCTGATGTATTGCAAATATTGAGTTGCAATTTGGGTCTACTTGGGCCTTATTGTAAGAATGTCTGTGCTGGGATAGTCTTGTAGAAAGAGTTGCTTTCGTTTCCCCATAGTATGATGCCATGCAGTTATTTTCTGGACATGAAATATTATATATGGCCTGAGAAGTGTTGTTGGGTGTTATAATGTCTTTGGTGTTATTAATAATTCTATTTGTATTAGGGGGTGTATGAAAGCTTAGTTGAAATTCTTTAAGAAAATTGTCATAAATTCTTATGATATAGTCTGTAGTGTAAGAATGTTTAGGGAAAGATATTTCTTTTTTGACAATTATTATATTTTGTCAATAATCTGTTGTTTATTTAAAATGCTTATTAACATTTTTGTATGTAATATTGTCTGGTCTGCATGTTAATTTCCTGCCAATAACATTCAGAGTAGTTCATGTTCTGCATGATTTGGCCAGGTTTTGCAAATAGTGATTATGTAATGGCCATCATCATCGCATACTGAGGAAAATGTTTTAAATTTAATTAAACTATATAAATAAAGAATATGTACCCATATATTTCCTGATGTTACCATCAGGTGGTGCTGAATCAGTTAAAATAAATGTAAACATAAATAAGTTGACTATTATAATATATATATATATATAATTTCGGGTTTTGGCAAATCACCAAATGCAATAAATATTTTTTTAGCAACCTTATATTTACTAATTTGCTACACAAATGCTACATGACTATTTCATTAGCTGCCCCAGATATCTTTAAGGATTAACAGATATAATGAGTTTCTAAACAAAGAGCACAAATCATTGTTTCTCAGATGTAAACCCCATTACATTTAAATTTCATGGGAGAGTTCATTTCTTATTCATTTTTAATGTCCATGCAATTGAAAAATTTTAAATAAAATATTTGTAAAAACAGGCAAAACTCACTATACATATTGCCACTCAATGCATAAAATCCCCATCTAGTGCATACTCATCCAATATCCCCAGACTAGTTTCTGGCTTGTGGCCTTCATCAGTGAGGAGCCTTGGATCTGACAGCACTGCACCCAGATATTAGGATCTAATACAATCCTACAGCATCCACCTTTTATTTCTACTTAACTACAAAACTATGAGTCTTAAACTGAAAACAACTTAATATTTTCAATCCAAACTCATTAGCTTATATAGTCATATAGGTCTGATCTCAGTTCAATACCCATACATTTTGGTGTCTTTGGTTCTTTAATAACCATAGCCACCACTATCCTATTAGGCAGGATTGGTTTTAAACCAATAAACATCACATGATCATCATTTCTTATGCTTGTTTATAACTATTATTAAAACAAGCCTTCTGGCATCCATTGATTACTCTGGCTTGCACTGAGTGGCAATACATATAGTGAGTTTTGCATGTTTTAATAACAGTTATAAGCAAGCTTAAGAAATGGTGATCATGTAATGTTTATTGACTTAAAATATTTGTAATTTAAATAAATACAGTGTTTATCCAACATTATAGAAATTTCTGATATTGTAAAATTAATTAAATACTATTAATATTTTTTTTACTTAATTATATTCCAAATATCTGACTTAGAGTTATTTATTTACATCAGGGATGGGAAACTTCTGGCCCTGGAGTAGCCCTTAAAACTTTCAATACAACCCCAGACATTTCAAAAATGAATATACAATGGTCTTGTATAAAATTTGTATTCAAATACATGTGTAGTTGAAATATTAAATTAAGAATTAAGCCAAATAATTTTTTTTTCAATTAAATTCAATTTTTATTCTAGTTCTAATTCATTCTATTGGAAGGTGCAATATTCCAACAAATTATCTATATTGTGTGGTCTATCTGATTACAGATTTAATCTATGATGATGAAGACATTTCATTTACTTATATAGTGATTGTTGTACCCTAATTGTATAATTGCAAAAATAAAATTAGAATTGTACATTGTTTTATTATTATTATTTTGCATTTATTTATTTTTGTATTAAGATGATTACACTAAGTAAGATAAACAAAAAATTGTCACAGCTTGAAAAGGAGCCAGCTAGTGTTTAACTTGTGTCACACAAAGTAAAGACAAGTCAGAAAATTCTGTGAAGACAAATTACATTTACCCCCTCCTCCCAGAAACTTCAAAATATTTTCTGAAAGGAAGTTTATAAATGACTGCATCCTAAGTGCTGTAGAATTAATCTGTCTAGAACATAAAAATAATTTTGAGTATAAAAAGTGTCACAAAGAATAATTGAAAAAAATTGTCATTAAATATGAAACAGTCATTAATAATAATATTACTTTATTTTTAATTTACAAAAAAATTATGACCCTCATTTAAAAGGGGCAAGTTGAAATTGGCGTGCCAATTGAAAAGATTGCCCACTCATAATCATTAGGGATAAATTAATTAAATGTTTGATCAAATATAGCAAGCTAATTTTTAAGGTGATAAATTTGTATTAATCCACAAATGTTATTATCAATATCAAAATGAACCTTGGCAGAAAAAAACATTCCCCACTTCTGATTTACATGGATCTTAAAAATAAATAAGAAATAAACTACCTCATTAAAGTTAAGCTAATCTATATATAAATAAGATTATTGTTACATCTGTGATATAATGGATTTTACCCCTATTTTAAAACTTGTTAGATCTGTTAATTTCTTTATATATCTGACATAGCAAATGCAAATGCAATTTTGTATTTGGTATAACTAACTAGAAAGTAAGGGAATGCTGAAAAGTTGATTAACAGTATGTGCCTGAGTGCTCAAAACCTGAATTTATATAATATTGGCAAAAATGGTATGTAATTATATTATAAATATAATATTTATCGATAAATTAGCTATTTTATTTAAAATATAAGGTCATTGATATTTTTTTAAAAGAAACCATTTAATATAGACAAGCCTTTGTATATTATTATTATTATTATTATTATTATTATTATTATTATTATTATTATTATTATTATTATTATTATTATTATTATTATTATTATTATTATTATTATTATTATTATTATTGTTGTTGTTGTTGTTGTTGTTGTTGTTGTTGTTGTTGTTGTAGTTGTTGTATGCAAAATTAGTAGCCAAATTTTAGCATCATCATATGATACAAGTTAGACTTAATAACTTAATATATATATGCACACTTCAATTTATTCACTTTTAAAAGAACAATTTAAAATTTCATAATATTAACATTATTCAAATAATCAATTTAGCATTTATCTTTATACTGGATAACTTGTTTGTAACAAGGCTAAAAGAGTTATAATTTGAAGCGATTTGCGAGTGTATGTGTTTAACGTATTTACTACATTAACAATATTTTTTTATATTTCAAAAATTAATAAAATGATTAAGTTGAAAACTCAAGATTTCAAAATTCTTATAGGTTGTTGTGCTCAAACATCACGTGATCTCCTGAATAATAATTAAATATTTTTTTTTTTTAATTAGACAAATCTAGATGGTTTTCCATTATATCTAAATAATAATAACAAACTTGTTAAAAATAGATATTTATTATCATACATACAAAATATCACTCGATAGAATGAAATGGACAATTATTGAAATAAGTTAATAGAAAACAAACAATAACTTATGACATAAGAGAAAATTAATATTCATTTCAAAAAAAAAAAAGAATTAATTATCACAATTTTAAGTTGTTGTTTTTTTAATCTTTTTAATCTGAATAAATTAAGTTTTAACACAATAAAAATATTTGAAAGTGTTTTGATATTTTCATTAAGTGAATCAATACTAAACATTTTAATGTAAAATTTTCTTTATGGAAATATTTTTGATAATTAATAACTTAAGCTTTTTTAAAAAAACTTTTTCCCAAATTTTTTTTTTTTTAATAAAACAGGAAAAATTTTAGACAAATATGTCAATTATTTTATTAATGCTAAATATTGATTAAAGGTTTTAAAAGGCATATCTATAAAATATATTTATTTATTTATTTGCAAAAATGATAAAATCAAAATGAAAGTGCATTGGTGGTCGAGAGGTTAGCGCGACTGCCTTGCACTTGAAGGCAGTTGCTCGGGTTGCGGGTTCGCGTCCCGGCCGGTGCTATGAGATTTAAAAAAAAAAAAAAAGTATGAAAATCAATGTTTTCCAAAAATGCTTAGTTAACCGCTAGATGGCAATCATTTCTTTCTAATTATGTTTGCTTCTTAAAGATAAAAATATATAATAGAAATTTAAAAAGCACATAAAATATACGTTATTTATAAAAATAATCACTTTTCTTACTAAAAATAATTTTAATTTTAAAATATTTATAGTAAACTAAGTTGTTTAATTTTTATATAATCTAGGCTAGGCGTATAGACAAAACATACATTATATAGATAACAATGAAATGTCATATAAAAAATAAAATATCCTCCCTGATTTATTGGTAAATGATAGACTCCGGAATCAAAGATCTGAATGTCTTATGATTTTCCGAATGACATACCACTAGATTAATTATTCATTTAGCAAATTAAAGAATTATCACGTGATATGTGAGAATGTATTTATAATTTATGAATTTTTTTTTTATGTCATAGCATCGGCCGGGAGGCAAACCCGCAACAACCGTCTGCAACCAACTGCTTGCTTGCAAGGCGGCTGCGCTAACCTCTCGGCTAACAACGCTTGACAATTTATGAATTGTTTTGTATTATTTTTTTGACTTTTTATTCTTTTTGAGTGGAATAAAAATGGCCATAATCGTTCGCAAGTAGTTAATGACGATTGACTTTCTATAGTAATACCAAATGACCATACATATGTTGAAATGAATGTTTCATAGGTAAAAGTTGTTTTATTAATCATAATGATAGTTTGATATGAAGGGGGGGACACCGTGTTTAATAAAAATAATAATCTCTGGATAATTTGACATGATAACACTTGCCCTCATCTAGTTAAAGTAGTAAAAAGGTTGTTATTATGGAGACAAAAAAAATATCACGTGGTTTTTGTTGAGATAATGGAATGCATTTTACTCATTTGGATAGGGAAACTCTCTCATACTGATGATCATTTTATTATTTCATTAAGTTTGTTACTAGAATTTGGACCTTTCAAAATTCTATGACCTCACTACACACACTCTGACTATGACTGTCGCATATATATAGAATTCTGGATTTGAGAAATTTATGCAATCGAAAATGTCCAAAACATAGAGAAGAAATGGTGAAGTTATTGAGAGTATTTTTACTATTCTACTGGGTTCATTTCTTCTAATATATATATATATAGATTGGTAGACATAATTGATATTCAATTGGGTTAAGATGCTTTTATGTATTGTTGACAAATTTTTCATTCATATAATCCTCACATTAATTCGCATACATAAATGTATCCCTGGCATATGACTATTGTGAAGTATTCTACTTTTAAAACTTAATTTACAAGTCTAGTTAGAAATCATTTATATAAGTATACGTTGTACATGTATAATGTTAAGTGATGAATAAAGTTAAAATAATTTCTATGCAGGCTTGGAATAATTGATAGAAACATTTGATCTTTAGTACAATTCAATATCATATATGCGATTAAAGAAATTATATTTTGGAACTTAATAAAAAATGTTAAATCATTTATGTATTTATTAAAAGATTGAAAAATACATACATTTTAAATTTAATTTATATAATAAGTACAAACCATAGACAAATTATAGGGTAGGTCACCCCCTCCCCCCAATTAATATATACAATGCATAGTTTAATATTTACTCATTATGTCTGTGAACTGAAATGGAAGTAATGAGAATATGTCATAAGCTATGTATAAACTAATAATGACTGGTGGTTAAATGAAAACAATAGAATGATACCAACTAGTTCTTTGATTCTATTCTTTTTATTTATTGATGGGTGACTCTTAGATTATATATAGCATACAAGGGGTGACAGTTATTTTTATTTCTATGTGAAACTATGAACATTCAGACTTAGTAAAGTATATTTTTCAAGGATAACATCTAATTTTGTTTTACTACTTATGTTATATTTGATCATTTATGTAATAAAATATAAAGAACCTTTTAATAGCCCAATGCAGCACCAAAATGTGGCTGATATTCCCTATAAAAGCAAAGTAAAGAAGAAAGAATTCCTAAACATACCTGCCAATTGACAGGGAATGACAAAATTATTTTCTTTTTCTATTTTATCTCCAATCTTCAAGCTAAAAACAACTAAAATACCCATTTACTGACCAATATCGGACAATGTTAATTGTATAAAAATGTCAATGTTGCAATATATTTGCAACAACTTCCTCAGAGTCATTATTTTTTTAATTGTAAAAATGTCAATGAGCTTTTAAATATTTTCTTTTGTCTGAAAGAATTTTAAAAATGTATATTTGGAAGGTTATGAAAATATTTTTTCTGCTTTAATATTTGTTTCCAGGTAGCATATAATTCACAATTTTCATTATCAATGTGGGACCATTTAAAATTCACTCTTAGTAATCTTTGGTCTATTAATTACTTTTAACCACAGCATGGATTCCATTGAAATTGTTATTATGTTTTATTAATTTAACAGCTGAATAAATAATAGATATTTAACATCTTCTGTTTGCAAAAATTTATTATTTTGTTCATTTATTCAATATGTAAAAATAGCAGATCTGCCATTGATGTTTTTGCAGATGCCATTCAATTTTAGTGCTATTTTTTACTTCCTGAGTGGGGGATGTATTTTATTACTTTTCAATATGTAATATAAATTATATGTCCATTACTAATTCTATGGAAAAACCTGGTTAATTTTGTCAAAATGAATTTTTATCTTAAATTTTTTAATTATCAAAACTCTTTAATTTGCTGTTTTAAGAAACTGAAAAACATTAATTGCTTCATTTTGAGAATATCACATGGCCTTTTACTTCTCTTTTTTAATTAAAAAACATATTCACTGTTTTACATTTACCTTATAACATTTTTAAAGCATATGTTCCAAAAATAAAATTAATCTTAAAAATAAAATATCAACTTTGCAGATAACCAAAGGAATAAACAGAAATAAATAGATATAAATAAGCAAAGCAAAATATTTCATTTTTAGTGCTTATACTCAAAAATGTATTTAATAAAAACAAATGCATTACCAAATTATATATTCAAAACATTTGTGCTTCAGTTAAACGATTGAATAATTTTCTGTTCAATATATATTTCCTGTTTGATAAAAGGATTTTTGACATTAATAAATTTCCATTAAAAAAGCTAAATATCAAATACTTATTAAGAAACAAATGTTTGATAATTTTACAAAAAATAAGCTAGTAACTAAACTAGGCATAAACTTTTTTTACTGCTTCTATAAATTTAACAAAAACCTATTTTGAATAAATGCAATAATGAACATTAAAAGGCAAAAAATATATAAGCTAGAATAATCTCCCTTTTCTTTTTACAAATGAAGTTTACTCTAGTTTCTAGCTTTGTCTTTATTTTTGATAACCAATAACTGCTGACATCTAATTATTATAGTTAGTATTAAAGTCTTTATTAAAGACTTTTTGATTTACATTTTCTATGGTCAAATTGATTACAATTGTTTGTGCATATTAGACCATGCAATGCAACTGTGCTTCCAATAAAAGCTCTTCATAGAGACTGTATAAAAGTGTTTTTAATTCTTCTCTGTTTCTATAAAGAGTTAACATTTCAAGTAAAAGTTTTATTTATTGAAAATTTTAATAATTCACTCTTTTTAATGATTCATTCATATTTTTAACTACAAATTTTAATGAAAAAAGATTTTGTTGGTTTTATAAAATCATGTTGCTCCTCCTGGTTGCTGAGTGATGAAACAATATTTTTATTATACCCAATTTTTCAAGGTTTTCAAAATTCAAATAAGATTTTTTTAAATTTATTTCATTTTTAAATGTAAATATCTATTTAATTAAGCCACATTTATTATATTTTGATAAATATTTAATCCTAAAATTAAAGTTGAAAGCTTACAGCCTGGGAAAATAGTTAAATTTGCCATAAATTCTAAAGGGTTAACCATTTTAATTTTCTCCCTAAAGCATTTTATTTGAGTGTCAATTAACAACTTATTGAAAAAAGCTGCTAACTTTTTTTAAAAAAATATCAATAATTTTATATATATTTTATTTATATTTTAATTCCCAAAAAATCCTGTACATATCAGGATATCTGAAAATTCAGCAAGTTGAAAGATTTCTAACACCCATCTTTAAGGTTGTTTATTGTGTTTTTGATGTCACTAATTTTACAATATTATTTGGAGAAAGTAGTTCAAATGATAAAAAAAAACTTGATTTTTTGTGGTCTATTTTAAAGATTCATAATTATTTTTGAACAACTATTAGAAAGAGAACATATTTTTGATCATCAAGTCAAATTGAAGGGAAGGCAGTTGTAAGCCATTTGCTAAGATGTAATCAGTGATTGTCTGTTAGAAAATCCTGCAACATTGTAAAAATTATTTACAAAATTTAAGTTTTTAAAGTAAAATTTGATAGATTTATCAGATGTTGATATATATTCATTCATATTTTAAAAATGAATGTTGAATAAAAAAGATTTTGTTTGTTTCTAAAAAAAATAATCTTTTATGGCAGTTAAGTGAAGAAATACTGTTTTTGTTTAATCATGATGTAATTTTATTAGTACTTAAAGAAATTTAATATGATTTTTTAGAATTTACTTCTAAACAAAAATATCTATGAAATGAAATCAAATTTATTATATTCTGATAAATAATAATAATTTAATATTAAATGTAATGTTTAAAGCTTTCCTTCAATGGAAACAATTAAAACTATCACATTGCTAATGCAGCATGGGAATGTTAAAGATTAAATTGTATTATATAATATTTACAATTTTGCAATATAAAATGGATGTGTAGTGATGGCATATTCATGATCACTTTGAAAAGATGATTTCATCAAACTTAATAATTTACTGTATAACCATTACATTGGAAATTATGACATTCTATATTTAAAATAAAATATTTATGCATAATATAAATAACTAATAATGTATAATATTGATTTTTAATAATTATTGCACAATTATTGGCAAAAGGAATTGTAAATCTTAATAAATTTCACAAAAAATCAAGTTTTTAATCATTCTAAAAAATTTTCAAAGCAATATCACAAAATACATTAACAACCAATTACAATGTAAAAGAAAGTTATTGAAGTTGGATTTTAGATTGGGGGGGGGAGTAATTAAAATTTCAGAATAAAATATACACAAATTAACAGATCTTAAAACAAACTTTAGCAAAATAACTTACTCGATAAGTATTAAGGCATATCAACATTCAATTTTTTAGACAAATTCCTTTATTTTGAACACAACTTTAGTTAACTTTTAGACTAAAGTGATCAAATTATTACTTTGTATTTAAGGCAGTCACCTGGATAACATAAGCCTTGCATATATTATTCTCACTACATAATTATCATATAATAAACCATTGATGAATAAATTTGATTAAATTAAAGAAAAATGATAAAATATTTTATTAGTATTTTTACTATTAATATTAAATTTATTTTATTAATTATAAAATAATATTACTGAAAATTTAATCTTCACAACATGGGCATACACAATGCAAAATGCAATGGCATATTAAAATAACTACAAATTAAATATTTTGTTTACACAAGTCAACAAATTTATTTCAGGCAGCAACAATAATTTAATTTTTAGCTTGAACACTAATTGAAAACAGTTTCTAAAAAAAAAAACACTTAAGTAGACTAGATATCATAAAATATTAATCATATATGTTCAATACTATAAATAAAATCAGTCATAAAATTCACTAAATATTAAGAGTTGACATACAGAAGTTATTATTATAGTTTCATATTAATGGGATGAGAATCTGATATTAAAATGATAAAAGTTTGAATCCTGAAAAAAGACATTTATTAGAATTTTAATCAATACCTTGTTAAAACATTATGGGCAAACAGACATGCAGATAGGTTATATATATATATATATATATATATATATATATATATATATATACAAATGAGACAGTGGATAATGGATAAATAAATAGATTGATACATAAGTAGATAGCAAATAGATAGAAAGAAATTGATAAACTAATAGAATGACATATAAATAGACAGATAGCCAGAGAAATAACCAGATTAGTAGATAAATAAGTAATCAGAGAAATCAAACAGGAATATCGATAGATAAGATGATACATACATAGATGAATAGTTAGATACTCAGAGAAATAGGTAGATGGATGGATAGATAGATAGATAATAGATAGATGGTTGTATGGGTGGATGGTGGATAGGTGGAGAGATATGGATAGATATATAGATTTATACAGATAGATAGATAGATAGATAGATAGATAGATAGATAGATAGATAGATAGATAGATAGATAGATAGATAGATAGATAGATAGATGGATAGATAGATGGATAGATAGATAGATAGATAGATAGATAGATAGATAGATAGATAGATAGATAGATAGATAGATAGATAGACAGACAGACAGACAGACAGACAGACAGACAGATAGATAGATAGATAGATAGATAGATAGATAGATAGATAGATAGATAGATAGATAGATAGATAGATCGGGAGATGTATTATAAATAATATACCTTTTATATAAAAAGATCTATTACTTTTGAAATAAATGAAAGAGGAAAAAATCACATCCTTTCTCCCTTTTGTTTTTGTCACTTTTTCTCCCCATTTGATGTTTCAGTGAACATAATGCGTTTATTACATAACAGGTTGTGCGTCAATTTCTGAATATAGCTCTAAATGAGGTTGTCATAGCAACCTAATACCAATCACACATGTTGTCTTCAAAGTTTAAAGGGTGACATAAAATTTTCTAAAAATATTCTTCATTCATTTTAATATTTGAATTAGACTTCTCTATGAATACAAATGCAATAATGTAAAGATGATTACCTTTATCGTTGCATATCGTTGAGGTTGTTAAAATGTGATTCAAGAGAGAAAAACTCAGAGCAAATTAAATTAAAAGTAGTTTTTTTTTTTTTTTAAGTTTTAAATAGTTACATAATTTTTACTGTAAAATATGAAACTTGAAAAGAAAAAAAAATGAAGTGTGATGGAGAAAAAGAAATAAAATTAAATTGTGTTTAAGAGCTAAATGCGTTTATTAAATAGAATTATATAACATTGGATATGAATTTAAAGGATTGACGCATATAACTATGCATTAACATAAGTATTTTTATATATATAATCTAAGTAAATATATGAAAAATTATAAAAAACAAGCATCGTGTGATCAGATATTTAAGATAAAGCAATGTTGACCAACAAATTCCTGTTTAAGCACGACAGATCTGTGTAGTTGATCAAAGTAAGATGTATTTTTTCTCCATCAAGTCTAAACTTTTCTATATATATATATATACAGGTGTGCTGATTTAATTGCCAGAATGGACGTATGGTATAACCTGTGACCTAAATGCATTGAAATCACACGAGTATTGAACATTAGTGTTAAGCTAACAGATGTGTAAATTTTAAACTGATAGACCTAGTTGGTGTAAAAATTAGTGATAGTATGCTATTTTGCGAAAAACTTTAAGCCAAAAAATCAAATACACAGCTAGACCACCGTGCCTATTCACATGACTTAACTCCCGAAGATTTTTAGTTATTGTCAAAATTAAAAACTGTGCCGAAAGGGCAAATATTTCCTACTATAACTGATCCCCAAAAGAATTTGAGACAGCTGCTCAATAGTATTCCTGGAAATAAGTTCCAGGTATGCTTCCAGAAATGGAAACACTGTTTTATTTACTGTATAAATGCACAAGGTGACTACTTTGAAGGCAATAGTAACCACTAATGTACATTTACACAAGTATATTTTATGAAGGTATATTCCAGGAATTAAATTGTTACATTTCATACAGCAAAACAGTCAATAATATTTAATGCAACACACAGAAACATTATGAACAACAATATCAAACTATCTAAAATATGAAAAGATTCAAAGCATTTTAAGAATTGCTAAATTTAAATTGATCTATTGTCTATATTCCAATCACCACTAAAAACACTAAAGTATGGACAATCAATTATATTAAAAAATAAGGATTCCCTCTGGTCTGTCTGCACATGTATAATATATATGTAAACAAATATTATTTTACTATGTAAATATGTGCAGATAGTATATAAATATATTATTATTATTATTATTATTATTATTATTATTATTATTATTATTATTATTATTATTATTATTATTATTATTATTATTATTATTATTAAGCTACTCTACAAAATCTGCATATTCAAATCATGTCACTTATGCAAATAAGGAACAATTATGCATAAATGGACTCTTATATAGAATCTCCTGCTTGGATTTATGAAGGTGCAAACAAAGTATGTTGAACTGTGAGGAAGCATAATAATTGAGAGTATGATTTGTGTATTACAGCACCATATGGTTATCTACATAATGGTAATATAATTTATAATTGATTTCAGTTTCTAATATATATATATATATAAAGAGTGTGCTAATAGTTCTAAACAAGCTTATTTATTTTATTTTTTATGATAAATGTTACAAGAGAAAATACCTGACACTTTGTTTAGAGCTATTATCATGCTCTTTATATATTACATATTGATAATACAAGCTATATAGGTCATGTGACATATGACTGATTTTTACTTATATATATATACTCAAATGGATGAGTGAAGAACTTTTATCAGTTAAAACATATTGCAATAATTATATTTATCTACAGAACATGTGTAGAAATTGATACATGTGCAAAAGCTTTTTAATAAACAGTAGTGATTGCTAATGAAATTTCAAATTTTTTCCTATTTTTTATTCTTTTCCTATTTTGTTATTAATATTAAATATTTATTTTGTTATCTCAAAGTTACATAAATTTATTTAAAAGTTACTAGTGCTGTCTGGAATGGTATTGATTTAAGAACACCCTCAGAACATAGCAGAATGGTACAGTCAACAGGAATCAAACCTGCACAAGATACCCCCAACTGATTTTAAACTTAAAGTGTTTGTTCTATAACAATCTCAAAAGAACTATTGGCATATTTCAGCCATATAGGAGGGATACTCAATTCCAAAGAAATGCTTGTTATTATTAAAAAACATGGATGTCGCATTTAGTTACTTCCAATGTAATAAACAGATCAATTATGTATCATTCAAAATATAAAGCATGAAGAAGAGTCATGGCATATACTTAAACTCTGCAGGGAAGTTTTATAAACGTTCAAATAGCAATGTTTTATGATAAAATCATTTGAATCTGTGATGTATAAATATTTTTTATATAATCGATATCCTTAGCAGCCTGAAACCAATTCACCAGCCATTGTGATACCATCAGGATTTAAACTGCTTTGCAACACTTTATTTGATATTAAATCTGAATTTAATTTGAAGACATCTTAACTAAAACCTTCTTTGTATCCACTTAATAAACAAGGCAAGTTGTTATAATTATGTGTTGGACTATTTCCATCATCTAGTACTTAATTATTAAATATTTTTTTTAAAAACCTCAAAAATTTTAACTAAACACTTCATATGCATTCAGCTATTAGCTGTAACTTGGATTAATATATGTCAATGTTCAAAGAAGTATTACTTTCCTATCTTTTTCAAATAATACCATCCTGATTAGTGTCAATCCTAGAATAAGAATTTAATTATTGACCTTTAGACTGATGAATACTGAAGTTAATGTGATGCTCTAGTCCAGCGTTTCCCAACCTTTTTTGGCTTGCGTACCACTTGGTAGTACATCACGCTAAATTGTACCACTTCATAAAAATGATTGAATTTCGTGAAATTTGTTATTGCGAATGTGTTATTTTATTTGCATTATAAATATTATAGGGTGACCATGTATGTATTCACATCACATAATGAGACAAATTATATTGAAACACGCCTAAACGTCATGCCTGATTATAAACTCACTGTAACATATATATATATATATATATATAAGTATGCATTTGTTCAAAGTTTCATATTTATCTACTATTCTGTCATATTTCGTTTGCTAATAAATGGTTTTAATAAAAACACAAAATTATAAAAAAACAATTAATATATTTTCTTGTCATAATCAAATATTTTTATAAAATAAATTTAATGAGATCCTTGTGCTTGTTTCGAAGAACATAATTTTTTGAAATTTGGTTCAAAAGATGTGAGGTATACCCTTAATTCTACAGCTATTTCGATACTTATTTTTTAAAAAAATATATGAAGAAAAAGCTCTTTCTACTAATTCCGTACTAGTAAACAATAAGAATAATTTAAGAGCTTTCTCAGAAAGTTTTTTTTTTTTTATTAATTAAAGATATTTATTAACCACCTCAATTTATCAAACCTTATATTTCGAATAATAATTAGAAAGTTGTTCATATTGTTTAATGTTTAACCAAAAATTAATTAGAATGTGCCGTTTGAATTCTACTTGTAAAGTTCTGTCATATGATAATTTTATTAAATTTTCTTTATCTTTTATTGATAATGATGTAGCTTTTTCTAAATTTTCTTCATAGAAGGGGTTTGAAATCCAATTATCATTTGTGTTCTTGGGTTTTGGAAAATATTCCATGAAAGACAATTTTAATCCTGTTAAATGTGCTATTATATTTTCTCGTATATCTTGAGAGAGACTAATCTTATTTTGAAACAAAAAAATATGTGGAGTTTCGAATACTTCCAGTTGATTGTTTTCGATACACTGTTTCCAAAAATCTAATTTCTTAATCATACTTTCAATTTTATCATTAACATTAAAGATCGTTATCGACTGTGCATATTAACAACTTTACTGCATAATATTATTAATTAAAATAATTTTTATGAATTATAGGAAAAAACGTTTCTATGATATTTTTATGATTTAATTTTTTTATGTCCGCCATTATTGATTATTTTTAGTGTACCATCAACCAGCAACTCGCGTACCACCAGTGGTACGCGTACCACAGGTTGGGAAACACTGCTCTAGTCAACTGGCCTAGGGGTTGTCATACTGTGACTCATGAGTGAAATGTGTCTTTTTGATCCTAATCTCATTGCCTTTTTTATCATGGTAAATTTAAATACATTTTTATTTCCTCTTGCAATTTATTAATAAATATTTTGATGACTTTCGGAAAAGAAAAATGCCCATGAATTCAATCTTATTTTAAAATAGTAATTATTATACACGATGAATATCTAAATATTAGAAATGTGTGAATAAATTAAACTGTCATAGTATTCTTTTTCTTTCTATTTATTTATTTTTAAAAGAATTGTTATTTTCTTTGGGATATACACCTGGGTCTTGTTTTATGCAGTAGATATGTTCTTCAGAAAATGCGCACAAAAGAAATCGCACAAAAATAGACTTAACTTACCTTGAAAAATGGAGGATACATATTGTAATTTTTCAAAAATCGCATAAAAGCAAAGCAACAACGTAAAATTACTTTAAAATTCACATAAAAAAAATAATAAAATATGACTAATAAAAAATTTTAAATTTGAAAAAAATTGATACAAGACAAACTTTTTTTACTTTTTTTTATTAACTACAGTATTTAATTTTATTCAAAACAATATATTTTTATGCGTAATTTACATTTTTTTCATACATGTATGGTATTTTAAGCAAAGTCAAGAGAAAATACAACTAAAACATTTTCTAATCACTGAAATTTTTGTTTACAAAGAAATTCATTTTCTTGGGTGTTTTTTTCTCTCCGTTCGAATAAACTAAACGTTTAAAATAAAAATAAGATCTTAGACTTACGATAATAAAAAGACAACGACTTACTACTGTTGGGCAAAATTTAATTAAAATGAACAATTAAAAATTAAATTCTTATTTTTGTCTTTAATTTTCAATTCCATTTAAAAATCAAATTTCATCGTTTCACATCACTTTAATGTTACATAATTTTTAAATTGTTAATTACAATTAAAAATCAGATTTTAATTGTCAAATTTAATTGTTCCCACTGCTGTTACTCACCTTTTAAAAATGAACTTGTGAACACTAAATGATTAATTGATTACTTACTTTTTTTATAAAAAGCAAAAATAGAATGTGATTTAAAATACAAAAACAACAACATACATAGCATTTTTCATCTGTAATGTTTGAACAGATTTACATTATAATCTTGTAAAACTTAATGTGTGTATATAAAATGGGGAAATTCTGATTTTAAGTGAATTATGAACTTCTTTATTGCATAAAATCTATTACAGTACTATTAAAAGTGCTGAAAATATTGAAATTATTAGATGGAAGTCAAACTCTGATAATGCGCTATTACTTTAAATATGACATGAGTGCATAAAATTTATAATATTTAAAGTAATAGCACATTATTGGAGCTCAACTTCTAATCTAATAATTTTTATCGCATTAAAAAAAAACCGCATACAAAGATATTAAGAAGAAACATGAATCTCATAACTTCAAAATTGCATAAAATAAATCCGCATAAAATGAGACCCGAGTGTATACAGATTCTATTATGTTTTATAACTAATATAAATATCAACAGCCATTCAGAAATTGGTATTCTTCATGAATATGTTTTTCACCTTTTATCTTGCAGCTCTTTAATATAGCGGGAAAAAATAATTCTTTCCTTGTGGCACTTTAATGGGAGAAGAGGAAATTTAAACAAAATGGTTCTTTATCTTAATAAGTTTACCAATCTCTGAACTAGTCTTCTCTGAGAAAAACAAAGATTATTAGGTTTTATTTACTTATCTATGAGAGTCCTCCTAATTTATTTATTTTTCTTAAAGACAATATTAATTGGGAATTTGCCAAACATTATAAATTATAACATGAGGTTGAATTGCAGGGTTCTTTGCTATTATCATGTAATCAGTATTTTTTTTCCTTTTTCTTCTCTAATCGTTATGCTGTTCCCTTCTAATTTTTAATATAACAGTTGATTTCACTGGGATATGTACTTCCATATTAACAAGATATTTCTTAGATGCAATAAATAGCCAAGATCACATGACCCAATTTTCTTAAGCTTGTAAGATATAAACAATAATCTAGTGTCTGAAACTATCCTAGCGCCTTTCTGAGAAGTGTCAAAGCATGAAACCATGATCAGAAGTTGGGGGATGGGGGCATAGAGGGTTTCTGACAAAGATATTTTAAATGTTTTCTCTGGCTAAGCATTTATCACAAAGCTTGTTGAGCAATTGGCAATGCTCATTGTTTATTTCTTATATGCAGTTTTATTTACAGCATTTTAAATTTAGATTTTCTAGAGGTTGGAATTTCTCACAGCATTCTCTAACTTTGTGTAGTTTTTCTGGTATATTATTGCAGATATTTTTAGTTTGCCTATTGTCCCTGGAATGCTTAGATACCCTACATTACATATTGGGCTTTAATAATACCTGATGTTTTATTACTTTTTAGGAGTATTTATTCTGTATTCAATTCTTGTTTGTATCTCACAGACTTCTTAATAAGCTTCTTTTGCTATATGCTTTTTTTGTGATAGTATAATTCCACCATTTGCCTTTCTGTTATAAATGGATATACATGTGAAGTATATTCCAATATATATGTATGAGTTTACTAAAAATCATAGTTTTGATTTCACCATTGCAAAGGGTTACCATAAGTATACCTAAGATAACATTAAGAATATCTCAGAATACCATTTTCGTTATTGTGACTTTAGTTGAAGAGAAGATGTTATTGATGTTTCACTATGTGGACACACAATAAATACATTATCAACATAGCAATGCCAGACCATAAGTAGAGATAGAGCAGTATTTATGGTTGTGTTCACCAATTTTTCCATGTAAATACTGCTGCTCAGGGAAAATCACTGATGATCTTGTAACCATTTCTTAATAGTTTCGGAAAACTTCTATGATGTATTAAAAGTATATTGATGTTATGCAGGATTTTATGCTTTCCGTTTATTCTTAATCAGAGTCCTTGTTGTAAACTATTATCCTCATTTAATATTTTTTCATCTTATAACTCTTAATGCTTCATCCGAGTAATCTGGGGAATAAATATTTTACACCACAGGTTATCAGTGTGTCAGTTCTCTGTTTGATATTCTTGACTGATATAAGGCTCTGTCTTGTATACCAAATAAATAAAAACCTTAAGCAAAAACCTCAACAAGGAATATTAGATCTTAATAAAAAATGCTTTTAAGTATTTCAAGAAAATGCTATTTTCTTTCTGAATAAGTAAAATATATATGATGCTTTTAACTGTTGATGGTGTAAGATTTTTTACCATATTTTTATACCGACTTGTTGTGAAGAGCTATTATTGTAATTATCATCAAGTAAAATAATTAGTTATTTGTTTAGTTTGATAGTTTTAATAACTTCCCCTTTATGTAGATAATAAATGATTCGACTTTTGATATATTGAGAAAGTGAAGCCGAACAACTATGTCATTAAGAGAATTTGATGGCTCAAATAAACATAAATATAATTTACATTTGAAAATCAAAATTGGCAATTATAATATTTAACAACTGTTGAAATGTAATCTAAATAGATATTAGTTCTAAAGAATCTACATCAAATAAAATTTGGGAAAAAAAAATATTTTTAGCCATTTTTTGACAAATGTCATATAATCTCATAGTAGCATTTTTTTGATAAATAGTTCCAAATGATCAGAAAAGATTATATTTTATAGTCTTTATTTTTATTACTAGAAGATAATCAACAAAAATAGTTTTACATTACAAAGTTTAAATTACAGAACTCAAATTGCACAAAATGGTGTCATTTGCTCCCATTTTATGTATCAAGCAGAAATTATAATAAATGTAGTGGTTTTTTTTGCAGATTATTTTGATAATTTGAATTACCTTTTTATTCAATAAACCTAAATATATTATTTTTTTATAATTATATAATGTTTAGAAGGATTTAAACTTATCTCTATAAGAAAGATAAAAATTGTTACTAATTTCTAGCTACTATAAAGACTTTTATTTTTAATTTTCTTAAATAAATTTATAACTTTTACAATTTTGATGCTTTCTTACTTAAATTTAATATTAATTTTAATAATAAATGTTGATAAAAAATAATTTTAATTTTAAAAAACATTATTCAAATTGAAATCAAAACAAAAATTTTAAATTTTATAAATTAAGCCCCATTTAATTATTCTACTTGGTCATGGAAGAATTTCTGCTAATAGAATTTTAACTTCATAATGTGCTAATGTATAATCTGAAAGAATTATTTGGTATTTTTAAAAATGTAAACTTTTTTATTTAGTAGAGGCCTTTATGAAGTGCTCACACATTTAAAAAAAAAGTACAATGTTCCAAACCAAATTTAAATACTTATTAAGCATGTCAACATACGAACATTTGTAATAAAATTAAAATAAAATTAAAACTAATAATTATTAATGAGTTGGGGTTTTTTTTCAAATGGTATTGATTTAGCATTTTTTTAAAAAAATAAGGATTATAAAAAAAAATAGATACCATAAACATTAATTTGCATTTATTTATGAATATGCAAGTTTTGATTTAATGATATTTATATGTAAAAATGCAGATTACCTAAATATTTAAAACTAAATAAGATATCACTTTATATGAAATACCTTTGATACTATGTAAATGATATAAAAATATAGATCCATCAAAAAGCACAACACAAATACATCAAGATCAGCTAGTAGAGCATCTCTGATTCATGAATAAATCTGGTCTTATAAATTCTCTTTACAAATAACTTTTTACATTCAAGGTTCTAAGTCCTGTAATCTCCAAGATTCTTTTGTTTTGATGATTTAAGTTTTCTTATAGTGATTTTGTCTGCACAGAGAATATACCTTTATTCAAAATGAGATAAGTGTCATAAACAATCCATGATATTAGATGAGCAATTCAACTTTAATTATGCTAAATATTATAAAATAAATAATTGTAATATTAATAATTAGCCATTAAGCTAATGCACAAGTGCTTTGTGGATTTTTAAACTATAAATGAAACTCTCACTTTCCAAACACAAGATAATGTATTTGTGAAAAGATAGATGAATCCATCTTACTTTTCAACCCAAACGTTTATGTATGAGCAAATCATAAGTGTTTGGAAATGAGAGCATGAAACTGTTAAGCGATCAATCACTTTTACCATGCTTGAATGAATGATGTTTGCAAAATTTTCTAGAATTTATATGTCATTCTTATTTGAAATCAAACATATGTAATAAGATATATTGTAATTTACCAAGATATATTTGTCTGTATTATAACAGTATTAATATTTGGATGACAATATTGATTTTTCTAAGACCAGGATCCTATCCAGCTGTGAAAAAAAGTGACCCCAATCTAAGATCAGAGAAGATATTGGGATATTAAAAAGACTGCAAACTTCCTCATATTTGGAAACATTTTTTGAAAACAAATTACTCTGATGATTCTGAATTTTTTATTTGTTATTTATTTACTTATTATTTATTTTTTAATTTATTCAATTTTATACACCTGTTTTTTCTAGTTGTGGAACTTTAACAATTTTTGTAAACACTATTTACAGTGCCTCTAGAATTCACTTTATATACACTGTTTACAGCGCCTCTACAATTATCTAGTATTTATTTCCCAGTTGAGGACTTCTGTGATCAAGTCGAAACATTGAAATATCTTTCATAACTACAACCTGTGAAAACATTTGTATAAACTTATATATAAAATAATCCCAATGCATAATGCTATACTGAAATAAATATACAAATATTAAATCACTCCACATGATTAAGAAATCCAGCACCGCCCTCTGTGAACTAATATATAAATACATTAAAGTTCGTATTTCAAAATAGCCAGTTCAAAATGATACCACTTTGAAATGTATGCTATTAGATCTTAAATATTGAAATACGAACTAATTCAAACAAAGAACTTGAATTTTTTTTTTCATATGTCAAAGCATAGGCCAGGAGGCAAACCCACAACCGTCTGCAAATAACTACTTGCTTGCAAGGCGGCTGCGATGACTTCTCGGCTAACAACGCTTGACAAGAACTTGAAATTTTAACAAGCAACGATCTTAACTTTTGCTACACAGAGGGCGGTGCTGGATTTCTTAACCACGTGGGATGATTTAATATTTGTATATATATATATATTGTTTCATGTTTGTATTACCAGCAGTTATACTGAATTAAAACTTAAAATTTAGAAAATAAAATTTTTGTTTGCTTTTTTTGTTAATTTCTATTTCTTTTTATTTTTTATTCATTATTTATTAAATTGTGATTCAGTGTTTCAATGCATTTTGAGACAATGTATAGAATCCATTAAAACATTATATGGCCGTGATTTTTTTTTTTTACACAAGCTATTAAAATATTTGCATAACATTTCTCTCAAATCCAAGGCTCCTCACTGATAGATATCAGCCATAAGCTAGAAAATAGTCTGGGATATTGGATGAGTAGTCATTAATGCACAAACCTTCTGGAATCTATTTATTACTATAGTTCACACTAGATGGCACCATTCTATTGAAAGAATTGCTACTACGTTTAATATGTTAATAAAAACATAGTTATTTGTGTAATTTTTTGAATGTTTTCCATTTGTAAACATATATTTTTACCAAATCAAGTCCAATTTATTGAATTCTGATATAGAATTACAGTTCACTAATAAAATCAAAAGTTGAAAGATTAACCAAGGAGAACAATGGAACCATCGAACATGATAGGGTTTAAATTATATGTTATACAATAGAGACAGAATCTTAATTTTAATAAATATTGTTTTTAATAATTAAAAGTTAATAACTGTAAATTTGAAAATAGTTTAGCTTAACGTATGTATGTAAATAACAGGAAATAAAACACTCTTATTCAAATCGGGAATAAATGGTAAATTATTCAAATCTATTATTTATTGTTAGCTAACATACATAGCATTACTTATCCAAAGTTTACGGCAGAATGTTTTGCTTCCGTTAGTTACATCATCATCATCAACCATTATCAATCCACTGCAGGATGAAGGTCTCTCCAAGTTTAATCCATCTTTTCCTATCTTTAGCTTCTCTTCTCCACAACACCCCTGCACATTTTCTTATTTCATCCATCCATCTCACATGTGGTCTCTTTCTGGGTCTTTTACAATCTCTTGGAATCCAGTTGAAAATTTCAATTGTCCATCTATTATCATCTCTTCTAGCAATATGTCCAGCCCAACTCCATTTCAATCTTTTAATTTTTTCAATAAGGTCAGTAACACCTGTTTGTTGTCTTACCCATACATTGCGTTTTCGATCTCTTCTTGTTACTCCCAACATACACCTCTCCATACTTCTTTGAGTGGTCTGAAGTCTCTGTATTGCTCTTCTATTAAGTGTCCAAGTCTCAGATCCATAAGTAAGAACTGGTAAAACACATTTGTTAAAAACCATCCTTTTCAAACACATAGGCATATTTCCTTTTAGTATCAAGTTATTTCTACCAAAAGCACTCCAACCAAGTTTAATTCTATGATTAATTTCCTCCATTATGTTTCCATCTGTATTAATAATCTGACCAAGGTATTTGTAACTGTTAACTTCTTCTAATTCTTCATAATCAATCTTTATTTTCATATTTTGAGCAAATCGATTAAACATTACTTTAGTCTTTTTAACATTTATCTTTAGTCCTACTTTTCTACTTTCATCTGCTAACTCCTGCAACATTTCCTGCAGCTCTGAAGCATTATTTGCAAAAACAACTACATCATCTGCGAAATCTAAATGACTTAAATACTCTCCATTTACTTTCACTCCTTTAGTTTCCCATTTTAATCCACAAAATACTTCTTGCAGCACTGCTGTAAAGAGTTTTGGAGATATGGAGTCACCTTGTCTTACACCTTTCTCAATGTTGATTTTTCCAGTATCATTATGTAATCTAATTGTTGCTGTTGCATTTTTTATAAATATTCTTTAAAATATGACAATATCCTGGATCTATACCTTGATGATCCAATGCTTTAATCACTGAAGAAATGTGTATAGAATCAAATGCCTTTTCATAATCTATAAATCCAAAACATAAAGACAACTCATATTCGTTTGTCCTTTCTATGACTTCTCTCAATACCTGGATATGATCTATTGTACTAAAACCACTTTTAAATCCAGCTTGTTCTCTTGGTTGGTGGAAATCCAAAGTTCTCTGTAGACGAGTTGTAATTATCTTGGTAAAAATTTTATATAAAACTGATAAAAGGCTGATAGGTCTGTAATTTCTAATATCTTCTTTATCACCTTTTTTAAATATTAATATTATTACTGCATTCTTCCAATCTTCCGGTACATCTTTATCATTTAGACATTTGGTATATAACTTTGCTAAAATTGTTTCTATTTCTTCACCTGCTTCTTTTAATATATCAATTATAATTCCATCATTTCCTGGAGCCTTTCCTTTCTTCATACACTTAATTGCATGTCTCACTTCTTCATTTAAAATTCTGGGCAATTCGGAAGATGTAATAGATATAGGAGGTACTTGTTCTTTATTACTATATAATTCTTGATAAAAATCTTCTACCAATTTCATGATGTCATCTCTCTTTTTAGTAATAATTCCATCTTTTTTTCTTATTGCAGATATAAATTTCCTACCAATACCAAAATGTTGTTTAACATTTTTGAGACTTTTATTTTCTTCTACAGCTTTCCTTGCTATTTCACAGTTATACTTTCTTATATCATTTTCAACTCTTTTCCATACCATTTTACAAAATTCGAGATATTCAATTCTTTTTAATACATCATTTTTGTATATCTTCATATTCCTTCTTTTCTTCATAAATTCTCTAGTCTCAGTAGAAATTTTATTAGTCAATTGCTGCTTTTTTCTACCAGCTATGTTTGTTGCAGTTTTTAAAAGTGTATCAGTTATTTTCATATTAATTTCATTCAAATCTGTATCATGTTCAAAATCTCCTAACACTTGAAACCTATTTGTAAGTTCTAATTTAAATTCATTAGAATGTTTCTGAAGATTAGGAATATCAACTGTAAATATTGTTTTTCTTAATAATTTTTGTCTCTCTAGTTTTACATTAACACGTAACTTACACCTTACTAATCGATGATCACTTCCTGTGTTAAATTTATTAAGAACATTACAATCTTGAAATATGTATTTTCTGTTAGTCAAAATATAATCCAATTCTGCTGTACCTTCATTTGGATGCTTCCATGTCCATTTCCTTTTAACATTTTTCTCAAAAAATGAATTCATAATATAAAGTTTTTCTTTTTCTGCAAACTCCACAAGTCTATGTCCTCTCTCATTTCTATTACCATAACCAAAATTACCTACAGCAATTTCATCTTTCATTTGTCTACCAATTCTAGCATTAAAGTCTCCCATAACAATTTTAAAATGTTGTTTACTCTGATCAAAAGCCTTTTGTACATCCATATAAAAATCTTCTACTACTTCATCACTATGAGAACTTGTTGGGGCATAAACCTGAATTATCTGCATTTGGTATCTGCTATTAAGTTGTATAACTAATCTTGCCACTCTGTCCGATACACCATCAATCTCCACAATATTGTTCTTCCACTTTTTATTTATAATGAATCCTACTCCACTTGTATTTCCAATATGTGTGCCTTTATAATAGAGTATATGTCCACTTTTTAAATCAATTGTTTCTTCTCCTTTTCTTCTAACTTCACAAAGTCCAATAATGTCCCATTTAATATAAGACAGTTCTTCTTCTAATTCTTGCAATCTTCCTTCACTTGAAAGTGATCTGCAGTTGTAAGTACCTAAATAAAAAGTCGTCATCAAATGGCAGCCTGGGTCCGCAATCAGGGATTCTTAGCACCCTCCGCCTTCGGCCACCAACCGCTGCCTTGGTTGGTGACTTTACAGCCTCCTGGGAATAAGGGCCATGCTTTATTTTTGTCTGTCATAATTGTATATATGTATTGAAAAAATATTTATCATTTACACAAACATTCATTCTGCCTTATCAGGCACTGAGAAGAAAGACCATGGTGTTTCTTGATCTTAAACTCAGAGGTAAAAAGCCAATAAACTCACCACGCTGGCTAATGCGTGTTGGTGAGCAGCCCATCCATGTTCGTATACTATATGAATAATCACATAGTAATAACAGCTGCAACGACAAGAACGTATGGAGTGGACATTAGGAATTTGCCCTGCTCGGTTCCTTTAAGGCCTCCAAGAGGAATCAAAGGGTCTCCTTTCAGTTAATAGCAAACTCCTTTCTGCAGCCGTTAGTTACATATATACACATATAATGGTTTTGTATACTTACGCAAACATCTTTTTTTTTAAACAAAAAAATTATTTCGAAAAAAATCTTCATAATAACTATTTTATTGTGTGATAAAAGTTTAATGTTTCTATAAATATTGTAAATTAAAAGACATTTTGTAGGTGTTTTTAAGCGTACTTGAATAAGAAAATATCTATTTTTACCATTTCATTTAATATTTTTATTTTGTTTGAAGTTCTTAGAACGTAACGCACTAAGTATGAAACTGTATGGATTTTTTCCCCCGTAATTATTTTTCATTTGAACTCATTCATTGAATGTTATAAAATATTAAAGCTTTTCATTTTTCATTTTTTGTAAAAAAAATTATTGGATATACTATATAATATGTTTTTAGATATTTCTGAACAATATTTTTAGAAATATAATTTAGAGAGAGATTCTCAGAGTTTTCTTGAATGTGAATAAAATTCATTATAACTGTTAGCTGTACTTTAGTACAAAGTAAACTTTGAAAAATTTAAGTGCTACAAAATCCTTCAGAATGCTTTTATCTTAACATAAAAAAAGTCTTTTGCTTTTTGGGGGGTTTATTTTTACACAACAGATTTTATTAGGGGGAAGAAACATATTTGAAAAATGTTTATACAAATTATTGACCATTAAAAATACGTGTAATCAATTATTTTATAATAAGAATGTTTAGTGTTAAATTATTGATCATATATATATTGTGATGAAATTATTAATTATAACATAGTATTTTAAATAAAGATATATGGCTTTGTAACTTGGATTTTATAAAAAGATGGAACGCCAGATCTGCGAGCGCCAGAATCGATACTGAGAAACCCCCTCCCCCGATCCCAAGCCGCACGTTCTACCAATTGCACCCAGTAATCTTCAAATTATTCGACTATCATCTACGTCTACGTTAATCTAATTTATAAAATAACATGATAAGTAATGTTTAATGTATTTTCTATTAATAATATCCATTAAAACATTTATTATGTCATCTTATTATTTAAACAATAGCGAGATTCCATTGAACAATTTGTATTATTATACTAATAAACTACACACCCATGATAAAGGCAAAAACAGATTTTGCATATATATATATATATGTATTTTAAACGATTGTACTCAATTATATGTATTAATGCAGCTCAAAAACTATTTTTGCATATATATATATATAATTGGGATTTGAACTCAGAATTTCAAGCTCTTACATCCACTCTATCCAATATAACCGATACACATGACCACATTTATGTGAATAAGATAAATGATTTCCAATATACATATTTCATGCTGATCCAGCACTCATCAGTTGGTCTGGCTCCTCATTTCCCACACACCCACATATATATATAATCAGTGTTCCGTTTAAATTAAGATAGCAAATCTATACACTTTAATGGACAGACTTCAATACTCTCCACTCTTCAGCGATCCATATATCTGAAAATATCTTTTAATAAAACCAAGCTGGTGTGGAAGATGATGACCTGGATCAACTGATAAGTACTGTTTCAGCATGTAATATGTATATTGGAGATTATTTATCTTTTTCAGAATATATGTGTGCTCATGTGTATCAATTATATTGGATAGAGTGCATGACTGGGTTCAATCTCCCATTAATCATATTTAAGTTAATATTTCAATATTATATATATTTACTTATGTATATCTTCATCAGCATTAATTTCAATCTTTATTGCCACAGAAAGTTACTTAAAATTGATAACAGTATCTTCAATCCCTACCCTCTCTTCTTTACAATATTGAGCAAATTTTCTTATTTTATCCATCCATCTGACATATTTTCTCTGTGTAGATCAATTTCTTATTACCTAATCTAAGGTTTAATTGTGTGTCTATTATCATCTCTTATAAGAATATGTCTATCCTAATCGAATCCTGTTAGGCTAGATACCATTTCAGAAAATACTCTATTTTTTTTATTTTTTTTACATTTTTTTAAAATGGGAATGAATAAGGGTAGATTTGTGATGAATCTACCTTATTCTGTTTTAAAGTCTGATGTGTGTAGTTATTAAAATATTTGAAAAAATTCTAACATTGTATCATATCTGACAGGTGGTGAGTTTCACAATTCATTGATGCTATTGTATTTTTAAAATTTTACAAAATATTTTTAAAGAACACTTTTCTAAAGCCTTTATAAAGCATTTATATGGTTCAAACACATAATAAATTAGCTAAAACAACAGTTGTATATAAAGTTTACTTGACTGTTGCAATTATTTTTCTGTAATAAAATACTCTATCTTTTAATTTGTTAAAAGGACAGCAGAATATCGGAATCTATGCTGTATGTGCATCTTTCTGCTTACAATTCTGCCAAGATATTTAAAGTGGTTTACATTTTCAAGTTGATATCTTCAAACACTAGCTCGTAAAAGCCTTGAGGTTTTTGGATATTAATTATTAAATAATGTCTGTAAATGTTGCATAAGTAATTAATAACTAAACCTATAAATAGTGCATAAGAGCATTGTACATTAGGATATTAAGCTAGGTAATACTACCAACACAGCTTTTCTGATTCCCCCTCTTCTTAGGGTCATCATTCTCTTAAGTCAATTGTTATAACATTTGCATGTCAATAGTTGTCTTTTTATACTACAAATATATGTTTATCAGAAATGCGGTTTGGCGACGTTGGTAGATCGACTTGGTATCGGGAGATCCGAGGATCGATTTCGGCGCTCGGACATCTTAAATTCCCGAGCAAAAATGCGGAAGGTCTTTTTTTTTACATCATAAGAGCTATTAATTCTTACATTAATTTGCTTATTTATGCTCGCTTTCACAGCCATTAAATGAATATATTTAAATTAAAACCTGTATTTAAAAAATATATATATTAAAAATAAAATCCACTTTTTTATCTATAAAAACTGTTGTTTATAAAATATAATTATAAATGACATCGTGTAAGGTTTTTGAAGAGTTTTTTAAAAGTGTAATCATAAGTTCATATCACGTATAAAAATAGAAGTAATGTAAATATAAAAAATAGGGGAAAAAATAATACGTTTTTGATTTTGTTACGTAATAGTTAACTATGAACATACATGCACATGATCTGGTTCGAACTCCGGCCAGATAATAATTGCATTTCATCAGAATATATTACAGTCTCAATTTTTTTCCAGGTAATTAATACATAGGCAAGCTACAGCCAATTTTCGACTGTTTAAATGGGTATTAATTTATACGAAGTGAAATGATGAAGTAGAAAATGAAATCCTTGATCACGAATTACATTCTAGTTGATCAGCTAATAAAGTAATGCTTTTTTTTTTCTAACTATACCCTTGTGGGAAATCATTAAAAACAGATATTTTCCATGAAGTATAAACGATGTGAAAGTTTTATTTTTCTCTATCTATCTTGCTTTCTATTTTCATCTCTCTTATCTCTCTATCAGATAGTCTATCGCTCTATCTATCTATTATCTAACTATGTATCTATCTACCTATTTATGTGTCGCTCTCTTTGTCTATCTGATATATAACTACTTTTTATATGTTTATTCATCTATCTATTTATCTCTGCTTCTAGCTAAGCAGATAGATAGATAGATAGATAGATAGATAGATAGATAGATAGATAGATAGATAGATAGATAGATAGATAGATAGATAGATAGATAGATAGATAGATAGATAGATAGATAGATAGATAGATAGATAGATAGATAGATAGATAGATAGATAGATAGACAGACAGACAGACAGACAGACAGACATACAGACAGACAGACAGACAGACAGATAGATAGATAGATAGATAGATAGATAGATAGATAGATAGATAGATAGATAGATTACCAAAGAAAATGAAAAATAATTATGACCTCTATTATAAATATATATATAAAAATATTTTTTGCAAAAGAAAAAGTAATTTTCTTGAGTCAGACGGTGTAACACTAACTCTAATTTTACTATATCATCAACTTTTATTAGCATTATTTATAAATGTAATATATAACATGATGCACTATTGTTAGAACAATCAGGATTTAATTTTCTAATTAAAGGTATGTTGTACATGTATCTACATAAAGTCTTTCTATCGAATTCTCAATTTCTATAGAATCAGCTCCGTAATCAATTCTATCTTGTTCGCTGTGATAATTATGATATAAATGTTATATAGATAAATAAAAGATTCTTTAATTTTTGTTTCAGAATATAAAGATGTAAATCACATTGATCCATAACATTAGGTCTAATTGTCATGCACTCATTTTAATTCACAGCTTGCCTGTAAATAATGAGCTTGTCCAATGTACAATGTTACCATGACCAGAATGAATGTATAATATAGTTAACCCAAAAGACGACAATGAAAGTAATTAAATAGCCAGAAGCATAAGCAGACAAATTGGATAGCTAGGTCACTGAATTTGAATCTTTCAATAAAAAAGAGATCTATATATTTGAAGTCCATTCAGACGAATTAGACATTATCAGACAACTGTCAGATATTGGATTTTTGTAACATGATTGTTCATTATTTGATAGAATTCAGTGAAGCATGCTTAAATCAGGAGGAGAAAGCGATTACTACTGGCATTCTGTATCTGCATATGTGACAGCCACTTCTGGGTTAGATGAGTCAGGTTTCAAAAGGGGACTCCTCACCATTCCTTCCTTAATATTAGTTGTATCATTCACAACTAAACATTTGCAATTTGCTTACTATAATACAGATCCATAATTTAACTATTTCATAATCTTGTTATTGTAAATATCTATAACAAATATTTTAACATTTAGTTATTGAATGACCAAAACTTTATTTTAGCAGTACCATTGACATAATTATATTGCTAATCGGTAAGGTGGAAATAATCATTTTATTGTCATCTCATAAATCATTTTGAAAATAGAATTAATTCAAAAGTGTATAATAGTTAAATAAACAAGAAGACATTGAATAATAAAATAAATAACTGTATACAAAAATGTATACAGATACATTTAAAATCTGAATAAAGTTTGCAATTTTTGCCTAGTGTACTTTTGACTAAACAGGTAAAACTAACTATACGTATTGCCACACACTGCAAGCTAGATTAATCAATGGATGCCAGAAGGCTTGTGCATAAAATCCCCATCTAGTGCCTTCTCATCCAATATCCCCAGACTAGTTTCTGGCTTGTGGACTTCTTCAGTAAGAACCCTTGGATCGAGAGCACTGCCTCTAGATCTTAGGATCTAATGCAACCCTCCAGCAGCCACCTTTTAGCTCTACTTAACTACAAAATTAGAAGTTTTAAATTGAAAACACCTTAATATTTTCAATCCAAGCTCATTAGCTTATATAGTCATATAGGTTTGAACTCAGTTCAGTACCCATACATTTTGCATTAGATCCTAAGATCTAGCTGCAGTGCTCTCAGATCCAAGGCTCCTCATTGACGAAGACCACAAGCCAGAATCTAGTCTGGCGATATTGGATGAGTAGGCACTAGATGAGGATTTTATGCACAAGCCTTCTGGCATCCATTGATTACTCTAGCTTGCAGTGTGTGGCAATACGTATAGAGAGTTTTGCTTGTTTTAATAACAGTTAAGAGCAAGCATAAGAAATGGCAATCATGTGATCTTTATATTAGTCATAATTATTGCATCTGACAGAGGGGAGAACATTTTGGCAGTTTTTTTTCCCTCTGTCAAATGCAATGACTATGATTAATATAACTTAGCTAAAAGTGCAATAGACAAAAATTGTGAACTCTATCTTCTATACATTTTTGCATATAGTTATTGTTCATAATTGCATTTCCTCAAGATATTGCCTACCAAAATTTTCAACATTACAAGCACTGAAATGTTGTTAATGAAAAAATTGGAACTGCTAGAAAAATCCTGCAAATGAACACCATTTAATGGTATAGCAGATAAAAAACCATATGAAAAATTCCTGTAAAAGACTTTATAATACTGTATAATCATATATTGCATATTTTTGTCTAATTTAAATAACATGGAACTTAAAACAAAATTTTATGCAAATAAAATTTGCTCACCTTATTTCAAACATTTTTAACATAAGAAATTTTTTATTGTATATACATATACATACAATCTGATGTTTCAACTGTCCTGCAGTCTTCTTCAGAGCCATGTCTATTTCAATTTATATATATATACACATTGTACAGCACATCATACACCCATTGTGTGACTGAATATATGATAATTTGGATATATATGAATATGCTAATTGGTCCTGATGCTAGCGCAGCATAGAGTGTGATGCTACTGACAATTAAACAATTGATAGACAGATATCATCAACACAAACAGCCGGCAAAATTAAATAATAGAAATATTTATTAATTACTGAAAATGAAAATCGGTAAATTTAAAATTAATTGATTTCAGTTATAAATAGTTCAATTAAATAAAGAATCTAAACAGTAGTTTATTGTTTTTTATTTAATTACTGGGTATTAGTTACCTTTTGAATTTGTTAGTCTTTAAATAGCAAGATGCAACTACTTTAGCAAATAAAATATCTGTTTCTAAATATATATCCTCTATTAATTCTAACCTTATACTTTAACTTATCCACATGTGTGTCACATTGTCCAAAATAATAAGAATGTAAGAAACAATAAATAATAAAATTATACATGAGGCACTATTCATAGGACACCCTCTGTAATAAAGCCCTGGCAACCCTATGGCACTAAGTGTTATGAATTTCTCAACACTGGGAGAGAGTGGAGTTTGTCAGAGGCTCGGAAAGATTCACTCTGAATATAGCAGTGGAGAAACGGATAGCCTGATAGCCATATTAAATTAAGCAAATTAAAGACAGACCGCTATTCCAAAAACCTTACATTAAAACTAGATATAAATCTTGGACAGAGACTTTGCTGTCAAAGATAAGAAAAAACAGACTACGATAAATTATGGAACTTCTTATGATGGGCAGCTACATGTTACCCCCCCCCCCCCACACACACCTTTCATTTACTTTTCCTAGGCATTTTATAAAATGCCAAAATGAAAATCGGCAATGTATAAAATACTTCCAGCGAGTTACGTTTGATATCACAGACTATTAGTAAAATAATCACCTTTCATTTATTTACTCTGTTAACAAAATAATTAAAGAACTAAATAAATTTACAGAAAATTTATAAATAATAGTTTAGATGAAATACACAGGCTTATATATACCTGTGTCTATATATGTAATAGACAGGGTATGAGCACAGACTTTCACATGACCCACCACTCTCCACACTATCTCATAACACTGATACACTTGAACACACCTATGTCGAAAAGATAAATAATCACCAATATACATATTTCATGCTAAACCAGCAATCATCAGTTGGTCCAGATTACCATCTTTACACATATATGCTACAAGTGCTCAGATATATATTAAGATAGCAAATCCTCTTTTCGACATAGGTGTGTTCAAGTGTATCAGTGTTATGAGATAGTGTGGAGAGTGGTGGGTCATGTGAAAGTCTGTGCTTATACGCTGTCTATTAAATATATAGACACAGGTATATATAAGCCTGTGTATTTCATCTACTACATATTAGAGATGTCTGCCTATCCCTTGTACATGTATTTAATGGATTATATCCTGTACATGAGGGGTCATATTGACCTTTAGGTCAACATGGATGTGACAACAATCTCGGCTCATACCCTGTCTATTAAATAATAGTTTATAAATGAGTGCGTATCCAAAATACTCAATGAATAATCAGAAAAAACATTTTAATTAAAAGAATGCAGAATTCAGAAACTAAATAAACACCCCGACAATAATAAACTTAACCTTGATAGCATTAGTCACTATCGTCAATTACTAACCGAAGAACGAAGCAGTCAAGCGTTGGTAGCTGAGAGGTCAGCGCAGCAGCCTTGCAAGCAAGCAGTTGCTTGCAGACAGTTGTCGCGGATTCGTTTCGCGGCCGATGCTTTGACATATAGAAAAAAAATGAAGTAATAAACTCATTCACATAAGGAAATTAATGAAAGACATAAAACATTACATTAACAACTTATTCTTTATAAAGTTACTTAATTTAAATCGCACAGTAATGATTATATGCTCATCATATATGTTTATAAAAGTACAAGTACTTAAATACTAGACCAAGGGATCTGCAAACTTTTGAGACGGAAGAGCCAAATCTGACGCTACAATTTAAAAATTATTCGAGAACCATGAATACATTTTTTTTTTACAAATAAAGAAATTTAAAGAAATACTATAACAAGTTACAATATTAATTACATCTTTATTAAATGTAGATGAAATCACATGGAAAACTGATAGCATTGGTTTAAACAATGAGCTTGCATTTCCTTAGAAAGTTTCTGGATGTCCGATTGGTAACTAGTAGTTTTTAATTTAAGGCTTTATTCCAAATTGACATCAGTAATTTGGTTCCTCAATTTACATTTAATAAAATTTATGTTAGAAAATGGTTGTTCACATAAGTATGTAGATCCAAAGATACTGAGAATACGATATGCAAATTTTTTCAATGCATGATATGAATCTGGAAGACTATTCCAAGTTCTAAAAATCATAGAGTCTGCCTTTTGTAGGTTTTTATAGCACTCTGCTGGTTCTATGAAAGCAGACTACATTTTTTTTCCAGTTTTTCCATTTCAATACAAAGGCAAACCAATTTCGAGATCCATAAACCGTTGCTTGTCAATTCCAGAAATTGTACTTCAAAATTTCCAGCATCAATATCAAGTGGTGAAAAATTGAATTCTCTCATATTGGGATTAAAAGGATTTGTAATAAAAGCTAGAGTTGTTTTATCATTTTTAAATTCCTGAAACCTTTGAAGAAAAGATTCTCTCATGTTTAAAATTATTGTCTTAATATAAACGTTGTTAATGAGGGCATTGTTTTCTAGACGATATTGAGACAAGTTTGGGAAATGAACTAAAGTTTCCTTCTCTAAATCTTCAGCAAATAGAATCAATTTCTTTTCAAACAAACAGTATAATTTACAAGTGAGCTAATTCAGTTGTGACGTAATATCGACCATGAAATACATTTTTGCAACCACTGATCTGTTAATTCTAAGTATTGAACGCCTTTAAATTAATTATTTATTAATTTGGAATTATAATTTTATTAAAGTCATATTTAATTGATCTTTGTTTATTTAAATATGAAAATATTTGAAAATTGAAATATTAAAAGTTATCATATGTGTAGAGCATACAGAGAGTGGTGCTATTTTCAAAAGTCACACTCGTATTTTAAAGTCAATTTAAATTTAATATAAGAATTAAATATAAAAGTCTTATCATATTTATTATATTGGATAAATTCAAAATGTTATACTATTTCAAATACAAGTAATTAGTAAAATCAATGTAATGGGTTAATGTTAAAAATAATTATTGTATTTAATTGAGTTAGATTATTTAAAGTGATGCTTATTATTAAATGATTATCCTGTTCCTTGATAGTTATTTGTATTAGTAGTAAAATAAATATTTATAAGTTTAATAAATTATTTAATTAAGGTGAGTAGATTATTATTGGTCTTAATGTATTATTCATCATCATCATGAACCATTATCAATCCATTGCAGAATGAAGGTCTCTCGAAGTTCAATCCATCTTCTCCGATCCTTAGTGTCTCTTCTCCACATCACCCCTGCACACTTTCTTATTTCATCCATCCATCTCATATGTGGTTTCTTTCTGGGTCTTTAACAATCTATTGGAATCCAGTTTAAGATTCAATTGTCCATCTGTTATCATCTCCTCTAGCAAAATGTCCAGCTCAACTCCACTTGAGTCTTTGAATCATCAATTGACATATATTTCTGATTATACTTCTTTACAGTATTTCTTCTTTTTTCAGTTTTAATATGACTTTCAAGCACTTGGACACTGAAATAAGAAAAGCCTAGAATTTATGTGTTTTTCATTAAGCTTAATGCTTTCAAAACCTATTTATGGTCTAATATTCACATCACTGTCTGTTGAATGGGCAGGTGGGTATAAAGATAATGTATATTTATTTAAATTTATTCAAATGTATGTGATGAGTTAGATAGCCCACCTTTTTGATGGGGGAAAACAGAATCCCTTTTGTTTATGAAGTTAAAATTGTTGACTAAATGTCATGCCTTTCCAATCTTGTGCTTGTCATCATTTCTCTTGATGCATATGCTGCTGCCTACTATGGCTTAAATGTATGGCCTATTGCATTTTGGTGTTCAAGGAATATAGATTTATATTCTGAATTGTCTCTGGCTCTTTTATAAATATACTGATTTTGTGATAGCAAGGCTGGCATGTGAATTCTCCATAGTATATTATGTTACATACTGTTTTGGTGCATGTGATTTTGTATACTAGTAAACATCACATGATCGCCATTTCTTATGCTTGCTCATAACTGTTATTAAAACAGAAAAAACTCTATATAGTAGTGCCACTCAATGAAAGCCAGGGTAATCAATGGATGCCAGAAGGCTTGTGCATAAAATCCCTATCTAGTGCCTACTCATCTCAGATGAGTTTCTAGCTTGAGGCTTCCACTAATAAGGAGCCTTGGATCTGAGTGCACTGCACCTAGATCTTAGAATCTAATGCAACCCTCCAACAGCCACCTTTTATCTCTATTTAACAACTAAACTATGAGAATAAAATTGAAAACAACTTTTTTTTTCAATCCAAGCTCATTAGCTTATATAGTCAAATAGATCTGAACTCAGTTCAGTACCCATACATTTTGGTGGCTTTGGTTCTTTAATAACCATAGTCACTACTATCCTATCAGGCAGGATTGGTATTAGACCACTAAACATCACATGTCACCATTTATTCAACTTTATTCTCATAGTTTTTTTTTTTTAATTTTATTCTCATAGTTTAGTAGTTAAGTAGGGATAAAAGGTGACTGCTGGAGAGTTGCATTAGATACCAAGATCTAGGTGCAGTGCTCTCAGATCCAAGGCTCCTCATTGATGAAAGCCACAAGATAAAAACTAGTCTGTGATATTGGATGAGTAGGCACTAGATAAAGATTTTATGCACAAGCCTCTGGCATTCCTTGATTACTGTGGCTTGCACTGAGTGTCACTACTACATAGAGATTTTGTATACTGTGTGAGGCTTTTGTTAGTTTTAAAAAATAAAAATATTTTTATATCATTTTACCCAAACATATAATATAAGAATACAATTATATGTTGTTGATATATATAAATATGTTTCGAAAATTATCTGTATATATATATGTATGAAGATAGTGTATTTCGAATAAATAAAGTTATAATAATCAGATATCAGCTGCTTACCTTTCTTCTAAAATCTAAAAATCTTCAAGTTTTTGTGAAAAATGTTAAATGGTATTAATTTTTTTGTAATTAATTATTTTTTATGTGACACTAATCTAATCATCAATATTTATATTAGTTTTATTTTTCACCATAAGAGGGCACCCTAGTTTAAATGAACTACTTTTATTATTGTTTCAATTTATCATTACTATATTTAAGAATGCTTTGCAATTCATTTTCATTTATTATGGCTAGAAAAGTATAAGTAAACATGCAACATACATATGGTCAATCATTTGTGGAAGATATTTAAGCATTATTTAGATTAATTTATATATATATAAAGATACTTCAAACTAAAGTATAATAATTACTATTACAGTATTTTTATCTTAAAAATAAAAATAATTTTTAAATTGATTATATTATTTCTGAAAGAAAAAAAACATGATACATTGAAATAAGTTATTTTGAATCCATAATTATTTAGGTTTTCTCCGTCTTTTATATTTCTATGAAAAGTACATACCCAAATAATATGATTATCATTTAAAATATATAGTGTTTTTATATACCACACATAAATAATCGCACATACAAATGTAAGTAAAGAAACCTGGATCGTTCATAAAGTTAAAAATATTCATTGATAAATCACCTATACCCCGTTAAAAACTGATCAATCTCTTTGCACAAATATAAAAATGGGGGGGGGCCTCCTTCTCCTACAGCTTAGAATAAGTACCATCAATTATCTACTAAGAACATAGTAATATAACAGTAAGGCATTAATTAATAATCATACATTAGTAATTTATAAATCTATCTTGTTTAATGTTTAGCAATACTAAAATAGGCTGAAATTATTTATAAATGTCAAATGCATTAGTTATTGATGATTTAATATCTAATTGGTTGATTTAACATTATTATTATAACAAATATTTATATATTTACAATAACAATTAATTAGAAATTATGTCGAAAATAAGAGTGGCTGCTCTTGTCTTTTAAAGTCGTTAATCTTGGGTTTAGATTTGTAGAGGTACCTACTGTCGCATTTTAGGCACATAGTCTTAAGATTACAGCCTTAATATATATTACTTATGTAATGAGTATGCATTTTCAAATTATTAATTACATCTAATTATAAGAATTTCATACTGACTTGTAAATTGAAAGATTTTGTGTGTGTTAGTTTGTATAGAAATTGTGGACTTAATCAGTGAAGTAGTTAATAGCTTCACACTCTCATCAAAATGTTTTTAGATTCACCTAGGTTGAAGATAAGAGTGACTGCTCTTGTCTTTTAAAGTTGTTAATCTTGTATTTAGATTTGTAGAGATTCCTACTGTCTCATTATAGGCACATAGTCTTAAGGTTATATGTTAATAACAATAGCATTTTAGACAACATAAAGTGAATCTATCTAATATATATATATATCCTGTGAAATGATTGGTCATTTGTTTTACATAGTATACAATCTAACCCTGACAACTGATTCAAGCATTATGATTACAACTTATATCTATCCACATTTATAATATGCACATTTATATAAATATGGAATGAAAAAATGGCAATGCTTATTGAATGATTATTTATACAAAAAATTAAGTATTAAATTCCTAATAATCTAAAAATGTAATTACAAAATGTAAACAAACAATTTATAATAAAATATTTTTTCTAACATTCTTTTAATCACAGAAATATGTTTTGATCACTTATATTTTCAAATATCTATTATTGTAGCATCTAATATTAAATCTTTTTTTCTCATATGTCAAAGCCTTGACTGGGAAGTGAACCTGGGTCAGCTGCTTGGAAGGCAGCTATGCTAACCACTAGCCCACTGACACTTGACATCTAATATTAAATCTTTAATGCATTTAAAAAAGTTTTGAACCTTATTTAAATTTTCCCATTACATTTAATCATTGGTAATACTAGACATGTTAGTATTTAAACAAAGTTTTGAGTGGTATTATTATTCTCTGTTTTTAATGTTGCTGGCTGAACCAATGACAGTACTAGCATAGAAATTGAACCTGGACCTTTAGATTCTTGAATTTTGTATTTTAAAAAAATGCTCTATTCAACTGAAAATGGTTCATTGAAATTTAATATTTAAGAATCTAAAAATTCAGGTACAATTTCCATGATATTACTGTAACTAGTCAGGCCAGTATGACCTGAAAAAGATAGAAAAAATAACACTCAAAACATTATGTAGATGCTAACCTGAGTGGTATTATATTATCATAGTTGAATGTAATTGGAAGTTTTAAATAAAGTATATATTTTTTCTAAACCCATTCGTGATTTAACTGTTTTCTATTTTGGTGTTTTCTTTGTTTTCACATTCAACATTGAATTTAAGATTAAACTATTATTATTTAATAGAAAATAATAAATTTGACTTCATTTAATAGATGTTTTTGTTTGCAACTGAAATAAATGCTAAATATTCACATTTTATTTTTGAAAATATTAAAAAACTAAAATCGTATTCAAAACAAAAAGCTTCAGATGACATCATTTTTAGAAAGATTATTTTCATTTTTGAAAATCAATGAAATCTTCATTATTTGATGTTTGCTTTTAAATGTGAACAAATAAATATTTATTTCTCTTCCATTTACATTTTAAAAATATTTTTTTTCAGTATTATGTTTTCATGCTTGCTATCACTAATTGCAAAGATGACAAAAAGACCAAGCTTGTAAATGCTTTCAAAGTCAGTTTGCATTGCCCAAAAATATAATGTTTTGTTTTTAAATTCAAAATAAATTATTAATAATTTATATTATTGATTTTGAGTAATTATATAAATTGTTCTACCAAAAAAAATATTGAATTGTAATAAACTCACAAATAAACACATTTTTGGCTATTTAAACTATTTTCTCTAAACAATAATGTAAAAATTAGTGACATCAGAAAATAATAGAATACAAAAGGAAAATTTGTCAAGGCAGGGGTAGAACCTTTCATTCCAGTAAATGATATAATACCACTATACTAAATCACATAGGGCAAAAACAATTGAATGGCTTTACTGCTTGAGAGTTTATAAGAAGTTTATACACTAAAATTGTGGCCATTGGAATTAATTTGAGGAAATCACATTTTAGAATCTGAAATTCTACAACTACACTAAACTGCAGAGGGGCATCTTTATGTTCTCTCTTCAAAGTATGAAGTATGATGACAATTTAATTTTGCTTATAAATTATATACACCTGGGTCTGTCTCATTTTATGCGGTGATAAGTTCCTCAGAAAATGCACACAAAAGAAATCGCACAAAAATAGACTTAACTTACCTTGAAAAATGGGGGATAGGTACTATACTTTTCAAAAATTGCATAAAAGCAAAGCAACAACATAAACTTACTTTAAAATTTGCATAAAAAAATAAGAAAATAAAATATGATTAATAAAAAATTTGAAAAAATTGATACAAGACAAACTTTTTTACTTTTTTATTAACTACAGTATTTAATTTTATTGAAACCAATATATTTTTATGCATTAATTTACAGTATTTTTTCATACATGTACAGTATTTTAATCATTATCATTATTTGACGATATGTAAGTTCATTTGTAAACTAGTAAGACATCACATTTGTCAATGTGATGTGATGTGATGTACTGTGACTTCTCTTTAAATGTAGTCAGGAATCTCTCAGCAACTATGCCCAAAGAAACCTGTTTTCATTAAGCAATCTATAATTGAAATTTTTGTTTCCAAAGAAATTCATTTTCTTGGGTGTTTGTTTTACTCCATTAGAGTAAACTAAAAGTTTAAAATAAAAATAAGAACTTAGACTTACAATAATAAAAGGACACCAACTCATCACTGTTGGACAAAATTTAATTAAAACTAGCAATTAAAAATTAAATTATTATTTTTGTCTTAATTTTTTAATTTTCAACTCTGTTTAAAAATCAAACTTCATTGTTTCGCATCACATTAATTTCAGATCACGTTACGTAATTTTTAAATTGTTAATTATAATTAAAAATCAGATTTTAATTGTCATATTTAATTGTGCCCACCACTGTTACTCGCCTTTTAAAAATAAACTTGTGGACTAATGATTAATTGACTACGCACTCTTTTTTAAAAAGCAAAAATAGAATGTGATTTAAAATGCAAAAACAACAATATGCATAGTATAGATATCTATAACTTTTAAAAGATTTACATTATAATCTTGTAAAATTTTAATGTGTGTATATAAAATGGAGAAATCCTGATTTTAAGTAAATTATGAACTTCTTTATTGCATAAAGTCTATTACAGTACTATTATAAAGCACCAAAAATATTAAAATTATTAGATAGAGGTTGAACTCCAATAATGTGCTGTTACTTTAAATATGACGTGTGAGTGCACAAAATTTATAATATTTAAAGTAATAGTGCATTATCGGAGCTCAACTTCTGATCTAATAATTTTTATCACATAAAATAAAACCACATACAAAAATATTAAGAAGAAACATGAATTGCATAACTTCAAAATAACATTAAATAAATCCACATAAAATGAGACCTGGGTTTACATACTTTTTTATGAATATAGGGGATTTGAACCCAGACTTTCAAGCAACCTTCAATTATCCACACTATCTTATACTACTGATACACATGTGTGTGGTCATTTGTATCAGTACTATGAAATAGTGTGGATAGTTGAAGGTTGCTTGAAAGTCTGGGTTCAAATCCCCTATATTTAAAATTAAGTTCCAGGTATAAAATGTCTGTATTTCAAATCCTATGCTTTTTTATGCTAACTTTTCTTTAAAAATTATCTTTGATATTAAAACATAAAATAAAGGTTTATTAATTGCCAAACTAAATGTGTTATTGCCATGTAAGTGCAGCATCTTTAATTTCTTTTTTTTCTACTTTGTCCTCTCTATCAAATATTCCCTTCCTTTTTCCAATTGAATATATGTTCACTGGTGTATGCATGATCTTCTACTTTAGATATAAGTACTTTTTTCCTCTTTAATTATTTTTTTTGTACTTGTTAAATCATTTTTAATAGGCAGCCACTTTCACTAATCTATACCTTTCCAGATTTGCATCTTTTAAAACTATTTTACAGCTGTTTTTCAAAAAGTGTTTTGTGGGTTTAAAATAAGAATTGAACCTGTGACTTTTAGACTCATGAATACTGAATTGAAGGGGTTGCTCTAAGCAAATTAGGCTACCCTGTTATGCAACAGTCAGTAGAAATTTAATATATTTAACTACTATATTTCTGATTTTTTTCATTATTTAAGTTCAAGGATAATGAATGGCTTATGTATTATCTCTCATTGGGATGACTTACAGGATTATCTGCCATTATCATGACTTACAGGATTATCTGCCATTATCATGACTTTCAGGATTATCTGCCATTATCATGACTTACAGGATTATCTGCCATTATCATGACTTACAGGATTATCTGCCATTATCATGACTTACAGGATTATCTGCCATTATCATGACTTACAGGATTATCTGCCATTATCATGACTTACAGGATTATCTGCCATTATCATGACTTACAGGATTATCTGCCATTATCATGACTTACAGGATTATCTGCCATTATCATGACTTACAGGATTATCTGCCATTATCATGACTTACAGGATTATCTGCCATTATCATGACTTACAGGATTATCTGCCATTATCATGACTTACAGGATTATCTGCCATTATCATGACTTACAGGATTATCTGCCATTATCATGACTTACAGGATTATCTGCCATTATCATGACTTACAGGATTATCTGCCATTATCATGACTTACAGGATTATCTGCCATTATCATGACTTACAGGATTATCTGCCATTATCATGACTTACAGGATTATCTGCCATTATCATGACTTACAGGATTATCTGCCATTATCATGACTTACAGGATTATCTGCCATTATCATGACTTACAGGATTATCTGCCATTATCATGACTTACAGGATTATCTGCCATTATCATGACTTACAGGATTATCTGCCATTATCATGACTTACAGGATTATCTGCCATTATCATGACTTACAGGATTATCTGCCATTATCATGACTTACAGGATTATCTGCCATTATCATGACTTACAGGATTATCTGCCATTATCATGACTTACAGGATTATCTGCCATTATCATGACTTACAGGATTATCTGCCATTATCATGACTTACAGGATTATCTGCCATTATCATGACTTACAGGATTATCTGCCATTATCATGACTTACAGGATTATCTGCCATTATCATGACTTACAGGATTATCTGCCATTATCATGACTTACAGGATTATCTGCCATTATCATGACTTACAGGATTATCTGCCATTATCATGACTTACAGGATTATCTGCCATTATCATGCAAGTAGCTTTTTAAATTTTCTTATTTTACTTTTTCTCTTTCATCTAATATTTTTGCATACACTACAGTTTTGGAAAGCTGTTTTACCTCAGACCAATACACAAAAATAGTCAAAAATTATATAATGGCTACAGAAACAAGGTTACAAACATTACCCAGAAAGCATCACAGGTATTTCGTTGATTTAAAAAAAATATATTATAAAATGAGAACAGTTTTTTAAAGCTATAGAACACAACCTTAATCTCTAGAGAACTTAAAGTGGAATAGCTGTTAAACAAAAAATGTCTGCACCAAGAAACATAAGTTCAGTTGGGAAAATAATAAAAATATTGAACTGAGAGCACAAAGTAAAAAAGAAGAAAATATAAAGAAGCTGCTTACCTGACTATTTCAACATAATATAATTCAACTAGGGTGATAATTCATAATAATTAAAACTCCTTATTAAACATAATTTTAACAAAAAAAAATGGAATAATCATAAAAACCCTCATAGATAGGCATGTAAAATTTTTACTGATTGTTATCTTTGATAGGTGGTCTAGTTGTTAGAGAATCACTTTAAATTTCAGTATTCACAAATCTAAAAATCCAAGGTTTGTTGATTTTTATCACTGTTGAAGCCAGCAACACCTGAAGAAGAGAAAAATAAAATCACACTCGAAATGTGTTATATACTAACTTGTGTGTGATATTACTAATAACTGAATGTTTTTGAAAAGTTTAACCAACATTTAAAAACATTTAACAATTACTTCTAGATGATGGAAATGGTCCGAAATACAAATAAAATAATTCGTTGTTAGCCGAGAAGTCAGCGCAGCTGCCTTGCGAGCAAGTAGTTGGTTGCAAACGTTGTTGTGTGTTCGCCTCCTACCGATACTATGACACATAAAAAAAATAAAAAAATAATTATGAGCATCAGAAGTCAAAGCAATAAATAGATTGAACTATTTAATATACAATATGTGTAACTAATCGGCCAGTTACCTATCATTTGATCATCCACATGACAAATATAAAAAAAATAGTTCGTTTAAATAACCGGAAATATTTTTTTTAAAAACTTACATAAGAATTTAACACGACCCACTACTCTCAGTGCCATCCCATATTGCCGACCCACCGGATCACACACATCAGGTGGGTCGGCAATATGAGATGGCACTGAGAGTAGTGGGTCGTGTGAAAGTCTGAGTTCGAATCCCGCATATATTACATATATATATATACAGGTTTGAGCCTGTACAATGTATTAATAAGAATTTAACCAAAAACACACTAGGTTTCAAATTAATACTCTACTATTAAAATTGTATAGGAATGAATCGTCATGTTTGTAGACATCAGTATTCCAAGGGTAGACACTTACTGAAGTACTAATTGTTCCAATCACTGATTAATTTCGGTGATCAAACGAGGACTGTACAGTAAATGTAATATAAATATATTCTGTAAATATGTATGAGTGTGTGTTTGGTGAGAGGATATGTTTAGTTGTTAAAGATGTATCTCTGCATACCAATAATAATAATAAAAGATAAATTTAATAATAATAAAAAAAAAACTAATTACAGTTTTATACACACACAATACACATTTATTGGTCTTTAAAATTCGTTTCATGATCTTGTAAATGGATAAAAGTATTTTTATGTACCATCTATTGACAAATAATGTAACTATTATTCAATGTGTACCGATAATTAAAGATTTTCCTTTTTTTTTTCTAAAATCGAATGCAGTACTGTATATTAACAATCAGTCAAACGTACACAGATATTGTTTAATTAATGATAACGCTGAAAAAGTTTACAATTTAAACTTTATTATTAATCATTAAACATATCCTATACATGTATTAAATGTTATGTGTCAAAAACAAAATTTGAGGGTGAGCAGTTGTGTTGTTTCTATTATAAGCATATCGCATAATTATATTCTCTCTTTATGATTTTTACTTCATCTATTGATTTTTCTAATGTATTTATTGAAATATAAAAAAATTATATTTTTTAAATGCAGAAGTAAACTTTATTACCCCCCCCCCCTTGTTAAAGATTCAGTAATTCGTTTTATACATCAATAGTGTGTGTTTTCAATTTATATTTTATTTTTTTCATAAGTTGTTTTGTTTTCCACGATTGTTTTGCTTTTCATTCTTGTTCTTATATCACATACGACCTATAAATCTGTTAGATTTTTTTTAAAGTTTTGAGCCACCATTTTTACAAACAACAGATCGAAAACGCAATAAAAGGATAAGAGAACAAACAGTTGTCACTGACATCGTTGAAGGAATTAAAAGACTGAAGTGGAGTTGGGCTGGGCATATTGCTAGAAGAGATGATAATAGAGGGACAATTAAAATCTTAAACCAGATTCCAAGAGATTGTAAAAGACCCAGAAAGAGACCACATGTGAGATGGATAGATGAAATAAGATAGTATGCAGGGCTGATGTGGAGAAGAGGGACTAGAGATTGGAGATGTATTGAACTTGGAGAGATGGTCATTCTGCAGTAGATTGATAATGGTTCACAATGATGAAGATGGTGGCATTGCATTACTCCTTATCAAACCACTGGAAAATGGTTTTCAAAGTTTAGATCAATTTCTGCATTCTCTAGACTCTCTTCCCAATAACTTACTAGCAAATTTCTTTATTTCATTTATATGTCTTACAAGTAGTCTCTTCTTTTTATGACCTTTTGGAATTCAACTTAAATCTTCAACTTCAACAATCCATCTATTATCATCTCTTCTGGCAAGATAGTCAAACTCCAATACAATTTCTTAATTCTTTCAATGATGTTGATAACATTTGTTTATTATTTTTCACTCCTTTATATATTGAAGCAGTCAATCTTAGCTTAAGATTGAGCTTCATAGTTCCATCTACTAACCCTGTGTTTAAACCCTATATCCCATCCCGCTCTTTTTGTCATATATATATATTATGTATACATTTGAGATGTGCACCTAAATTATAAAATTTTAACTTTTAAATTAACATTTTTATTATTATTAATTTTATGATTATTAATTCTTTTTATTAAAATACATAGGTGCGGCTCAAATATATATATATATATATGAGCAAACTACTAACAAAATATTGATTTTTTGTAAATATTTTATTATACGTCATTTTTAAACTTTTTTTTTAAAGTCCTTTTTTCTTTTAAACTGTATATTTTGTAAAATCCAATATGGAAGATGCTACAGTTAATTGTCTAAAAATAATTAAAAGGTTGGAAGCACTGTGGTTTTAATCTGGGGAAGGTATTTTTAATTAAAGTTTTTACTTAAAATAAAAATGGGATTAAGATTAAAGATTTTCTTTTGTTATCAACATTTTTGTCAAATCTATTTCTAATATGGAAATAGATTTGAATTTATTTTTGGACATTATCTTACTGTTAAATCTTCAAAAACAATCGATAAAGAAAAGGTATAAAATGGCTGTATTTTGAATCACAGGGACAGATTAGATTAGCTACTATTGAGAGAATTGATTGTAAATATATTACATGTTGCTTGAAACTTAAAATGATGTAGTAGTAAATCCACCATGCTTCTCAGCCCTGTTGGGTCATCGTCTTTCGTGGCCATACCATTCTGCTGCCCAAGAGTAAAGTAAAAGCCTGACCTAAGAATTTTAGAATGTTAATAGAAGCTTGATGCCATCAAAGAACTTTCATTTCAATTGCCGTGCAATATTTTAAATTAAACTCTTAAAATTGCAAGGTAACTTTTCAAGCCGTCACCTCAAACTAAATCTAGCCTAAATAATCTATCAAGATTTATTCTAATGTATTATTTAACTTTGTTTTTGTTTTAATTTGTAGTTTGCTCGTAAGTAATTCCTGTAAATTTAATTCTCTCTTATATGCTCTTAACTTTCCTTACCTTTGGTGTGGTCATTTATTTACATGTATTTATTATTTGATTTCTACATCTGCTTGCATATTATTAATATGCCAATCTCACAACCTGGTGAGCTTAATTTCTAAAAATCTTTTTTGTCATTTTTTTAAACTAAACTTTCAGAACTTAAGCTAATTAATACTTTGAAATCTTTTAAAATGTTGTTTTTTATTAAATTCTAAGTGACCCATTAATTATTTTCTTTACAACTGCTTTTTTTATTTACTCTTAAAATATAAGCTTAAATATTCTGGTTACTATAATAGTTGAGATTGAATTATTTTAAATAGTAGAAAAGGGATGGGGGTAAATATTAATGTTTTCTTTTACTAAGTAAAATCTTAACGTATATTTTATTTAGGGAAATCTCTCTCTCTCTATATATATATATATAATTGCATAGCATATTACCTATAAATTATGGCATTCAAACTAGGGTCATCTATTTTAAAGCAGTAAATTATATTTCATGTCATTAGTGACATTCATCCATACTGCATTACTGACATTTTGCATATCTTCGTATATATATTACGTGTTTTTAATCTTAATCTGGGGGTTGCGACAAGTTCGAACACATTGATTTCTTCTCAAGCCTTGTCTTGAGGATAGTTAATCTTCCCAGGATCATTTATGTCATATAAAAAGGCTTCTGGTGGTGATTCCCTAAGTCTGGCACATGCTATGTCCATCCACTTTCTTCATACAAAAGGCCTGCACGCTGGCGATGACCATAGCATGCCTGTCTACTTTGTTTTCATCCGGAAGCACTACCTTTTCCTCTTAATCCTTGCCATTATATCAGTACCACCGAAACTTCGTATTATTATTACTATTTCTTTTGCTTATGATGTAATTTTAGTGCTGTAATAATATTAAAATTGTGTCCTGCTCAATATATATAAATGCCGAATATTATTAACTTTATTAATTTATAATGTTATTTCAATCTTATTATACAGTCCCACCGCTGTAATGTATTACTATATTTAAGAGTATTTGCCTTGGGGAAAATAAAGTGTTCTTTTTACCAGCACTAATTAAAAGAATTTTCATTAAGTATTGTATCATATAATCAAATCTGTTTTCAAATGTATTTTATTTATTTTCATGACTGTAATGGCATGAAAATAGTTTGTATTATATCTGAAATGAATCTCAGAATGCTCTCCATAGTAATAATGTTAGTTACCATGTTTCAGAACCATAATCCAAAGCATTAATAGCAATATTATGTAAATTCTTTCTAATAATCGATTGGCATCTTAATATTGGACCCACCAAAGATGTGTGCATAGTATATATTATTTAATTAATAAAGAGCATATGAGAAATAATAGCATGAATGACAATATATAATTATCTATCATTTGGTAGACCGCTTGCTCATTCACACACATACTAATGTACTTAATTTATAAATGTATGTAAACAATTTGTCACTATATTAAACTATATTTTATTGTCTAACTTATTTGAGTAGTTCAAATTCCTCTTTCTCCACTTCCAAATATACAGCCATGCTTAGATATATATTTTAATTTAGTCATAATTAATAGATGTCTCATTATTTTGCTCAGCTTTGCTAGTCAGCCGGATTTAAAATTTAATTCTCATGTGCCATCACTATTATGTTATTCATTAGGTGTTTGATCTGAGGTTTAGAGAGTGGGTTCGAATTCATCCTAGTCCCTGACTTAAATCTCAGGCTTGACTGGGTTTGAAGTACATTTTGTGAGTTCCAGCTCATGTTAGATGGATAAACATGTTTTGACTGGTACAATATATATATATGAGGTTGCCTTGACAACAGTTTGAAATTGTTGATTATTATTGATATTGGGATAGTCTGTGTGTTGACTGGTTTTTAATGATATATATATATAGTAATATTTCAAAGAGAGGTTTGAAGTTTCCGTATTGTTCTTATGTAATTGTTTAAGTCTCAATTCCATAGCTAAAACTGTTACGATACATTTATTAAAAATCTTTTTTTTAACAAACACATGGGTAGATTTTTTAAAAATATTTCCATTTATAACTCTATGGTTGATTTCTTCCATTGTATTTTCATCTGTATTAGTGATATCTCCAAGAGATTTATGACTAATAACTTTTAATTTATGATTATCAATTATTAATTTCTTTTTCTGAAAAAAATTATTGGATATTGATTTGATTTTTTTTTAGCATTTATCTTTAGTCTTTTTTTTTTACTTTCATCTGATAATTCTTGCAACAATTCATAAAGCTTTGAAGTATTATTTACAAAACTAAACATATAATCCTGAAAAATTTGGATGTCTCAATTAATCTCTATTATTTACTTCCACTCCCTTAAAAATAAATCCACAAAATACCCATTGTGAGACTACTCTTTGGAAATATGAAATCACACAGCAACACTTTATCAATATTAATCTTTTTTTAAATATCAAATTGTAATCTACTCCAAAAACACGACTTTATATTTTGATGATCCAATGGTTTAATTACCATATAAATGCCTACACATAGTTAAATGACTTTACATATTCTCCAAATTCAAAACTTAATAGCAATTCATTTTCATTGGTTCTTTCTATAACTTCCCTCAATATATGAATATGATCCACTTTGCTATAATCAATTTTAAGTTCACTATGTTCTTTTAATTGGTTTGAAATCAAAATGTACTGTAAATATGAAGTTGTAATGCTGCAAGGGTTATCTGATAAAATTAAGAAAGGAAGACTAAAAATAAATATTAAAAAGACTAAAGTAATGTTCAATGGACTTTCTCAAGAGATAAAATAAAGAATGATAATGATGAGTTAGAAGAAGTTAACAACTACAAATATCTTGGTGAGATTATTACTTCAGATGGAAACATAATAGATCAAAATAATAGTAGAATTAAACTTGGTTGAGTGCTTTTGCTAGAAATAACTTAATATTAAAAGAAAATATGCCTATATGTTTGGAAAATAATGTTTTTTTAAAGTGCTTTACTAGTTCCCATGTATGGATGTGAGACTTGAACACTTAACAGAAAAGCAATACAGAGTATTCAGACCACTCAAAGAAATATAAAGAGATGCATGTTAGGAATAACAAGTAAGAGATCGAAAATGAAATACATGGGTAAGAGAACAGATAGTTTTACTCACATAATTGAAAGAATTAAGAGACTGGAGTTGGGTTGGACCTATTGCTGAAAAAGATTAGGACAGTTGAAATCTTAAACTGGATTCCAAAAAAAATATAAAATACCTGGAAAGAGACCATATGTGAGATAGATAGATAGATAAAATAAGGAAGTGTGTTGTGTGATGTGGAGAAGAAAGGCTAGAGATTGGAAAAGATGAATTTAACTTGGAAAGACTTTTATTCTACAGTGGATTGAAAATAGATAAAAATAATGGTGAAGAAGGGCCTTGATGAAGATTTTGTGCAGAAGTGAGAGAAGATCTACAAATCTGTAATTTCTCATTTCTTTCTACCTTTCTTACATATCAATATGATTACTGAATTTCTTCCAATTATTTGATCTACCTATATAGTGAAAATGCTAGGCAATTTGGAAAGTGTAAAACTGTAAGGGATACTTTATTTTTTTGTTTTTTATTACTATCTAATTTTTATAGAACTCTTCCATCAATTCATGATGTCATATTTTCTTTTAGTAAGGAGAGAGTTTTTTTCTAAATGCAAAAGCAACCTTCCAATACAAAATATTGTATTATATGTTTAAGATTTTTAGTCTTTTGCATAGCTTTCTTTACCAATTCACAATTCTGTTTTTAATCATTTTACTAACTCTAATATTAAAAATGGATTATTAAAAAAAATTGCATTACTTTTGTTCATATATTCTATTGTTTTAGTATAATTTTTACTACAAAATTCCAACTTTTGTATGCAAGCTATTTTTCTTGCAGTTTTTAGGATAGTATTCATTATTTTCATATTGATCTGAACCATTTTTAAAATCTGTAACTATTTTAAAATGAATTGCAAAGTTCTAATTTAAATTCATGGAAGTGTTTTTGCCAATTAGAAATATCAACTATTAATTTTTTTTTCATCTGTCATAGCATTGGATGGGAAGTGAACGAACACACTAACCTAGGACAAGTGCTTGTAAGGCAGCTGTGCTGACCTCTTGACCACCAATGCTTGACAACTATTAATTACTTTTTATAATCTTAATTTCTCTCGTTTTTTATACGATATTAATATCATTTATGCTTCTTATTACTTTTTACAATGCTTTTTACAACCCACTATTGATGATTTTGATTACCCCAACAATCTTCTTCAGGATTTATACTAAAAAATTTAAATAGAAGTTCTGAAGAAGATTGTTGGGGCAATTGAAATAAAGAACATAAATGATATTAGTATTATATGCCTTTGGCAATGCAATTAAAAAGATAAAGTTATAGTTTTTTATATGTTATTAATATATGCATAATCACTTCCTGTAAAGAATCTTTAAAGAACATTATAATCTTGAAATATAATTTTTCTCTTAGTTGCTGTACAATTCAATATTACTTTATGTTTATGTGGATGCTTTCATATCCATTTTAATTCAGTATTTTTTCCAAAGAAAACAATTATAATATTTGAATTTATTTTTTTTTTTGCAAATTTTCAAATCTCTGCGGCTTCTCATTTTTATATTATAACCAAATTTTCCCACAACGCGTTCATCTCTTAATAATTTATCATTTCCATCATCAACATCCTCTATGTCAATTTAAAAGCACTGTTTATTCTGATAAAAAAACATTTTACACATTCATATAAAAGTCTTCTACTTTTTATCACATTGAGAAGCTTCCATCAAAAACTTGAATTATCTGCATTTGGTATCTTCCATGAACTTGAATAGTTAATATTGTCACTCTGTCTAATACACCGTCAATCTTCATTGTTCTGCTCTTCCTCTTTGTATTTATAATGAACTCCACTCAACATGTGCTTCCAATATCTATGCCTTTGTAATAAAATGTAAGTCCACTTTTTAAACCAATTGTTTCTTAATCTTTTTCATAAAGTTTAACAGTGTCTCATTTAATATTCCACAATTCTTCTAATTCGAGCAATTTTATTTCACTTGAATGTGATCTGAAGTTGTAGATTCCTAAATAAAATCCATTCTCCACCTTCAGCTACGAATCTTTGATTTGGCTTACTTTATAGCCTCATGGGAATGATAGCAGTAATTATTTCTGTCTTTCATGCTTGTAAATATCTATTAGAAAAAACGTATCACCCACCTATGCATTCTTTTTTAAGGAAACTTAATTAATATTTTAGTTAAAAACTATTAGGGAACTGACAAAAAAAACTGTGCTGTTTTTAATTCTAAACTCAGTAGGTAAAAATGTTAATTAACTCTTGACGTCAGCTGATGCATGTTATTGTAAAACCCAATCACGTTCGTTTATTACAGTGGCAACTACAAAAACATAAAAGTGGATGTTAGATATACACCCTGCTTGGTTTTGTAAGACTTCAAAGAGGAATCAAAGCGTCTTTTTGCCGTTAGTAGCAAACCCCTTTATATAGCCATTTATTACATTTATTTAAAATACTCAATGTTTTTAATATTAGCTCTTATTTTAAATACTTTCCACGATCAGCAGCTGAAGTCATTCACAAACGATTATAATCATTCACTTCAGCTCCAAGAAAAAATAAACTATTAGAAAAATAAAAAACATAATACAGGGATGACTTGTATTAATGATATCAATTAATCTTTAACTCATAACTACCACATATAAAACATATTCTTTTTTTATTCTTTCACTCATATTTTGTAGTGCTGTTTTATATTTTTCTATGAAGATCGTTTTTTAAGCCATAAAAAAACATCACAGTCTCCTTATATTTACATAAGCTGTTAAAACAGTATGAAAGATCTCCATGTAACAGTGCCAGCTAGGGTAAGTTATAATAACCAAAGATGTTAGAAGGTTGTGCACTTTAATTCCTATTCAGTGCCCCATCATTCAATATGCTCAGACTAGTTTTTACCTTATGACTTTCAACAATGAGGAGTTAAATATCCAGGTAGACTGCTCTCAGATCCCAAGCTCCTCAATGTGAAAGTCATAAGCTAGAAACTAATCTGGCAATAGTGGATGAGAATGTTCTAGCATTTACTGATTACTATAGTTTATACTAGGTGGCATTATTGTACTGGAGAAATCTTCTATTTAAAACTTTATTTTGATTATAGCTTTTCTAAATTCAGCCATATCTTCCAAATCAAAATAATCAATACCATATTTCTTGAGAATATTGTCAGAGATGTCTTTTTCATGAAAATTGCATTCAAGTTCATTGTAAAATATATTTTTTTAAAAAATCTTGCATTTTTAATTCATTTCTTATGTCCAATCTAATGGTGAAAAGATTTTATAATAGTGGACTCTACAATATCACATCCCGAGAATTGAAGAACATGTTGATTGGTTTAATGAATTTGCCATTATATTTTTATAATTTTACAGAAAATCTTTCAATTTATCTTTCAATGGTTTTATGAAACATTGATAGAAAATAGAATTACTTTTAACATATTATTAACTCGCTGTAAATTGCAAGATTTCACATAAGTTAATTTGTAAAGGAAATATTGGACTTAAACAATGGAGAAAACAACTACTCCATGCTTCCAAATTAAGATGCTTCAGATTTGCCTATATAAATGTGCATTTAGGTTAAAGATGCTCTTATCTTTATAAAAGTCACTATCTTGTGTGGTGTTATGGAAGCTTCCCTCTATCGGAAAAAATTTGCTTGATTATTGCAAATTTTAAAGTGCATTAAGTACACGCTAAAGCCTGTTTAAACTATTTATATATGCTCTCTGTGCACTCAATAAATTAAATACTACTCATAAATAACAGTTGTATATTTATCTAATTCGATTGCAAATTATTTCATTGTGATAACATAACCTATTTTTTAATTTGCTAAAAATAGCTATAGCACATTGGAGTCTATGTTTTACCTTATCGTATAATTTTCAAGTTGTTCAAGATGATAACTAATCAAGCTATAAATGAATGAAGATTTTTGTGACAGGATGATAAAAGACTTTACCTTCTTGGAACATATTCACCCAAATCTTTATATATTGTTTCAAAATAGTAAATATATTAAACAGATTATTTTGAAACTGACAAAAATAGCATCATAATTACACTATAAGATTGTTGTTTTAGCTTTTAATACTGGTCTCTAATTCTACAAATTGTTTATAGTAGTTAAAAGGGACAATATCCTAAAAATGAAAACAATGGTCATTTCAACACGTAAAAGCTCTATGGTATGAATAAATATTAATGGTTGTGCAAATAATTTTACATAACTCTATACTTCTGATTATTAATTGAATCAAATGTGACAAACTACCAATGAACAATATTTACAGCAGTACATTTTTTTTTTACAAATTTCCTGAATTTTATAGGAAACAATCCAGATTTCTAGTGCTTCTTTTTCTCTAAAACCATACTGAAACTCTTATTTATGATTAGATTCATCCTAAACAACAAATCCTTGAAAGTAAATGACATTAACATTACATGACTATATCACATGACTAACAGAAGGAAGATGCCTTAGATCCTTAAGGTCCAGATGCAATATTCTGAAATGCAAAGCTTCTCGTTGATGACAGCCATAACCTTGAAACAATTCTGGCCATTTAGAATAGGACAGTACAGGATAGAAACTTATTAAGTATTATCATCTGGTGTTCTTTAATTACTAAAGCATACATTAAGTAGCATGACTACTGTGAAAGAAAATGTCTTTGACATTAATATTTTATAATTCTTACGAAATTTTTGTCTCTTTTTATGTTTTTAATAATTGGAACAACAAAACTATTTTCAAAATTTGGCAGCACAACTTCTAGATACACTCATATCTGTCCATTTTTAATATGTCCAAGATGTAATGAAGAGGTCATTTTTGCAATATGTAGATGAGTAGATCAAATTAACGGTTGTCAGTAAAATTCTTTCATTTGTTCAAGTGTATGATTCAAATTTATTTTTTAATACTAATGTTTAATTATTATTACAATATTTTAAAAAAGTGTGCGTATGATAGATATTTCTCAAATTATTTAATCTTCATTTATTTTTAAATTTAATTAATTCTTTTTGAATTCAGCATGAAAAAAATGTTAAGAAGTCTGACTTTTTAGTTCTAATTTAATTTACTTTATATGTGCAAAGATAGACAGAAAAACAGATAGATGGATAGATGGATGAATGAATGAATGAAGTGATGTATGGTCAGATATATAGATAGATACATAAACAGATATATACATAAATGGATAAATATGTAGATAGATAAATAGATAAGTAGATAGATCGATAAATAGGTAGGTAGATAGATAGATACTTTACAGTAATTTCATGTTGTTACATACAATATTTCCGTTTATATTATTTGTTATTATAATGTTGTTACTGTATCCGTTTTTTTGTTTAAGTCTTGTAGTTTGTCTTCCATCTATACATTTACTATGAAAGTGTATAATTGGTAATTGTCAAATTCGCGGGTTTGTATTATTAATAATTTTTTTAAATGTAGATTATGATGCAGAGGGAATAAGTAGTTTAAAAGAAAGGTAGATATATCAATCCTTTTTTTTAAACTTAAAGTTGGGACCCTCTTTAGAATTCAACAGGATTTAGTAATACAATTTAATATAAGCTGACGTTTATTATACAATCTTTTTTGTAGTCAACTAAGTAAAGTATAGTATTACTAGACAAAGACTGTATCCACGACAATGTAATCAATACTTTCCCATCACATCTTGGGGCTTACTTTGAATATTTTGTGTGCTTTGAAGATGATGACAATCTATTGATAGTTTATCAACTGATCTGATATGTGTAAAAACCAACTGATTTTATAGGTTATTTTAGATAATTTACCTTACTATGTTTCAAGCTCCTAGCACCTATTTCAGTACCATATATATATATATATATGAAAAATAAAAACAAGTTAGTCACGTAACCTGCTATCACTTGTTATATATATATATATAATAGCAAACTATTATAAAAAATAAAAACATAGCCATCTGTATTTTTCATTTCATAACCACTGGACAAGAGTTTATGAAAAAAATACTGATTTTTAATATTTTTTCCATACCATATCTACAATATTACATATAAACAATTCAAAACAAAACAACACTCTCTATATAGTAGTGCCATCTTGTGCTAACAAGAGCAATCAGTGACTGCCAGAAGGCTTGTGCATAAAATCCCTATCTAGTGCCTACTCATCCAATATCCCCAGACTAGTTTCTTGCTTGTGGCCTTCATCAGTGAGGAGTCATTGATTGCTCTTGTTAGCACAAGATGGCACTACTATATAGAGAGTGTTGTTTTGTTTTGAATTGTTTAATAACAATTATTGTGCTAGTATGAGATAGTGATCATGTGATGTTTAGTGATATTACATATAAGTTGGATAAAATTAAAAAAGAATGACATAAAACACATATATGTGGAATTTAAAATTCTCCTGTTTAAATAAAATCATTATTTATAAACAATGAGCATTGCCAATTGCTCGACAAGCGTAGTGATAAATGCTTAACCAGAGAAAGCATTTAAAATATCTCTGTCAGGAAACCCCCCCCTACCAAACCTCTGACCATGGTTTCATGCTTTGGCACTCCTCAGTGTGGTCAGACATTTGGGTGGGGGGGAGTTCCTGACAGAGATATTTTAAATGCTTTCTCTGGCTAAGCATTTATCACAAAGCTTGTTGAGCAATTGGCAATACTCATTGTATATATCTTACAACCTTAAGAGATATGGGGTCATGTGATCTATGATGCTATTTTTTATTTGGACATTATAGTCTTTTGCAACCCTTCTTATGGTAGACATGTATTTCTAAGTTCTATTTTTGAAAGCAGAAGATTTCTTGTCACAGAAAAGAAAGATTAAAAGAATAAAATAGTAAGTGTTTATTATCAAGGCATACAATTTTTTTTTCAAAGACAAAAAAACAAATAAAATATTCAAATATGTTAAGTTTTTCTCTTCTGTTATCTACATAAAAACTGTGGAACCTTTAATTTAAAGAAATTTAAAAAAAAAATATTTTTAATAAGTTATATTTAAATATATTTTAACAAAATCTCTAAGTTTACTTACTAAATTAAGTTACAATTATAAATTTATTTAACGCACATTGATTACATAAGTAATATTTATTAAGGCAATAAACCTACCTTCGCATTTTCAAACGCACATACTTTAAGTTTATTGTCTTAGTAAATATTACTTATGTAATCAATGTGCGTTAAATACATTTAGAATTACAACTTTAAATTATCGTAATAGATTTCTAACTATAAGATCTTTCCATTGACTCGTTGTAAATTGAAAGATTTCGAGAGTATAATAGGAATTGTGGACATAATCAGTGAAGTATTGAATAGCTTCATGCTCTCAGATCTAACCACTTCACCTATTTATATAGAAAGTATGTTGAAGTAAATGAGGGATTCCCCTCTTTTCTTCCAATGTGTAAGCTTGTAGTTAAGACCTGTAGAGGTCCCTATCTTCGCATTTTCACCACACATGCTTTAGGTTTATTGCCTTAGTAAATTAAGTTATATAAGTCTGCATTAAATATTTCATAAAATGCACCTTTATTTTTGTTTCTTTAACAAACATTTAAGAGCAAGTTTAGTGTTAAATAATTGTTAAATAATGTTTTTTCTAGAATTCTATGTTTTGTTATAGATATTCTGTTTCTGTGAGATTTGTTTCTTTTTTCTAATGTTAGAGAGATAAGAGAACTTTACAGCCAGGGTTTCTAAAGAATTGCATCATATTATTCTCCTTTCATTCAACTAATGACTATGTCTCTCTATATATATTATAAAAAACAGTCAGCACTTACATATCCCAATATCAATAATCAACAATTTTAAACCGTTGTCATGGCAACCTCCTTTTAACAATAAAGGTCGGAATATATATAAATATAAGTATAAATAAAAAAATTTAGACCTTTAATTCATAAAAATAATTTAATAGGCTATCTAATTGGCTGAAAGCTTGATGTAGTTGGTGATACATTTAAAAATTATATCTAGTGAATCTTTTATAAAAAAAAAAATGATGATTATATGTTAGAACGTTCCATGTATAGAGTATAAAACTATATTTATTTTTATCAAATATTGAAAAAAAAAACAATATTGGTCTGCTCTATGTTTAATATGATGGTTGGATTTAATCAAAAAGTTATGCAATGGTAATCAATTAAAATATTTTTAAGTACAATTACAGTATTGCTTATGTTACAATCACAATTCTATAATGCTTTATTTACAGCTTTCTCAATTTATAACATATGTGTTCCTTGGTTGAGTATTTTATTCTTCTCTTTTTCTCCATTCTCAAAGACCATTGGTTATGAAGTTTTAAACAATGTTTCTTTCTTGCTCCAGTGACTTCTTTCATAATGTATTGATTTCATTTAACTCCCATTTTAATTCTTGTTATTAGGCTTCTTGTATCATTCAAAATTTACTAGAACATATGGAAACGATAAATATTATTTATATTATTTATTCACTACCAGTATCTTTATAGAAAAAGTTTACATTTTTTGATCAAATTCAAACAACATTGTGAAGATATAAAGCAGATAAATATTTTTCTCAAGCATTTTATTAATTTTTTCTGTGTGTTTTTTTAACTGTACACATGAAGTTTCCCATTATTGACATTCATGCAACTGGGCAATAGGTGATAAGGCATTGCATGTGATAATAGTATATCTATAATACATAGGTTAGAAAAAATAATTTTTAAATATTTATTCATTCTAATATATGCCTTTAAGATATTTTTCTATATAAGAAATATGGTAATGAGAGAAGAAATTCCCTTTGACTCATTAAAATTGTCATTATATAGTATGGATAGAGCACTTTTTTAACTATTGTAACACTCTTATATACATATCAAAATATCAAACAGAATTTAAATATATTAAATGAAATTAATTAAACTGAGTATACTTTCAATGTATGTGTAACATAATCATGGTTATTCTAATGAGAGTCTACATAATAATCATGATTATGCGCATGCATTGAAGGTATACTCGATTTAATTCATTTGATTTAACATATTTTAACTCTTTTTGATGTTTTGATATTATTATTAAGAGAATATCAAGATATCTTTATATATATATATATATATATAACAGATATCTTTATATATATATATATATATATAACAATTGGAAATCAGTCAACACTGAGACAATCCCAATATAGATAACAATCAAAAATCTCAAACTGTTGTCAAGGCAACCTACTTTAAACAATAAAGATGCATATCTATATAAATACATGAAAGCAATTTATACCTAAACGATACTAATATCATGGGCAATCAAGAATCTCAATCTGTTGTTAAGGCATTGGAACTATACTCTCTCTCTCTCTCTCTATATATATATATATGTGTGTGTGTGTGCGTGTGTGTATAATCATTAGAAACTAGTGAACACTTAGACACAATCCCAATATAGATAGCAATCCAAATTTTAAACTGTTGTCAAGGCACCCTCTTTTTAGCAATAGAGGTGGAATCCACCTCTATCAATCGTACCATATATTCATGTAGACAATAAATATTGCAACTTGACCACAGTGTTAAAATTATTGATAGAAAGAGGTTTAAATAAATCTTTTTAAACAGGAAAATATAACCTGTTCTGAATGCAGACTAATAAATAGTCAATTATAACATTACAAATTGTAATTATAGTTTTCAAATTATAATTCCTAAAAAAACGTTGCCTTGACAACAATTTGAAATTATTGATTGTTATCTATATTGGGATTATCTAAGTGTTGAGTGGTTTCTAATAGTTACTTATCAACCATTTAGCCTTGATCGTTATTACAGATATTATTTAAGTAATACCTTGGGTGCAATTTCAAAATAATATATATATATAGTCAAATACATCAATTTACAAATAAATGACTATATAGGATATATGAGCACAGACTTTCACATGCCCCACCTCTCTCCACACTATCTCATAACACTGATACACTTGAATACATATGTTGAAAAGATAAATAATCACCAATATACGTATTTCATGCTAAACCAGCAATCATCAGACTAGTGAAAATTAAATTAAAAATTCACTATCCTTAGTCATACTAGGAAAATTTTGGCTTGTTATTGAATAGTGAATGCATGTACTTGTTCTAGAGAAAACTGTTCAGAAGAAATAAATAGTGCATTTTATTATATTCGGAATCTAATATTTGAATTCCATAAGACTTGAAAATGCTTTAGACAATGATATTTTTTTTCCACTGTTAACTAATCTGTGACAACTTACCTAGATATGCATTATTGATCTAAGTATATTTAGTTAATAATAAAAAATAGAATGAAATAAGAAAGTAAAAAAAATCATGAAAACATCACTGCTTATTAATAAACTAGTCTAGAGAATGTTATTTATTCTATATGGAAAAAATTGTAATAGTCTTTTGTCTTGCAATATTACTATATATAAGGTTGGATTATTACTAAAAATTTTGAAAAAGGGTTTTGCAAATCTATAAAGTAATATAAGATTGTATTTTATAATCATTTTAAATCAAACATTTTTATTCTGAAAATAATATATATAATTTGGAAGCTTTTATTATTCTTTTCAATCTGATCAAAACTATTTTCTTGAAGACATTTTTAGGTATAGTATTTGCATTAAAACTGCTGTTATATCAATTATGGTATGTATGAATTTTTCTACAGTACAGGCTTTTTTATACTTGCCCTTCTATAGGTAATATATAGGGGTTTTTGAACTCAGACTTTCCCATGACCCTCAACCATCCATGCTACCTCCTACTGCTGATAAACGTGATCACCCACATGTTGAAAAGTTAATAAAATGTTATTGGAAACAATGAATAAAACACAGATATTTTCAACTTATATCATGGGTAGTTTTTAGATTTATCTATTCATTTAGCACCAACAGCTTTTAACCAATAAAGAGCTGCCTCCTCCAAGTTATGTACAGAAAAGATGTCAACAGGGGCCTAGTGATTAGACATTCCTTGTAAATATGTACCATAAAATATCTTATGGCTTTATTGCTTGGGTATTCATAAGAAGTTCGAGCATCAGATACACAAATGCTAGAATCGATCTTGGGGCTTCTCAATTCCAAGTCAGTTGCTCGAATGACTTCATCAAACACATAGGTGTAAAAAAGAAAAAAACAGTTACTGGTTTATTGTTCAGGAGTTCATAAAAAGTTTGAACACCAGAATTTCAAGCACTAGAATCGATCCTGGGACCATATGATTTCACCAACTATGCCAAATCATGCAGGTCAAAATAAAAGGACATGCCTTTATTTTTTGGGAGGTCATAAGATGTTCAAGTGCCAGACCAGTGAGCCCCAGAACCAATCCTAGGACACCTTGATCCCAAGTTGTACAGGTGCACTTCCAACAAAGCCAAAATGTGCAGGATTAAGGATATTTAAGAGATGAAGATTACAATTGAGAAGTAAAAACAATAAAAAATGTAAATCAAAATAAATTAGGAATCTTTAAATATTTGATTTTGGGACTTTGAGGACATAAAAATGTGACATAATATTTTACATATTTAATCTGTTAAACTCACTGCTAAGAATTTTTTAGCTTTAAGTTATTATATCTTATAAATTAATATTTTATTATCTGCTACTCTAATCGCTGTGATCTTTCTATTTCTAATAAAACTAGGGGAGACAAAAACAAGTATTTCCAAATAATTTACTATGCAGAATGACTAAGACGTCAACATGGGTAGGATGACAATCTTGGCACTAACATGGGCTTTGAACATTCCATCATCAGATTTTCAATGAAATGGAAGGCTGAAGAGTTGTGAGTTGGAATAGTTTGAAGCCTGTCCATTAAAGTATAAATATTGGCTATCTTAATATAAAGCTGAGTACTGAATATGTATATGTGTGAGGATAGTAATCTAGACCAACTGATGATTGCTGGTTTAGCATGAAATATGTATATTTGTGATTATTTATCTTTTTAACATGTACATGATAAGGTGAGTCAGAAATATGAGATGGCATTGAGAGTAGTGGGTCGTGTGAAAACCTGAGTTCGAATCCTGCATATATTACATATATAAATATAAGTTCATGCCTGTACAATGTATTCCACAGCATGAAACCAAATAATTCTTTATCAACTTCCTGAATTAAATGTTGGAGCTTAAGCATTGATAAAATTAGCACACATTGCCAAAATCATTGATTTATATTACTTTTCATTTATACATCTAAAAAAATTTCAATAATAATACATACCATGTTAGCTACCACAGCAAATTCTGTACTATAAAATTAACCACAATGCATTTTATTAACTTTCTTTTAAATAATCTTATAGACATGTATGTGTTCAATTAAACTTGTTTCCTTTGCTAAAAGATTTCACCAGAGCAGCAATATCTACTTTAAATCTTAACAGTTTCTACTCATAAATGTTATCTTAATTTGGGACCCTCATCAACTAAAGTTGACATAAGCAAATGTTCTAATATTTTTTTAATAAATGTAAATTTTCTTATTATAAGCTCTATCTGTACTTAGTCATCATTATTATTACCCTTATTATAACTTTCTATCATTAAAATGAACAATTTTCCAGGCATACTATAAAGATTTTGTATAATATATCAATTTAGAGTATGGTTTCTAATCACTTTACCTTTGTAGCAGATGGAGGCATCCCTAAATATGGCTGTTTAATTATACAATAATTTTTTTACATATCTCTCTCCTAAATACAATTTTATTTTTGAATGTACTGCTTCATATAACATAATAATTAAAAATTTGTAATAATAATAGCAAATCATCAAACTCCCAGCATAAACTATATAATGATAAGAGCTCCTCTCTACTTTAATGCCCTCTAGTGTAAGTTTGAATAATTAGTGTAAACAAATGGATATAAAATTCATATCTTTAATACTCATATAGGTAAAAACAGGAATACATTTGAGTGTAAGAATTTAAGCTAGATGGCACTACAGTGGAGACCTGATTTTGTTTTAGAGATTCATAACCTCTTACATAGTTCTGTTATTATTTTTTTATAATTAAGATCTGTGCAAATTTCTTGCACGTAAAAAATATTGAATTCATAGTAATAGTATAATTAATTAAAAGACAGAAATGCGGTTACACAAACATACAATGATCACAATCAATGCAGAGAGGGGATCAATGAATGAGAAACTGATGATGACTAAAATAAATTTAAAAGCAGTGAAAAAATAAACAAAAAATGAAGATGAAACAAAATACTGTTTGTATTATAAGGTGTGAACCTGTAAGAAGCCAGCAACTTTACTATAAAGAGATTTGTAAATATTTATACTTAAGAAATTGTTCACATTTAATTCTTATATCTGTAAGTCATCCCATTATCTATGATCTTAGTTAGTTGCACATAGATGAACAGGATTATTTATTTATGTAATTGTGTGATCATTCACAATGAACACATTATTATTATTATTATTATTATTATTATTATTATTATTATTATTATCATCATCATCATCATCATCATTAAAAATAATGATGATGATGACGATATTAATAAAATTCTGCCATCAAGTTAAACTGCACATATATTCTTATAGTTAGAGATATTTTAGAAAAAATGAAAAAAAAGGGGGAGGGGACAAAGAAAAAATACAAATAACAAATCACAGATGGCTATAAGTATTAAAATGGTAGACTAATAACTTTTGAAAGTGGATCCTAAACTATGTGTCATTACTCACTGAGGGATCATGTAAAAGTTATGAGAGGTATTAAGATTTTTAAAAAATTTACTATAACAATAAGCATTACATGGAATTTATATATATATACAAGTTTGCTTATGCCCTTTGTTAAAATATAGTCTTTTATATGTCAATATTTGATGAAATTTTAATAAATTCCTTGCAGAACATATGTTTTTGTCTATAAACCTGAGAACATCAACTGGTCCAAGATGTCATCAAACAGCAATTTAATTTCTATTAATTATTTCACACTGTACTAGTACTATGACAGTTTTAACTGTTTTTCCTGCCTGTAAGCTTTCAACATTAATTTTAATATTAAACCATTATTATTTATTAGAAATAAAATAAATTTGACTTAATTTGATACATATTTTTCTTTAGAAATAAAATAAATTTTTAAAAAATCACATTTTATTTATGCAAATATTGAAAAGATTATATAGTAATCAAGACAATAAGTTTTTTATCATCAACAATTAGAATGAGCAGTTTTATTTCAGAAAATAAACAAAATCTTTTTTATTTGACATTTGTTTTTAAAATGTAAATCAATAAGTAACAATATTTGATAAAATTATAAATTATAATATAAAAAAACATGATAATTTGTACAATATTGCAATATATTGTAACAAACAATCAGAGATGACATTTTATCAAATAGCTTTCACCATAATTGGAATTGTTAACATTATTGTGAATAATAGAATGTTTCATTTTTAAAAATAATATACATGCATATAAAAATAAGTAATAATTTTTATTTTTGATTTTTAATAAGTGTTACCAATTATTATACATAAATAATCATGAATTTTAATAAATTTTACAAAAAAAATCAAGTTTTTAAATATTTTCTCAAAGTAAGATGACAAAGTGCAAAATGTCCAAGGAAAAATATAACACCATCAAGATGAAGTTAAAAAGTCTTTAAAGTTGACACATTTTCAAATAAATATTCTGACATCAATAGAATTTCGGGAGGGGTGTTAGTATATCAGAATTAGATTTACATAATTTTAGCTGTAATTTAAACAAATTGTTAGCAATTTCTCTCAATAATTGGCAAATTGAACTTAATGATTTCTTATGTGAAGTACCTCATTAATAAAAATTTAAATGTTAATTACAATTACAATGTTCAATTTTATATTCAAGTTTGAACAATAATTGATGAAGGTAGAACTTATGTAATGTTGTCAATTAATATTAAATTGATACAAAGAAAGCTATATTTACATCTAAAATTTGATATCAAATTGAATGTTGTAATTGTATTTAAATAGAAATTAAGATGTTTAATGTTCTCTTGAGCAGCTGATGATATCAGGTTTATTGATAGAAATACATTGCTATATAAAAAGTGTAAATTTCTATAAATATGTGGACATAAGTAAAATTTCATTAATGCATTCCATATTTTTGTGTAATTAATTATTATATAGGTACTTGAAAAATAGAAGTGGAACTAAAATAACATATATAAATTAAAATTAGACATCAATTTTCTTTATAAATAGTAGATATGGTAGACTTGTCTAAAAACTCTTTCAGCAATTGAGAGTTATTTCTCTCTGATTTGCATTACATGTCTAAAATTTTACAATAACAAATTAGGCTTTAATTCACATGGATGAACAGTTATATGCTGAATATTTTTCTGCTGCAATATCTATTGTTTTATGGCATGATTGCAATCTAGATTCTATTATCAAACATTATCATTGAAGGCCTAGTCTTTAGTGCATATAATTAAATATCAATTGTTACACTTAATGGGATTTGTTTCTTAACAGGTTCATTGTTATCATGTACTATTACAATTATATTTGCTGTATATATTATACAATTGCAATTTCTTATAGCTGCCGATAAAAATATTTTTCTATTATCAAAAATATTTAGTTTGCATGATATTTTAAATATGAATATGCTTAAAAATATAAAACCAGTCAAGTGTTGTTAGCCGAGAGGTCAACGCAGCTGCCTTGCAAGCAAGTAGTTGATTACAGACGGTTGTTGCAGGTTTGCTTCCGGCAGATGCTATGACATGAAAATATATATATAACCATAACTATTTAACACACCCTAAAAATCTTTATGAATTCATTTTAATCATTTTTTATAAATTCTGTTTATCATTTAGAATAAGTATTATGAACTGGAGAAAAAATCTTTAATTAGAAATAACAATTTGCATCAATATAATTAGGTCAACCCAGTTTTCAAAATACTTGTCCTTAAAGCAATAATATTGGCACATTTAGATTACTAAAATAAATTTGCTAACATGCACTTACTGCATTTTCTGTTAATGAATTAAATGTAGTAATTATTACAATTTAATTTACAAGTGTCACACTTTACTCTGTCATATATTTGATAACATCATATTTTAATAAATATTCTCTTAATTATTAGTAATCATTCAATACACTAGAAATAATCAGATCACTTTCATCACGGATATATATTTAAACATTATTAAATATTAATATATTTAGTTAAATTAAATACAACCACGTGGTATGATTTACTATATATATATGTTAAATTAATTTAAAACTTCTATTTTACCACACACATTTTTTTTTTTTCCATATGTCATGGCATCGGCCGGGACGCGAACCCACACCCGTCTGCAACCAACTATTTGCCTGCAAGGCGGGTACGATGACCTCTCGGCTAACAACGCTTGACACCACACACATTTTAAACATGCGGATAAACATATTTGGAAAAGGCCCCCATGAAGTTTTGTAAAATTGTATAGAGTAAAAACAGTAGTCTATAAAATTATTATTCCTTTATATTTACTAATATAATTAATACAATTTTAGGAATCATAATGAATTTCTGTATATGAAACAAGATCGTAAATATAAACTCTACGGAAATAATGAAATATATTCTAGGAGATGGGATTAATTTTATAATTGATGTAAAATGCAGATAAGTATTAAGTAACTCTCAAAAATATGATGTAATAAATATTTATTAATAAAAGCAGAAATTATATTTTATCTACAATAATGTAATATTATGTGTCAAAAGATTTATTCTCATAAATTTAACCAGTATTGATTATTTTGTTTCTCAATGTTCTGACCTTTATATTCGTTAATCGTTTTATTTTTGGAATCTGTATTGCATGCAATCTAAATTTGAAATACTATTCTTTCTTTCTATTTATTTATTTTTTGTTCAAGCGTTTTTAATTCTTAGAAGTAAAAGTCTAAATTTATTTTAAAAGTTAACTCATCTAAATATAATACTTAATGCATCAGATAAGGTCGTACATATTGTATGAAGCGAAACCACTAACGAATGAATTGCATGTCGCAAACTCAGTATGAATTGTAACCTATATTAATAAATTTCGACCAAAAATACAGCACTAAGTAATAAATAACCGTGCAGAAATGATTTATAAGAATTGTTATTTTGGTATAAAAATATATTTTAAATTACATTAAACAAGTAAATTATACAGATACACAGAGATTCACGCGCGCGCACACTACTCATATATATATACGTAATGTTTAAAAGAATCACGTTATTGTAAACTTTTCAGAAATAATGACATATCTATTTAATGAACATTTCTCATATCGTGTATATCTTAGAGTAAATAATACAACTGTTTAAAAACATTCATAATCCAATCCAATTTAATTTTTTTAAAATAAATGTCATTTTTTCTATTTTATTTTTAAACATTTAAATTTTTATTTTTTTTTCACTTCTAAAATCATTAATTAAAAGCTTCTAACAGGTTAATCTTTTTTACTACAATCATTTATTTATATATATAATCCTAAATTTAATATTTTACAAAATAAAACTTTTTATTTTATTTAAAAATAAAAAGTTTTATTGTTTTTGCTTTGATTTTAATTTCATTCTAATCTTTTACGCATATATTTTTTTAAAATACTTATTTCAATCCTTTTTTTTTTTTGTCTTTATAACTTAAGTTTTTTTTTCACTCCTATTATTTATTTATTTTCTTCTTCTAAATTTTGTATGTTTTATTCATCGTAGCAACAAAAATATTTGGAAATGTAGCTAGTTTATTCACAAAACTTAACATTCTGAACTATTTATTTCTAAAATTAAATCAATTATTTTTTTATCATACCAATTATTTATTAATTCATAAAAACTTAAATAAAATAAATATTAGAAAAAAAACAATTAAATTATTACAAATTATCAAAAAACAATTATTTTTTAAAATAATTTCAGTGTCAGAAGCAACTTGTCAACAATGTGGCCATTTTAATTTCAAAAAAATAATACATATAACATCAAAATAAGAAGTCAAGCGTTGGTAGCTGAGAGGTCAGCACAGCCGCCTTGCAAGCAGTTGCTTGCAGACAGTTGTTGCGGGTTCGCTTCCCAGCCCATGCTTTGACATATGGAAAGACATAAGAAATAATATATTACATATGTATTTTGCTGTTACTACACAATTCGATCTATAAGAAATGGAGAGATTTATGTTAGGAATAACAAAAAGAATTTGAAAACAAAACACATGGGTGAGAGAACAAAGAGGTGTTGCTGACCTCCTTGAAAGAATTAAGAAATTGAAATGGAGTTAGGCTGGACATATTCCTAGAAGAGATGATAATAGATGAACAATTGAAATCTTAAATAGGATTCAAAGAGTTTTAAAAGACCTAGAAAGAGACCATGTGTGAGATAGATATATAAAATAAGGAAGTGTGCTGAGGTGATGTCATGAAGTGAAACTAAAGATGAGAGAAGATAGATTGAACTTGGAGAGATCTATATCTTTCAACGGATTCATAATGTTTAAAAGATGATGATGAAAACATGTGGTCCATTATTCTATTTATTTGATATTTTGCATGATGTCGTTTAACTTCTTCCCTTTTTAAAAGATTTCAACACCTTATTTAATTGCGGCTTTCTATTGCATACTGTCCTTATGTATATCTTCCCCATGAAAGCCAATAATGTAGCAATATTTAAAATTGTTTTTGAGCTAATAATAGTTAACAAAGAGCATATGGCTTTATAAAAACATTTGACTACCAAAGGTACCAGAAATTAAATCAATCTGAGAAACTTGTACCCCAGTTTCTGACTTTCTACCACTGTACTAAACCATGTAAAGTAAAATATATAATCAAATGGCTTTATTGATCAGGAATTTATAAGAAGTTTGAGTATCCACAAATGCCGGAGATAGAATCAATCCAAGAATTTTACATTCTAGTGCCTAACGAGTAGAACATATATTTAATAATGTAAATGGAATCTGCTTTTCCATAGATAAATACTCAAGATCACTGTAATAACCTTTTGAATGAAGTTTTACACCATCCATTGTGGTCAGTCCATAAAAGACATGACTTTTAATAGGAGACTCTATAGTACTGCATCTACAAACCTGTAGAAAATAGGGATTATTTTATAATCTTGTCATGGCATTTTTTGAATTTTAGAAGAATTAATAAAACAGTTCACCAAATATATAAGTTCTTGTAATTTTAATGTAGACTTAAATATGTTCAATGCTATTGTGAATGGTTGTCCATGTTTTATCTGTAATGTGGACTTTCCTTATGTTTCTGTTTGTAATTCAAAATTTGCAAAAATGTTTTAACATTTGCACAAAAAAAAAGATTTTTTTTATTTTATCTTTAATAATATAGAAACAGCTAAGTGCACATTTGCTGAAAGTTCACCAGATCATAATTTAGAGAAGGTCATCAGTAACATAGTTCTAGCTATGACATTGGTAAACTTCACCAAAAGTGCACTTAGTTGTTTCTATATCATCAAAGAAAAAATCATTTCCTTACACTTGAGTTAAAGCATTTCTTTAAATTTTGAATTATAAACATAAGCAAAATAAAAATAAATATTACAAATACAATGTGGGATCAAGATATTATTCACAATGGTGGCATTTAATTCTCTTATAATATTTGGCTAATTTGAAATTACATTTTCTTATGCACTTAGGTTATATTGTAGGAGGTAAAATATGACATGTAAAATAAATAAAATAAAATATAATTCTATATATATAACCAATTTAGCTGTCTTAATTATATATTATGGTATAATTTATCTTTAAAGAAGTTATATAGCAGCAATGCCACTTACTTAAAACTATCAATATATTTATATCAGCTCATATTTTTATGTTAATAACGATCCAAGGTTAATGATGTTGAAAATTTTTCTCACATCATTGGTTATAGAGATTTTAATTTTTTGAACAATAGTTATTAAATCACAGTATTTATATTCTAACAATAGTAATATTTAATAAGGCTGTAACCTCAAAAATATGCACATAAAAATGTGATAGTAGGGACCTCTACAGGTCTTAACCACAAGCTTATGTTAATGAGAGAAATAAGAGATCGATTTGTTTCATCATATGAGCTGTGATATCAAATCTGTAATGGAGTGAAAATAAGCAAAAAAGAAAGAACCTCTAATTATATGCTCTAGCTCTGAATGTTACAATTTGTACTAGTATAAAATGAGAATATTCTAAGTCCTAGACACGTTAATTGACCTGGTTATTACAATAAAATAATAATACATATAAATAATAAAATTTATTACAGAATAAAGAGATCAAATGGAATGCTAACACTTATATGTCATATGAATTATAAAGTTAAAATGTGTGAAAACATAAATTATATAAAACCAAATATATAATAATGTATATTGGCTAGCTGAAATTAATGATGTTGTATAATTAAATAAATGAGCAATGGTTATCCAAGCTTTATTAACAAAATAATCCAAAATCTACTCAGATGAAATTTTAAAAAAAATATTTGTCATAATTTATTAACTAATTACCATACAAATTGATGTTCATAACACATTAAACTCACTTTTAGTCATTACTGACCTCTATTATGACAATAAAATGTATATTACTTTGTTAATTAGACTTTATACATTTATATCAACAATAAAACTATAAATTATTATTATTATATCAATATCTGTTAATTTAAATAAGACTCTTAACTCAAATTAATATAAATAATAGGAATTTTTTTTACAAAGTTAATAATAGATAATTAATAAATATGTTGGTGAAAGACCTTAAACATCTGTTTCAAACCAGAAAAAAAAAAATTCATTTATCTATTATCTCCAATAGACAATATATAAAAATCATATAAAAGAAAATATTAACTTGTCATGGCTTGGTCCTAATATCAATCAGAAAAAACAAAACAAATTATTAAATAAAATTTATTATATATATATATTATAACGATCCGGAGACGACTTAACGTAATCTACACTACAAGGGCGCCATCTAGGCATTTGAACCTAGAAAATTTATATAGTAGGCAGATATGTAAGTTATTAAAAAAAATTATATTGGTTGATTCCGGTCGTTAGCCCATTGTCTCTAGCTCAGTGGAATAGCAGAGATTTATATTTTATAAATTCTTATCTAAGAATATTTTTTTTAAAGAATAAAATAAGCCACTGCCAGTAATTATACACACAAACATTTATTAACGCACATATAAATTTTGAATCATTTTAACATTACTCTTACTTTATAATTTTAACTTGATTTTAGAATTTGATTTTACATTTTAATTTTTATAATTTTACATTTTAAATTTTATAAGTTTGCACAGATGGATTTATAAAATGTGTTTTTAATGTTGAGTATAGATCGGTTACATAGATTACATGGTCAAAAACATTTCAAAATAAACATAAACGATCAAAATATAAAGTCATTGATGGAAATGCAGAGGGGAATTTATAAGAAACCCAATGGCATTCATCATAAGATGCTGCAAGACACCAATAACTTAAAAGACATCCAACATAAATACATCTTAAATACTCACCGTAAGGTATCAGTATTTACTGAATGTCTATACATTTTGATCAAATATGAAAACCAAGAACATAATTAACCGGTAACGAACCCATGCAAGCGTCTATACCCAACTTAAATTTAATGCATTTTTATTTAGAGTGTCGAGTATGAATAGACTACACAGATTTGCATTTGAAAAGAAAATATTCTATCCTTATTTAACCTTAGGCCAAAAGTTCACAGTCAAACCAGCATCAATCCATCTGATACATTGATGTATTCAATGTAGCATGAAAATACAACAGCACAATATACTATACTGTCAGAATGGACATCTGAACAGTATAGTTAGAGAAGACATTGACTCTTGTCCAATACAGGAATATTACATCTGTATGGCAAGAAGAACAATAAAATAAAAACTCCATAGGAAGGGACCACGGCCCTTTTTGCCGACTTACAATCCCATTCATAGGCAAAAAGGTTTTGTGCGGCGTATACAGCAATTTTGCCCATAGCGAACCTCATACTACATCTACTAATTACACCAATATATCCAATTCATTGACCTAATTTAACTACGAAACAAATAACCTAAGATTACCCTCCCCTAATATAACTTTACAAATCTATATAGCCATTCATGCCCGACTTAAGTTTAACATTTATATAATATTAAATTAGCGAAAAACAAAAATCATAAATAAAACTTGAAAGCACAAAAATAAATAAATAAATGGAAATGATTTTAAAAAAGAAATACATCAAATAAAAAGAATTAATAAAGAATTTAGTTTGGTCAGATAGGATTCTATTTCTATAAATTAAATACTGGGAAAGTTTATATTTTAAAGTTCTTAGTGTTTTCAAATTAATATTGTTCATTAGATTTTATAAAGTTCTTATGGTTTTAACAAGTCTGTAGTTTCTAATTTCTTGCAGTTGCTTTCCATTTTGAGCCAGCATTAATTCCCTCGATGTCCTATGGTCCTCAATCTAGGAAAATGATGTCATTTCTCTTTCATTTTTTTAATGAGATTGAAGGAATTGAAGAGTGCATCCTTTCAATCCCTTCTCCTTCACTCCACACTAACACATATCTGTCCTCTCATAATAGCTAACTAATAATTTCCAAACTTTTCCTTTTATATTAATTTTAAGGATTCAATGGACATTACATCATTGGTGATGATGATCCTTCCATTGAGGTCTGATTTCCCGATGGATTTCTCTCATTTGCTATTAGTTTCTATTGTTTTCCTATCTGACCATTGCTTATACATTTAAATGCCCAAAGGCTAGTTCACTTTTGACTAATTAAAATAATCATTTCCATTTTTCAATAACATTAATTAATTTGTTTTCAAACTTAAAGATATATTTTTATCTCCAAATCTTTTTAAGTTTTTGTTTTTAAAATACCTTTTCTATTTTTAATAAAGTATTATTTTAATTTTTTTTTTCATCTGTGCGATTTTATATATATGAGTTTAATATAGAATTTTAATTTTCAATTTTTAATTCTTAAAAAGGAAGTTTTATTTGGGAACTTTGATTCTTTTCATGTTTTCTAATAAAAAAACAATGTAACGTACATATGTGCCCATTACAATATATATATATATATAAAACCAAAACTGTCTAATACTACACTAGCAAAAATAAAATGCAAAATCATAAAACAATACAATACTAGATTAAATTCAAAATTTTACCAAAATCCTTACACAACCATGGTTTCATCTACTACAAATAGACCTTCTCAAGTGAAAATCAACCTAAAGGAAAACATATATATATATATATACAAACAAACAAACCTTCCCATAATTCACTTCAAACTCCACCTTCCCTTAATATCAAAAGAAGTCTTCATAAGATTGATAGCCTCGGAATCAAGGAGTTTTATCATCAAAGTCTCCTTTATTCTTCTTTTTAACTCATTCGGTTATTTTTTATGAAAAGAATGAGTTAAAAAGAAGAATAAAGGAGACTTTGATGATAAAACTCCTTGATTCTGAGGCTATCAATCTTATGAAGACTTCTTTTGATATTAAGGGAAGGTGGAGTTTGAAGTGAATTATGGGAAGGTTTGTCTGTTTATATATATATATATATATATATATATATGTTTTCCTTTAGGTTGATTTTCACTTGAGAAGGTCTATTTGTAGTAGATGAAACCATGGTTGTGTAAGGATTTTGGTAAAATTTTGAATTTAATCTAGTATATAATTGTTTTATGGTTTTGCATTTATATATATATATATATATATATAAATGCATATAGACATCAAATAATATATATATATATATATATATATATATATTATTTGATGTCTGTATTTTCACAGCAATATATGTAATTATATAACTGAATATTTGTAAATACAATAACTAAATAATTAAATTCTTTTATCCACTTAGGAGCACTTTCAATTATCTCAGTAATCTTTGTCAACTAAACCTTTGAAAGGCTAACTTTCCCACAATTCTGTGATCTTAAGGTTTGCTGCTTGCCTGTTAATTAAGTCATATTTATATTTGTATATTAGCATAGCTTTCTTTATTTTTCTTTTATTGTTATTTTTTTCAACTTGCAATATTTTTACATTATTAAAATTGAAGTCAAAACCATAAATACATAATTCATTATGGTCGTAAAAAACAGGTACTGAAATATTATTATCTACTCTGCAATTTTGTTCTAATTTCTGAACTCATTTTAATAATAGCAAGTGTTCTTTAGTTCTTTTTTCCAACATAATCTAGATTCACCTATATATCCACTGCCACACTGACATATCCATTTCTAAATGACACAATTTTTATTTATAAATGAGGTTTTATCTTTGGAGTTATTTATTAATTTGTTTAATGTAGGAGGTGTGTAAAATGCAATGTCACATATACCTTTATAAATTTTCCTTATAAAATTTACTTGATCATTTGACATATATGAGATTGATATCCATATTTTTTTATTAGCAGGAGAATCAATATTATTATTAAAATTTTTATTCTTATATTTTGTATTAAAATCTCTAATAACATTATATATATGATTATAATTGTAGCCAACATTTAACAATTCATTCAAATATATTTCAATATTTTTGCCTTTATCTGATGAATATTTGCAAAGACTATTATTTATAAATAAAAAGACTTCAAACCTGCCATTCTGTGTGACATTGACACTTTTGATGTATATGGAATATAACCTCTTTTTACTATTGGTTTAATGGTCATACAGTAATCCAGCATGCATTGATTTCTAGTTATTTTAAGATCAAGAAACTGAACGCACATTAAATCTTCATCTGTTTTTATCCATCTTAGGCCTTTTAAACCATTTAATTCTTAAAACAACTCATTAATTGTATTTGGTTTACCACATACAAAAACATCATCAACATATCAATAATATACAGTAATATTTTTTGATAATATTCATTTTTCAAAATATTTTTTCTTATGTAGAAATTATAAAATTACATATTTGAGCAACAATAGATAAACTCATGGGCCATCCATTTCACATTTTATAAAAAATTCTTCTTAAAAACTGCACAAATATTTTTATTGATAAAATGTAATGTTTCAGTTATAAATTTTATTATGTTCACATTAACATTTTTAAACTTAATGTGTTGGAAATAATTCCAATACATGCCAATCGATCAATTGATCCATGCATTTCACTATCTAGAGTAAATATAATGTCATTAACATTGAACTTAATGTTACAGATTTTATTAACAAAATCAAATGAAGAACATATTGTATATTTACCAAAACCAAGAATTTCTTGTAACATTTTCTTAATTAAACAACATGTTTCATAATACCCCCCCCCCAAATCAACCATTAAATGTAATGGTTCATTTTCTTTATTCAGTTTTATATTTGAAAAAATCGTAGGACATATTGCAGTAGAAGGGTAAATTTTATAATAAGTACTATTATCAATCATTTTATTTTTGGCTTTTTTAAAAATGTTATTAATAAATTGAATACATAAATTTTCTATATTTACTTTATCAACTTTCATAAAGTTAAGATTCTTCATTTGAGTAATTACTTTGTCTTCATAATCAGATTTTGTATATATATACACAAAAACTTAATTAAGAACAAAACTTTAATAACATTAACAACACAATAGTGCTTAGCATGCTTTTGATGAATATAAAATTTAGAATTATTAAATTGTCTTTTAGCTGATGGCAGATTTATATTTTACCCACAAACATGTATACATTAAATAACCTTTTTAAAGTAATAGTAATTTCAAATCAAAATAATAACACAAATTATAATTATAATTAGAACATACAACCTGTATAAACATTATGCAATATTGATCACAAAGATTTCTTCAGTTAAACTCACAATGAGAATCCAATATTTTGAAATATAATAATTCCCAAAAAAGTTTGTTTATTTAGAGTATCTGGAATTTATTGAACAAACTGTTTATTAATAATTTCTGGAAATGTTTCACACTGTTGTTGACATAATTAACAATTATTTATTTATCTTTTTAAGTAAATAATGAAGTTATTATTTAGATTTCTATGTATCCCACTTGAAATTATAATCCTTAACAAATCATTTATTTTTTAGTTAGCAACAAACGTATAAATGCATAATATATCAACTCACAAAATGAGTTAAACTTTTCCAACATTCCTTAAAATTTATGAATATTCCTTTTTGTAAATTTTTTTTTTTTTAAAAAATGATAATTATCACATTTGAAGTTTCTTTCTTGGTATCAGATGCATACATATTAACACATAGTAAGTTAAACTTTATATAAAACAAATATTCCTTTTGGCAAAATGATTAATATTATCCTTGGTAAGTTTTAGACTCATTGGCACTCACATATATACATAGATGCATAGTATATCAGATTACAAAGCAAGTTAAACCATTCCAGCAGTTTTAAAATTAATTATCCCACCTGGAAAATTATTATTTTAAAACAATGGCAACTTAATAATTCATACACACTCACAAATAGATATAGATGTACAGATGTATTAGCTCTCTTGATTAAAACTTATCAACATTTTTTTCTCCCAGAATATTATAGTAAACAAATCCATTTCTTTAGTTGTTATTTTAAAATTTCTCAAAGATTCCATCTGCCCTAAAATAAACATCAAAACTTCTTGCTTAGTCTTTCGTTGTCATTTTACTTTAGACAATTTATAAGATTTGAAATACAGGCATTCTTATACCTGGAACATAATTGTAAATATAGAGGATTTGAACTCAGACTTTCAAGCAACCTTCAACTATCCACAACTCAGACTTTCAAGAAACCTTCAAGGTTCTTTGAAATCTGAGTTTAAATCCCATATATTTAAGACAATTTATATATATATATATTGTAACGATCCGGAGAAGGCGACTTCACGTAATCTGCACTACGGGGCGCCATCTAGGCATTTGAACCTAGAAAAATTTATAAAGTAGGCAGATACGTAAGTCAAAAAAAAAAAAATTTTTTTTTTTTTTTTTAAATTTTGATTCCGGTCGTTAGCCCATGTCACTAGCTCAGTGGAATAGCAGAGATTTAATAAGATAATCTAAGAGTATATATAAAAAAAGGAATAAAATAAGCCACTGCCAGTAATTAACATACAAACATTTATTTATGCACATATATATAAGATTTAAAATTATTTTAGTATTAGTTTTACATTTTAACATTATTTTTAACTTTACCTTAGATTTTAATTTACATTTTAATTTCTATTATATTATAAGTTTACATTTTAATTAAGTTCGCACAGATGGGATTATAAAAGCTTGTTTTAATATGTTGCTATAGATCGGTTACATAGATTACACGGTTAAAAACATTTCAAAGTAAACATAAACGATCAAAATATAAAATTATTGATTACTGACAATTGCGGAGGGAAATTTATATGTAACCCAATAGTATTCACCATAAGATACTTGCATTGTCACCAATAACTTAAAAGACATCCGAATAAATACATTTTAGATACTCACCGTAAGGTATCATTATTTATCGAATGTCTATATATTTTGATCAAATATGAAAACGCAAAACATAGTTAACCGATAAACAATCCATGCAAGCGTCTATAAACAACTTAAATTTAATGCATTTTTATTTAGGGTCGAGCATGAATAGACCACATAAATTTGCTTTTGAAAATAAACATTCTATCCCTATTTAACCTTAGGCTAAAATTCGTAGTCAAACTGGCATCAATTCATCTGATACATCGATGTATTCAATGTAATAAAATACGGCAGCACAAAAGGTTAAAAGAAGAAATTGCCTCTTATGAGATAGGAATATTACATCTATCTGCAAAGAAGAGCAATAAAACAAAAAACTCCATAGAAAGGAACTGCGGTATCCGACTTATAATTCCTTCCATAGGCAAACGGAAGTGTGCGGCGTATGAAGCGATTCTGCCCGTAGCGAATCAATATTACATCTACTAATCACACCAATATATCCAATCCATTGACCCAATTTAACCACGAAACAAATAACCTAAGATTACCCTCCCCTAATATAACTTTACAAATCTATACAGCCATTCACGCCCGACTTAAGTTTAACATTTATATAATTAATTTAACGAAGAACAAAAAAAATCATGATAAAAACTTAAAGAATAAAAAATAAATAAATGGAAATGATTTTACATAAATAAATAAAAAAATACATCAAATAACATTTTAACTACTTTAGTCAGATAGGAAACTAATGCAATTATTTTAAATACGAAAAGTTTTTAACTTAATGTTCATTAATTGTAAAGTTCTTACGGTTTTAAACAGTTCATCTTTATCTGTCGTTTGTAAGTTTGAACGGGAATTCCCACGCCGTCCTGAAGATATTGGTATACATTTAGCCGATGTTTTATTTATTCATTCGGAGGTTTTTTAATTTAGTTGGTCCTCAATGTAGGAAACGATAGTTCATTTCTCCTTTCTTTAACAGCTGAAAGAATTGACCGTGCGTCTGTCAATTCCTCCAACTCCGTACTACTACATATAGTCACATCGTAATAATCAATTTCCAGTCACTGATTAATAATTTCCAAATTTTCCTTTTATATTAATGTGAAGGATTGAATTTACATTACGTCACCGATGCGATGGTCCTTTCGCTGCGGTCCGATTCCATAGGGATTTCTTCTTATTTGCTAACAGTTTCTATTGTTTTCTTATCTGACCGGTGTTTTTACATTTAAATGCCGAAGGCTGGTTTACATTTAACTAATTAACAATCATTTCCATTTCTGATTAATTAACCTGTTTTCCAAATCAAAAATATATTTAAAGATAAATTTAAAGATATAATTTCATCTCCAAATCTTTTTAAAATTTAGTTTTAAAATACTTTTTCTTTAATAAAGTTTTATTTTAATAATTTTTCATTATCTGTGCGATTTAATATATAAGAGTTTAAGATGATATTTAATTTCAATTTTTAATTCTTAAAGAAAATTTTTAAATGCGAACTTTTTAATTTACTTTCATGTTTAATAAATTTAAAAAAAAAAAACAATGTAACGAACGTCTATGCTCGTTACATATCAGTAAAGTTACTTAAAAAAAAATGATCAAAAAAAAAAAAATTTTACTTAGGGTTAGTAATTACGGTACACGATTGACGAAGACATTTACAAAACATCCGGTTAATAATTTTACAAAAAGACTATATACAAAAAGAAAAAGAAAATGTTGACTATCGCTTACCTAAGGACCATTTACGTTTACACCTCCTCCCGACCAGAGTTCTATTTTATTTTATACATTTTATTTTTACTCACGGCATGACAAGCAAATTATTTAAATTATTTAGGAAGGTTGCATTGAAGTAAATATATTTTGAAAGATAATGGGTTTATGCGTGTATATTTGCAGCACAATTATACATACCACCAACTTATTTATGACTGATTAAAATGCTTAAATAGGATTACACTGAAGTAAATTCCCAACGGTACTCATCGTAAGGTACCACATTTCGATCATAAACTTACGTGGCTGTGTGCGCCTATACACGTTAAAGCATAATATATATCAACAACAAAAAAAACATATTTATTGCAACCTTTTGACTTTTTTTTTTTTTAACATAAATTAGTTTTTAAAATTTTTTTTCACTTTCTTGTGTTTAATATATATGCGCAATTTCTTTTCTGGCAGTGCTTTTATAAGATTTAAAGTATACGACTTTATGTAAACAGATAAAAATATTTCATTTTGACAAAATTTGCTCAGGGTATTTGTGGTTTATTAAAGATCGGCCCCAGATTGGGAAAGCCAGTTGTAACGATCCGGAGAAAGCGACTTCACGTAAACTGCACTACGGGGCGCCATCTAGGCATTTGAACCTAGAAAAATTTATAAAGTAGGCAGATACGTAAGTCAAAAAAAAAAATTTTTTTTTTTTTTAAATTTTGATTCCGGTCGTTAGCCCATGTCACTAGCTCAGTGGAATAGCAGAGATTTAATAAGATAATCTAAGAGTATATATAAAAAAAGGAATAAAATAAGCCACTGCCAGTAATTAACATACAAACATTTATTTATGCACATATATATAAGATTTAAAATTATTTTAGTATTAGTTTTACATTTTAACATTATTTTTAACTTTACCTTAGATTTTAATTTACATTTTAATTTCTATTATATTATAAGTTTACATTTTAATTAAGTTCGCACAGATGGGATTATAAAAGCTTGTTTTAATATGTTGCTATAGATCGGTTACATAGATTACACGGTTAAAAACATTCCAAAGTAAACATAAGCGATCAAAATATAAAATTATTGATTACTGACAATTGCGGAGGGAAATTTATATGTAACCCAATAGTATTCACCATAAGATACTTGCATTGTCACCAATAACTTAAAAGACATCCGAATAAATACATTTTAGATACTCACCGTAAGGTATCATTATTTATCGAATGTCTATATATTTTGATCAAATATGAAAACGCAAAACATAGTTAACCGATAAACAATCCATGCAAGCATCTATAAACAACTTAAATTTAATGCATTTTTATTTAGGGTCGAGCATGAATAGACCACATAAATTTGCATTTGAAATTAAAATATTCTATCCCTATTTAACCTTAGGCTAAAATTCGTAGTCAAACTGGCATCAATTCATCTGATACATCGATGTATTCAATGTAATAAAATACGGCAGCACAAAAGGTTAAAAGAAGAAATTGCCTCTTATGAGATAGGAATATTACATCTATCTGCAAAGAAGAGCAATAAAACAAAAAAACTCCATAGAAAGGAACTGCGGTATCCGACTTATAATTCCTTCCATAGGCAAACGGAAGTGTGCGGCGTATGAAGCGATTCTGCCCGTAGCGAATCAATATTACATCTACTAATCACATCAATATATCCAATCCATTGACCCAATTTAACCACGAAACAAATAACCTAAGATTACCCTCCCCTAATATAACTTTACAAATCTATACAGCCATTCACGCCCGACTTAAGTTTAACATTTATATAATTAATTTAACGAAGAACAAAAAAAAATCATGATAAAAACTTAAAGAATAAAAAATAAATAAATGGAAATGATTTTACATAAATAAATAAAAAAATACATCAAATAACATTTTAACTACTTTAGTCAGATAGGAAACTAATGCAATTATTTTAAATACGAAAAGTTTTTAACTTAATGTTCATTAATTGTAAAGTTCTTACGGTTTTAAACAGTTCATCTTTATCTGTCGTTTGTAAGTTTGAACGGGAATTCCCACGCCGTCCTGAAGATATTGGTATACATTTAGCCGATGTTTTATTTATTCATTCGGAGGTTTTTTAATTTAGTTGGTCCTCAATGTAGGAAACGATAGTTCATTTCTCCTTTCTTTAACAGCTGAAAGAATTGACCGTGCGTCTGTCAATTCCTCCAACTCCGTACTACTACATATAGTCACATCGTAATAATCAATTTCCAGTCACTGATTAATAATTTCCAAATTTTCCTTTTATATTAATGTGAAGGATTGAATTTACATTACGTCACCGATGCGATGGTCCTTTCGCTGCGGTCCGATTCCATAGGGATTTCTTCTTATTTGCTAACAGTTTCTATTGTTTTCTTATCTGACCGGTGTTTTTACATTTAAATGCCGAAGGCTGGTTTACATTTAACTAATTAACAATCATTTCCATTTCTGATTAATTAACCTGTTTTCCAAATCAAAAATATATTTAAAGATAAATTTAAAGATATAATTTCATCTCCAAATCTTTTTAAAATTTAGTTTTAAAATACTTTTTCTTTAATAAAGTTTTATTTTAATAATTTTTCATTATCTGTGCGATTTAATATATAAGATTTTAAGATGATATTTAATTTCAATTTTTAATTCTTAAAGAAAATTTTTAAATGCAAACTTTTTAATTTACTTTCATGTTTAATAAATTTAAAAAAAAAAACAATGTAACGAACGTCTATGCTCGTTGCAATATATATATAGCATTTTTTGAAAAAAATATTTATTGTGATAATGCAGTGTTACTTGGAGTGATCAATTTATATGCAAAAAAACAAGCACTTTCAAAGTTAATACAGTAGCTATTTTTATTCCTTTTTAATTTACATATTAATGAGGTCATTAACATAGATACTGTTACTACTAAGTAACTCAAATTTATCTCTTTTATTTAAAAAAAATGATTATTTCTTTTTCACTAGAGTTTTATTTTCTTTTACAAAAAAAAACAACATTTCTGACAATATATTTTCCTTTAAATTTTAACAGAAATATTTTAAAATAAAATATAAAAATGACTTTTAAATTTACAAAAAAAATAAAGTGCATTTGTTTATTTTAAACTAATTATTACAATAATATATTTTAATAAAAAATATTACCTTTAAAATATTCATAGTTTTAAAATCTATGCATGCACCTATTGTCTTTAAAATATGTAAATAGATGCAACACTTTTGTCTCCTACTAAAATATGTTTTAAATTTATAAATAACATTTAAAATAGGATATTAAATTTACCACATTATTTTTAAAGATAAAAATAAAAGATAATAATAAAAGAAAATCAATTGTTAATTGCTTTGTACTTTGGTGTGTGTAGTAATTTTAAATTTAAAACAAAATATTGCTTGACAAACTTAAACATTCAAGGGCCTATAAAATCATGTCAATAAAAATTATATATATATGTTAATACCCATTAAAGGTCAAATTCAAGATGTACAATATGTTGCATTCGTAACATTAATTGCATCCTGTAGATCACTTTTTGAATTGTTGATAGTTGCACCATTATCAGCATATTATAAATATCACATGACTACCATTTCTTATGCTTTCTCATAACTGTTATTAAAACAGGCAAAACTCTCCACACAATAGTGTCACTCAGTGCAAGACAGAATAAACAATGGATGCCAAAAGGCTTGTGCAAAAAATGCCTATTTAATGCCTACTCATCCTATATCCCCAGACTAGTTTTTGGGTTGTGTCCTTCATCAGTGAGGAGACTTGGATCTGAGAGCACTGCACCTAGATTTTAGGATCTAATGCAACCCTCCAGCAACCACCCTTTATCTCTACTGAATTACAAAACTATAAGGCTCCACACTGATGAAAGCCACAGGCCAGAAACTAGTCTGGGAATATTGGATGAGTAGGCATTAGATAGGCATTCTATGCACAAGCCTTCTGGCATCCATTGATTACTCTGGCATGCACTGAGTGGCACTACTGTATGTATAGTCTTGCCTGTCATATTATAAATACAGAAACCAAGAAGATGAAGTTTGTGTTTTGCTTTATAACTTGAATTTAAAATTCCATTATCAAATCTATACAGTATTATGAGCTCTGATTTATGAAATTACTTATAAACAATTTCCAAGGACATAATTATAAAACTCAAAAACAAGGTTGGTGTTACTTTTCATTTTTGTTTAACTTCAGATGTCTTTTATAATGCCTCAGAATTTTCACCTGGGTAACAATATCTCCTCTCATTCCATCATATAAAAGCTGCAATATGAATAAATTCTGATGGACAATGTTTAATTTGAACCATTGCCACAGATAAAATCAATAATAAGTAAAGGTAATAAACAAATCATTTTTTTTGCTTATGACACTATTTTTCCAATTATCTGAAAAAAGAAAATCATGTCTATAGGCTTCATAAGTCTCTGAAACCACAATGAGCTTCTTGTAACAATACATCTCTGATTGGAAAAAACTGTTCAATAAAATTCTTGAAATTATTTTTATTGCAGTGGATAACAAATGATATTTCATAGTATATAAACAATCTCGAACATCCTTTTTATTTTAAAATTTGGAAAACTAAAAACATTATTAAGATTATGCCAAACAACTTTTATATATCCATATATTTCTAAAACATTCCAATAGTTTTGAAGTACTCTGTTAGAGTGATAATAACATAGCAGACACAAGAGACAAAAGTTTGAAGCTAAATGAACGATTAAAAGTGGGGGAAAACTCAGGTCAGTCAGATTCTCAGACAATCACATTGTTGTTTTAACATCATAACCTTATGGGAAATAAACTATATATACAATGATGTGTTTTCCTGAAGGTTTGTGATATGATGTTCTAGTTGTATTTTTATATTGGACTATTTCCATCATCTAATATGTGTATTGAATGTCTTTAGAAAAATTTAACTTTATTTAAATATTCCAAATACATTCAACTGTTAGTAATAGCACATCCAACAAGTTAGTACATGCACAACATTTTGAGAGGTATTATTTTCCCCTATTCTTCAGGTGTTGTTGGGCTGACCAGTGACAGTACTACCATGTGATTCGAACCTGGTCCTTAGATTCTTGATTATTGAATTTTAAGGTAACTCTCTAACCAACTGAACCCTCCTGACAGTTAGAGCATTACCTTAAAATTCAATAATCAAGAATCTAAGGACCCTAGTTCGAATTCTATTCTAGTACATGGTCAGGTCAGCAACACCTGAAGAATAGGGGAGAATAGTACCTTTAAAAACATTGTGCCTGTACTAACTTTTTTGATGTGTTATTACTAACAGTTGAATGTATTTGGAATATTTAAATAAAGTTAACGTTTTTAAAGACATTCAACACACATAATAGATGATGGAAATAGTCCAATATAAAAATACTAATATATACAGTGATGTTTGAAAATACATATCTTTAAAAATAAAATTTTATAGAAGACATTTTAGCTCATACTTTCAACCTATCTAGAGATTGTGAATATTTGTTGGTAAATAGTTATCTAGATACTTCTTAGCTAACTATAAAACAATGAAGAAAATACATCATGTATTTCAAAAATCTCAATAAATGAAATTATAGTTGTCTTTTGCCATGCAGTACTCAATTTAAATGCTATTTTACCATATATCCACAGTCTGGGGATATTGGATGAGTAGGCACTAGATAGGGAGTTTATGCATAAGTCTTCTGGCATCCATTGATTACTCTGTTTGGCACAGGATGGCACTACTGTATGGAGAGTTTTGCCTTTGTTTATATCCACAGTCCTATAACAAAGTCATAAGCAGTATTCTCAAATAATATTTTGTTTATTTTTATTGCTTTTAAAATATCTATTTCTGCTAAAATTATTTATGATAAATGTTTGATTAAATTTGATTTTTTAAATTTTATTTTAGAATTAATAATTGTACAAATTGCATCAGACATTAAGTCGATGTCAACGTTGTGAGTGCAGAATATATAGAAAAATATAAAAGCTAACTTCAGTGCATTGCATATGATTTTATATTTTATAACATTATCATTATTTTCAAACATTAATAATCATTGCTTATAATGATTTCTCCAAATTTTATTTATTTATTTATTTTATACATAGTTATTTTTTCCTTCATCGCATTTAAATATCTCCTTCAGGTATCTCCCATATGTTTGACATAAAAGTTTTGGGATTAAGATAATTTAGCTATTATTATGTAATCATGGGACTTACATTCACGTCAAACAGGAAATATCAGCTACTTTATTTAATCAATCATTTCATCAATTAAATGTATAACAATCAATCATATTTGAATATTATAATTTTTTTACAATTTTATCAAACATCACTGCTTTAATATTATTTCCCAAATATATGTAATATCTGTAATTTAAATGGTGGAAAACCACCTTTCCACTCATGTGCTAAGAATAGATAGCACTCCACATCAATAAATGTTGTAGAAAAACAGACAACCACTCATTCATTCTTAAAGCCTATTGAAAATAAAGTGTGATCTAATTTAGGGAACCCGAATATTTATGTCAAATTATTATTAATAGAGGTTCAAGCTATATATATATCTCTAGAACAAAGAAAGCATCACATTTTTAATGGTTTATGATAATGGAGCCCATTAGTTTGTATAAATGTAATTATTAAACAACATAGCATTGAGATATGTGTAATTTAGATGGAAGAAATTCACCCTTGGGCTCAGACCCTATGAATAGATAACATCCTATGGCAGCTCCCCATTTTTAAAGCCTACTATTAAATATTTATAATACCTATGACAATATTTTGAACTTATATTTATTCAACTAATATTTTATAATATAATTTCAATAAAATCAGCATTAAATATTTAATAAACCACTCTTCCTATGGTTATGAATTAAAAGAAGATATTAAGAATAGAATGAATCTATCTAATCTTGGAGCTCTGATATTTATGAGCATATCTATGTCAACATTGTTGATAATTCAGAGTGAAAATAATATATTAATAATAAACTAATAATTAATTATGCAAGGCTTGAGATATAATCTCTCTTTTAATATCTTGATTATAATAATTAAATAAGATTTAATATTTAAACAATAAATTAAACCTAATTTGATGTATGCACCTAAACAAAGGGAGTAAATCACTCTCCCCTAGGCTATGACTTAAAAGCTCTCTAATTGTTCAACAAAAGATCATATTAGTCATAAAGCAAGATGTGACTACAAATTAAAAAACTGAAGAGTTAAAATAATATTGCATATTAACAACTCTGTCAGACTTCATTATTTTAATATATATATATATATATCTGTTTTGAGCAGTTAGCCTTGCTCGGCCATCATCCTAACAAGAGTTTTTTAATTTTCCAATTTTAAACTAAAATCATTACATACTAAAATATTTCCATGTGAACATATGTTAAATATTATATATATATGTCAAGCGTTGGTAGCCGAGAGGTCAGCGCAGCCGCCTTGCAAGCAAGCAGTTTGCTTGCAGACAGTTGTCGCGGGTTCGCTTCCCGGCTGATGTTTTGACATATGGAAAAACAAAAAAAATTATATATATATAAACGTTAGTAATATTGAACTTTTGTTTATTCAAGTAATCATTTTATAATATAGTTTATACAAAAGCAGCGCAAAGTATTTAGGCATATATATAAAAGATAGAAATATAAATATAACAGATAGCGAGTACATTCATTCTTTTACTGAATAAATGTAAAATATATAACAAATTAATAGTTTTGTAAACAATCACTAATTGATCTTATGTTGTAATAAATTCCTGTCATTTTGGACCATTAGTAAAATGCAGTCGTCCCCCCCTCTTCTAATTTTATTATAGCAGTAATTATTTATTTAATTATTTTAGATTTAAGAAGTAGATATTTTAGCTTGTTTTTATTTTGTATGTGTGTGTGTGTTGCTAATAATGATTTTTAAGTCAATGTGTTATTAATTCGAATTCGCTGATGGCGCAAAACATTAAAATCTGCTTATTAACAAAATATTAAGTCATAATTCATAAATATTTTACAAAATAAATATAGCTACAAGACATATTGTTTAAATGCAATATTTCTTAATTAGGTGCAAATTAAAATAAAATAAATCCGATACAAATTAAAATAAATAAATATTAAACAGTAACATCAAACACATATATATGTAAAGATTTATTTTGAAGAAAGTAGGACATAATATATTCTTTGAAATACTCATAATAGTCAAGTAAGTGCGTGAAGGTAAAAAGCCAGATAGGGAGAAAAAAGATAGGTTTATAGTCAGATAAATAAAGAATAAGTAGTGAAATGTTGTTAAATAATAACTTTAGCCAAACTTTTCACGTCTCTTTTAGTGTGTTTTTTTTATTATCGTAGTACATTCATTAATTTAGTGGAATATTTTATGTTTTATATAGCTACAGATACCCTAAATTGTAATATAATCATAATAAATGGCATTATACAATTATAGTTCATTAATTGATTTATATATTATATGAATGTTTTTAATTCTTATAATAATTTTTTTTTTTAATTATAAAAAGAGTATGTACATTTATTAAATTAAAATCTTAATTCTACTATCTTAGCATATAGATAAACTAATCTAGATCTATTATAAATCTACATGACTATAATAAAAAAGGACATTATTAATAATAAAGAAACTGCTAAATACACGTATATTTTCAATAAAAATACGCGTTTGATAAGATTTTTATTTTACTATACGCGTATTTCCTTTCTATTCCTATTGAGATAAAATGTAGTTTTGGCTCTGTATGTATTTATATATATACTTTTTGTAAAGGTAAATTTTTTTAAAGATAAAAACAATTACTTCAATATCAAAATTTTTACCTGTATATGTCGTGCACAATTCCATATTTTCTTGATTCTCTGGATCACTGGAAGTAGCATTCTCACTAGTTTTATTGTCAATTTCACTTTCGTTTTTATTAACTTCTAATTCCGTATCCCCATCGTTTTGTAATTCTTTTGTTTGATCATTTTGTAATTCCTTTTCACTTTCATTATTGGACACAACTATTTCTGTATCGTTTGACTTATTTTTGGCAGTATTATTATCCACCTTGTTTTGATCTTTATTTTTATTCTCTTCACTCGTCACCGTATTTTCTTGTTCATTCTGGGAATTCGTGTTGGTTTCATTGTTTTTAGAAGGTTGATCTTCAATGAGACTGCTTTCCACGTTAGGAGTTTGGCCATGGGTATCAAACGATGGCACTTGAAGATTTGACGTTTTTGCTGGCTGAATATTTGGACTTGTATTATTTTTTTCTAAATTAGATTCCTTAGTATCAGGTGTTATTTCATTTTCTGTTCTTGAATTTTTTAACAATTCCTTATTATTATCTGCAGCTTCTTTGGAATCGTCTGTAGCACCATAAATTTCAGTTTCAGCAATAAGTTTTTCTTTATTAACTTTTGCATTTTTTGCTTCCTCTCTTCGTTTATTAGCTCTATCCTTTTTGGGTGGGGTTAACTTTGGTGCTTGATTTTTTTCGCTCTTCGATTTACTTTCTACTTTAACTGTTTGACCGCTTTTAACTTTACTTGTAAATGAGCCCATCTTTATAGGCAATAAATACCTTTAATAAAGTATTATTTTTACGTGATCTTACATGATTCAATAAAGAAAATCAATATTATTTTTAACTGAAATATTTTAATGTCTGATTGCCAACCTGCTTTTATACAGATAATTATTCTAATCATGGTAAAAGTTAAATATCTTATTAAAGTTCGAAATCTTTAAACGGGGAATCCACTCTCAATCGACTTTGATTATATTGATTATTATGATTTATCCGTAATTGACAAATTAGAATTAAAACCATAAATAGCATCGTGGCCACTTTTCAGTATTGTCCTAAATATTACAGAGCAATTTTAGTTAAATATTGGAAGCGTGCTGCATCTGAAAAACAAATAATAATAATTATGTATACTTAAGAAAAAAAAAGGAAACTAATTTATAACTATTATTGTTTTAAATACAAACACACACACACACATATGTGAAAAGTCTCACGGTACAACAGTATTATATTAGCACTTAAAAACTGGGTTCAAATCCAGACCCAATAAACATAAAACAAATTTCAACAGATTTATTTCTTTTAGAAAACCAGTCTATAACCAATTCACTTATAATTCAATATTGGTCGGTCAGATGACAGGGATCCATCTATTTTTAGCTAGAAAATAAAGTATGCATGGAAAATTACTTCCCCCCCCCCATATATCACAGCAACGACCGGGATGCGAACCCGCAACAACCGTCTGCAACCAACTTCTTTCTTGCAAGATGGCTGCGCTGACCTCTCGGCTTCCATCAAACTCTCAACAATCAAAAATTGAGAAACTAGTGAATATTGTTTTCCCATTCAGTTACTTTATGAGAAGGGGCTGGAAAAGCATTTGTCTTGAAATAAGCCATTTAAACCCTCTTTACATATTATTCATTATTATATGGGTGTTATGTTTACATTATAGCTGAAAAATGTATATAGATTATGCAAAAATTTTAGATCTTTATATATACACACACATATATACAATGTATACTAGTTCATCATTATCTTATCCATTAATAACTGAAATACAGGGTTATTATATACCTGTATCAATATATGTAATATATAGGGTATATGAGCACAGACTTTCACCTGACCCACCACTCTCCACTCTATCTCATAACACTGATACACTTGAACATATATATGTCGAAAAGATAAATAATCACTAATATCCGTATTTCATGCTAAACCAGCAATCATCAGTTGGTCTAGATTATCATCTCTACACCTATATGCAATAAGTGCTCAGATATCTAGCCTGACTTTAGGTCAACACGGGTGTGATAATAATCTCAGCCTCAGGATGGCCTTTGAACATTCCATCACCACATTTTCAAATGGATAGATGATTGAAGAGTTGGAATGTGGAGTTAATTGAAGCCTGTCCATTAAAGTATGAAGAATGAGTATCTTAATACATATTTGAGCACTTATTACATAAATATGTAGAGATGATAATCTGGACCAACCGATGTTTGCTTGTTTAGCATGAAATACATATATTGGTGAATATTTATCTTTTTGACATATATGTATTCAAGAGTATAAGTGATATGTGATAGAGTGGAGAGTAGTGGGTCGTGTGAAAGACTGTGCTCATATACCCTATATATATATATAATCCATTTAAGTAATTTTTTGCTTAAACATATTTGTTTTTATTTTAATTGATTTATATCTAGCTGTTTTTAATAAACACACGCATATATATAATATCAAATAATATAAATATAATAAAACAATTCACTAGAATAAACTACAAAAAAAAATTTAAAAATGCCTATATAAAAAATTAAAGATTAAAACTCTTTGCTATAGCCAGCTTCGGCGTATTCCGCCAAAGATGGCGGAATATGCCGAAGCTGGCTATAGCAAAGAATTTTAATCTTTAATTTTTTATATAGGCATTTTTTTAAATTTTGTAGTTTTATTCTAGTGAATTGTTTTATATATATATATTCTACAAAAATATGTAGACAAATGTCAATTATTACAGTCATAAATCTTAAAAATATTTGCTATTTTGCCTAACCAGGCTATTGATAAAACATTTTGTCAAAGCAAGACTACAGTGAATATTAGCATATACATTGGCTTATCCACATGTGTTTAAACATAAACCAAATTAGTCATGTATTGTAATGTATAAGCTAATATTTATTGTAGTCTTGCTTTGGCAAAGATATGCTGCATCAAAAGCCTGGTTCAGCAAAATAACAAATATTATTAAGATTTATTACCATAATAGTTGATAATTGGCTATAGACTCTGGTGGAATAAACTCTTATGTATTATCTATAGTATATACAAATTATATTGTTTATATATTGTAACAATGTTTATATATACATGGTACATAAGTATGTGCATTTATACAAGTTACATATTATTATAAATAAAATAAGGAAAATAAAATTATATTTTAATATTTAATTGTTTGGGGGGGGGGGGGAATAAAAAAGTACAAATCTTGGGAATTAAATTAAATTAATAATTATAACTTATCTTTCTTTTCTTTTCTGTATTTTAATTTAACATATAAATCTTTCAAAAATACTTTCAATTGGAAGCACTTTTAATTAAAAGCTACATAGAATTTAAAACAAATCTGTATAAGATATAATCAATTTCTAAACATAAATTACAGACTGATTAATTAACAACAGTTAACTAATACTGTGTAATCAAAAATATAAAACAAAAATTTTAAAAATGTAACTAATTAAAAAAAGTAAAGATTAAATGAGTTGATATCATGGATAAGAATTCAAGTAGTGGGTGGAGTCAGAGTGTATAAATACTGAAACCATCTATGTTTTGTGTCAGAAGAGAAAGAACAGCAAAAAAGAAGCAAAAGAAGGAAAACAGGTAGCTCTTCAGAATAGTTGACTGACCAAAGAGTCTATAAGCCAGCTAAAATGACTTAAGCCAGCAAGATGAAACAAGCTTTATATGGTTGTGTTGATAGAAAAATGCATTGCTAGACCCAATCTGAGGGCTGTTCATTTCCATCATCTGTCTCCTGAAAATCATTAGCCAGATGCAGTAATGTATATCTCTGACTCATCTTTGCTGATGTTTTTACCTGCCAGAAACTAAATATATGGAACCAAACCTAGCCATAGTACACTGAACCAGAAGGAAGCATTCAACTACCAAGATAAACCCATTATAAATCTGACATGATCAGAAAGCAGGGGTGACCATTCAGATACTATATAAAAAACCTAGGTAAATATGTTTAAACATCATTGATAAAACTTTTAAGTTTTATTTCAAGAGTGAACTTTTAAAATTGATTTCTAGCTAAAACTGTTTAAATATAATTTCTATTCATTATATATATATATATATATATATATATATATAATGAATAGAAATTATATTTAAACAATATATGCATATTTATATATATATATATATATATATATATATATGGAAATAAGCATCATTGTTAAAGTATTGTAGTTTGAAATAGTATTCATATTTTTACTTAGATATTTCAAATAATCCTTGTATTTTATTAATAAATATGTTGTAAATTATTGATGTTGTTTATCTTTCTCTCTCTCAATTCACCTATGTGTAAATAAATAATCTTATTTAGATATTCTGTGTTGCCAATCTCATGTTTTAATAGTTAGCCATTGATCAAGTGCTTGAAGCATGTTAATCCATCTCATGGAGTCCTGTCAAATGGCCAGATGGTGCCCTTAGGATTTCTCATTATAAATGTCACCATAAGATGTGTCAATGCTTCTTGCAGTTATGGAGGGGTAACTAGGTCTGGATAAATGACCGCAGTTTTAATATTTTTTTTATTAAATTTCAATCTGACTGTGAGTATGATTAATATATAAGTATTGATCATATTTTACTCATCTGTTTGAATAGCAGGATTTAGAAGTAAGGTATTACAGATTAATATGATCTAATAAAGTAAATTAATAAATAATAAGTAAATAGTTAGAATAAATCATAAAGAAGGTAAATCCCATTACAATATATACATATATAATCATCCTATTTGTAATGCATATCCATTATATGAATGAATTGTGATGAAAAGAGCAGGTTTGATTTGGAAGTTGAGCAAGTTAATTGAATGATGACCTGGAAGATATTTTATTTCTTAAGAACCTGTTAATAGTATTATTTTTTTTTTCACTTATTTTTTAGATTATTTTTTCTGTTGTATTTTTCAATAAAAAAGTTATCTCTCATCAAAAATTACATTTTAATTAAATTTCATTGAAAACAAAATTTTAAATAATGAAACCATTCATAAAAATTAAATAACAAGTTTTTACATTTAATTTCAGTCTCCATTCTAAAAAAAAGTGTATTTAATAAAATCATTTATTGTTTTTCAGATCTTTTTGGTTTACATAAATTGTGTTAAAATCACCAATCCTAAAAATGAAAATTCTTATAAAGGTGATAAAAATCAACTTTTAATTAAGAAAGTAATAACAAATAATAATAAAGTTATAGACAAATTCATTTTCTGTCTAACATTAGTTATATTTTTGGCAGGCTAATATTCTTTGTAAATTAAATAAATGTAAACAAAATCTATATACAGAGATTACATACTTATTAATAAATAAATATTTAATAATTTTACAAAAAATACTCTAAATATATAAAATATATACTTAATTATAACAACATCAGTGAAAATAATTATGTATTGCAGAAAAAAATGACTATTTTTATATATTGATTGTTATTGACATCTCTATATAATATTTGTAACTAAAATGTTAACTGCCAAATGATTTTCAATGATAAAACTCAATTATTCTCTTATTAGGGATATAAAATTGATTTGAGTTATGAAAATCTTATATGCAGATTGTAGTACATATGGAGTTTTTTGGGATCAGATAATTAAAAAGCTTTCAAAGAAAATGTACATTTAAATGAGTTTTATAGAAAAAGTCTAGTTAAAATTGTTATTGTAAGCACTGTTCCTAGATGTCCATAGTCTTCATTATGTTAAAGAAGTAAGAAGAAAATACAATTCTATACTGTCCCAAACTTTTTTACTACATTTACAAAAAATTAAATATCTTTTTCGTTTTAACCAGTTTTATTTTTGTAAAATTAATAAATAGTTACTTTTTAATAAGTATATGTGGTTCATGTATAAGTTTAGCTTGAATATATGTAATTATTAAAAGAAAATTATCCTGTCAAAATGTGTGAAAATTGAGTTTGTCAATAGTTCTATTGTTTTTATCTTTTGTTTTTTAGGTCAAAAGTTGATTTTTAAATTTTTGAATATAATCTTCATTTTTAAACTTATAATTTTAATAAATACATTTTTAGACTGAAATCTTAAATAAAAGCCTATGTGTTAATCAATTATATAGACACTTTTTATTTGCAAAATTAATATATGTATACTTTAATAATTTTATTATTTTCTCTTATATTACAATGAAATTTGTCTTAAGTATAATAATTTCATGATTATTAAATGTTTTTTTAAAAATATAGCTGAAAATAAACTCTCATAAGTTATCAAAAATGTCCCATTACTGTATTCCAAAACAACATCATTAAGAAACATTTGCTTTGAATATATGTTTAAGATTTAATTCTACTTATGAGAATCTAGTGATTATCCTCCCCTTTAGTTGAGCATCAATAAGTTTTTATTGATCTTAGAAGACATTATGTACTAAGTTCAATTTCTTTCTATTTTCCTTACTACACTTTTCCAATTTTTGCAAAATCTATCAATTTAATAAAATATGGAAATAATTAAAAATATTAACAAAATATAAACATTTGTTCCCTTCTTTACTCTCAAAGCATCTATCAACAATGTATTCCACTCTTCTGTCCAATTTCTCTCAAGTAACTTTCTTCTTTAACATTAATATAGTGTCAAAATTCTAACCAATCAAAAGATAGTAAAACACTTCTGGCATTATTAAGTCAAATTGTCCTTATAAAATGTTATAATAGACATTATGAGTATATAGATTTATTATGTATTGATCACTACATAAAATATAATATGTATTACTAATTGTTTATTTTGTCTAACAGTTAGTATTGAATATTGATTACACAAACCAATTTCCATTCTAATTGTTTATAAATTTCATTTTACTTAAAGATTGTAATGGTTTTTAAATCGTTCTTTTCTTATCTGTATCATTTAATATTGATACAATTTTAAATCCCTTAACATATATTCTCATTAATTATAAATTATATTTTTTTATTTGTGGATGTATATCATTGTCTTATTTCTAATTACTTTGTTTCAATTTATGTTAATACCTTTGTATAGTGTATTTTATATACTGCTTTATATCAAGAACATGTTATTAATAGTATATTAATAATGTTATAAGTATATACATCATATGACAAAAATATTGGTTAATTAATAAATCAAACACAACTTTTAACTAATTTATACCCTTAGGTGACTATAAAGATATTTCACAGTAAAATAAATTGCCATGGAAATAATAGCCCTTTCATTTAACTGGAAATAAATCACTCATAAATTAATACAAGAATTCAGAGCATAAGATAATATATAATTTCCTGGACAATTTTATATTGCATAATTTTGAATCAAATACAAATTCCATTTTATTGTTATTTCTTTTATTGCTTGCAATATAGAGGATTTGAACTTAGACTTTCAATCCATTCCAATGATCTACACTATTTACTGATACACATGACCACACATATGTAAAAAAGATAAATAACCATCAAAATCCCAATATGCGTATTTCATGCTGAACCAGCACTCATCAGTGGTCCAGTTTATCATCTCCCACACATATATAATCAGTGCTCAGATTATATTAATATAGCAAATCTTTATACTTTAATGGACAGGCTTCAATCTACTCCAACCTCCAACTCTTCTCCCATCCACACCATTGAAAATCTGATGATAGAATTTCCAAACCCCATACTGATGCCAATATTGTTATCATACCCATTTTTTTATTGTTTGAATAAAAATAATAGGCTTCCAATTGTTTACTTATTTGTAAACTCCGACATGAACATCACATTTTCAAATGAGCCAGTCTGCTAAGCATTATTTTCAGAATTGATGCTCTAACTTTTGATTGCCATTAGAAGTGAGTAATCAATTTAAAAAAGATCATATAATTTAAGCACTCAACCACAATACTTTAAGTTAAGTATAAAGCATTTCCTTTTATCAGACTTTGTGGATTACTTATTTGTTGCATATATTTAACTTTCTTACAAATATAAATTAAATATTTCATTCGGGATTATTTGGAGATCACTCAAATGTGCTTCAACTTCTCATCCCTTTTCTTATGTGAATTATAGTACTAATTTGAAGATTAGAAAAGCTGGAATTGAATTATATTGGTTTGTTAGTTCAAAAAAGTATCTGAAGATGTCAATAGTTTCCAGCCATTAAGACTGGAGAGTGCATAGAAAAATTAGGAAGAGAGATAGAGATACCATTAATATAGGTGGCAAGGGAGTATATACATTATCAGGTCTTTTATTTGCAGATGATATCTTCTTGTGCCCAAAAAGAAGGGGAAGATATGGAAGTTATGCTGAGGACCTATACAAGAATGGGTAAAAAGATGGGAAATAAATTTAGTGAGAAAAAAATCAAAAAGTAATGATGATTAATACTGGGAAAAGAAAAGACAAAGAATTTGCATTGGGGAGTGGGGAGTTAAATGTGATGAATAGGTATAAATATTTGGGAATTACCCTAAGTAATCAGAAAAATTGTTTGGATGAATGGGAGAAAAAATTGATAAATGAAAGGGATTGATAAAAAATTAACAGTGTTTTAATATAAGTATGATGTAGCTAGAATTGTATGGAAGGGAATGGCAGTAGCAGGGTTAACATACGGTAATGATGCAATATGTGTTAGTAAGGCGGTATTAGAAAACATATGAAGACATGCATTAGATGCAGAGGTATAGATGGCAAAAGAGGCAATTCAAGGATAAATGGGATGGTCAAGGTTTTATATGAGAGATGCAAAAAGCAAAAATGAAAATGGTCAGTAGATTGCAGTTTATGGATAATAAGATAATAGCCAAAATAGTATTTAATTGGGTTATGAGTAAAGGACAAACAGAAAGTTATGTGAGGAAGGTAGTATGGTATGGAGAAGATTTGGATAAAGAATTTATGTCAGTATACTTATACAAAAGGTGGGATGATTGTGTTGGAGAATTGTTGAGTGCTATAATGGTAAGGAATGGGATAGAAGAATGGATGCATTAATAAAGAATAGGGAGTTGGAGAGATGAAAAACTAGTATGAAGAGGAAAAAGACTTTAGGTATATATAAAAGTAAATGGAATATTGGGTATGAGTTAATTTATGATAAGAGCAAGGAAAATAGTTTACTGTTTAAGGTTCAAACAGAATGTTTAGCAACAAAGGAATTTACACATAAATGGAAAAATATGAGTGATTTAGTCTGCAAGTTGTATAAGGAAGGCATAGAAAATATTAGGCATCTGTTAAATGAATGTAAATGCCTGAAATCAGAAAGAATACAAATAATAAAGCTGTGGAAAAATAAATATAAACAAAGTGATTATACAGAAAGTAGGTTATTGTTTTTTATGTTGGGTTTGGGAAAAAGTAAATGAGATTTAGATGTAAAGGCTATGGAGTTGACAAAGATTATGTTGTGGAAATAGGATAGAGCAGGAAAGAGAAGAATATGAAAAAATTTAGGTGGCTTTCAACACCATAATAATTCATAATGATTGAAAGCACGTCCTTAATCCAAACTCATAATCATCTATTTATTTCCTAATCTTACAACATATTCCTACGTTATATTCAAGTGGGAAACATAAGAGCTATAAAGAAAACATTGATTCATTAAATTCTTAAGGAATAAAATTTAATTTGACAAATTAAAAAAAAACTAAACTATTATAAAAATTTAATTACTATTGAAGTATGAAAGTCTCTTTTTTATTCACTGATTCTTAAAAAAAAATGTTATATCTAATCTTTACACATGATTTCATAATACATAGTGGCTAATGAGCCTAAAGAGAAGCTTTTTTACTATCTCTCTCTAGGACATACAAAATATCCAAAATCCATTCAAAGTTTATTTTGAATGTGGTAAAACAACACTCTATATAGATAAGTTTATAGCACTTTTAATTTTGTATGAATACAATATTTATTCATCTCACTTTATAATATAAAGAGAAATATTTAAATTGTATATATTTATTTGACGTGAAAAAACTCATCTCTGTTGGAAAATATATATATAACGAATTTAATTGATTTTTTTACGATCTCATCTAGAAAAAGGTACACAATCGGTGCATGAGTACGGAGAGCAATTTTTCCCTAAACATAAGGTTTAATAATGCATCTCTTCACTTGTTACTAGAGTCGAGAATTTTTACATTATTATTGTAAATAAAAAAAATTATAAATACATATTTTCTTCAAAAAATATAGAAAATTCCTGTTTTTATCATTCTTATAAAATTCTGGAAACAAACTAGCATCTCAACAGAGGAATTCATCATCTATTATTATCTAACTAATTTGTCTGGGAATCTATTTTTTATAAATAAACTAGAAGAATATATATATATAAATATTACAAATCGATGTCTGTATTTCTTCAAAATAATAAAAGGAAAATTAAAGAGGCAATGTTAATTTATAAATATAAGCAAGATTTAATTAATAGGCAAGCAGCAAACTTTAAGATCACAGAATTATGGGAAAATTGACATCGTGGAATTATGGGAAAGCTGACATTTTTTTAAAAGTGATAGTTGACAAAGCTACAAGTTAGTTGAAAGTGCTTCTAAGTGACGGTTATACATATATATTTTTATAAACTATTAAGTACTGTATTTTCAAATATTTATTTATAAATTTACATATATATATATAAAAGTAATAACTCAATTCCTGCAATATATGTACTTAAATGACCATTAAAAAAATTCTCATTTTCAATAGGCCCAAAATAAATATAAATTTATGGAACAGTTATAGAAACATCCCCCTCATACATTTTTATTTTTTGTAATATCAATACAATCAGAATAAATATCTATTTCTAGGCATTACTGAGATACCACAATGTACATTATATATATATATATATATGTTAAAAACGAAGATTTTCACGGGTTAAATATGTAAAATACATATTTTGCGGGTTCATCCATGTTAAAAACTTTTAATATTAATATACTGATGTTTCAACTTGGTCACATAAGCCATCCACAGAGTTATAAAAGGTAGAAAGATGGTTGCAGACGCACTACAATCACTGATTTGAATAAAACGTTAAAATTCCACCAATAGCAAAAATGTTAAATTTAGGAATGTTTTTTAAAAAAATCTTTCCAAATAGGAGGAAGTTTGCATGTATCATCTCGCTTATTGATACAATCTGGCCTTTTAAGTATCTCAATGGCTTCTCTAATTTTGCATTGGTAGAGATTATCACATCTGGATATGATCCTGGTACTAGAAAAATCAATTTTATGACCTGAATCTATAGTATGGAGTGAGAGTGCTGATGATGATGAGTGTTGTTTAACTGCATTAGCATGCTCATCTCTCCTAACACTGATGCGACGATTACTCATACCTATGTAAGAAGCTTTACAATTTTTACATGAGATTCGATAGACACCATGAGATTCAAGAGGGATTGAATTCTTAGGCTTGGTTATTATATTACTGATCTTTTGATGAGCAGAAAATGCTGTATCTATATTATAGCATTTTAATATATGTCCGATACTGTCTGTAGTTCCTTTTACATATGAAACACAAATCCTAATAGCTGATTTATCATCTTTTTGTTTCCTATTTTATCTATTTTGGGCTTGAAATAAGGCTTTTTTTTATAAATTTGTAATTATAACTATTTGCTAATAAAACACTATTAATATGACTTATTTCTTCTTTCAGATGTGTTTCATCTGAAAGGTTAATTGCTCTATTTAAAAGAGTTTTGGCTACAGAAACTATCGGAGTTGGGTGATGATGAGAATAGAAATGTAAATATCTGTCTGTGTGTGTATCCTTTCTGTAAATAGAAAAAATAAACTATTTGGTGTTCTGGTGACTAGAACATCAAGAAAAGGGAGTTTTCCATCAGACTCTGTCTCCATTGTAAATTTAATATGAGGATGCATATTATTTAAATGTAAGAAAAAATCATCTAATTTATTTTTTTCATGTTGCCATATGACAAAATAAATTAGATGATTTTTTCTTACATTTAAATAATATGCATCCTCATATTAAATTTACAATGGAGACATAGTCTGATGGAAAACTCCCTTTTCTTGATGTTCTAGTCACCAGAACACCAAATAGTTTATCTTTTTCTATTTACAGAAAGGATACACATGCAGACAGATATTTACATTTACATTCTTATCATCACCCAACTCAGATAGTTTCTGTAGCCAAAACTCTTTTAAATAGAGCAATTAACCTTTCAGATGAAACACATCTGAAAAAAGAAATAAGTCATATTAATAGTGTTTTATTAGCAAATAGTTATAATTACAAATTTATAAAAAAAGCCTTATTTCAAGCCCAAAATAGACAAAATAGGAAATAAAAAGATAAGTCAGCTATTAGGATTTGTGTTCCATATGTAAAAGGATCTACAGACAGTATTGGACGTATATTAAAATGCTATAATATAGATACAGCATTTTCTGCTCATCAAAAGATCAGTAATATAATAACCAAGCCTAAGGATTCAATCCCTCTTGAATCTCATGGTGTCTATCAAATTTCATGTAAAAATTGTAAAGCTTCTTACATAGGTATGAGTAATCATCACATCAGTGTTAGGAGAGATGAGCATGCTAATGCAGTTAAACAACACTCATCATCATCAGCACTCTCATTCCATACTATAGATTCAGGTCATAAAATTGATTTTTCTAGTACCAGGATCATATCCAGATGTGATAATCTCTACCAGTGCAAAATTAGAGAAGCCATTGAGATACTTAAAAGACCAGATTGTATCAATAAGTGAGATGATACATGCAAACTTCCTCCTATTTGGAAAGATTTTTTAAAAAAACATTCCTAAGTTTAACATTTTTGCTATTGGTGGAATTTTAACGTTTTATTCAAATCAGTGATTGTAGCACCTCTACAACCATCTTTCTACCTTTTATAACTCTGTGGATGGCTTGTGTGACCAAGTCGAAACATCAGTATATTAATATTAAAAGTTTTTAACATGGATGAACCCGCAAAATATGTATTATATATATATTAGATTAAAAATAATTTTTTTAGGTTAAATGCAAATTTTTCTCAAATAGTAAAATTTTCCAAAGTAATAAAAATGTGTATGTGTGTGCTCATGTGAATATATAGAGCTCACAAACAAGCTCTCAACAAGCTTTGAGAATATCCTCAACCCCAGACCATTTTCTGTTTCTGTGCTGGGCTTATCCTGGTATTTTCAATCTAATGCATGAATATTCTGGAACCTCACTGATGACGCCCAAAGCAGAAACTGGTCTGTGGTTGAGGATATTCTCAAAGCTTGTTAAAAGCTTATTTTGTGAGCTCTATATATAATCTTTGTAAATACAAGCTTATTAAGTTAAGTCATGTGACATCTGACTTGATTTTTTTTTCATGCTCATGTGAAATATATTCTAGTTCATAAATACATTTTAAACACAAATTATTTAAGCAGACAATTTACGAGATAATATTTCTTTACAAATTCTATAGTAACTATTTATGCACATTTTTATGGCATTTAATAATTGTAAAAATCTTTATGCATATAAACAAAGAAATAATTCATTTATAGATTTCTAATAACCTTCTGCTTTTTGTCTTTTGCAAACATACTATTCTTTCCTCTCTTCATTATAAAGATTTTAAAATATTTGATTATATGTTAAAGATAATGAAAAATTATTTTGTTTTTAAAATGTTTATCAAATAATAAAAACACAGATTATATTTACTATACTTGACTATTTTTTCATGATTATTATATATATACACCTGGGTCTCATTTTATGTGGTAGATAGGTTCTTCAGAAAATGTGCACAAAAGAAATTGCACAAAAATAGACATAACTTACCTTAAAAATGGGGGATATGGACTGTAATTTTCCAAAATTCACATAAAAGCAAAGCAACGACATAAAATTACTTTAAAATTCGCATAAAAAAAAAAATATATGATTAATAAAAAATTTCAAATTTGAAAAAAACTGATAAAAGACCAACTTTTTTTACTTTTTTTATTAACTACAGTATTTAATTTTATTCAAAACAATATATTTTTATGAATTATTTACATTTTTTTCATACATGTATGGTATTTTATCATTATCGCTATTTGAGACATTAAATTCATCATGATGTGATGTGATGTGAGGTATTGTTGCTTCTCCTTAAACGAAGTCAAGAGGAAATACAACTAAAATGTTTTCCAAATGCTGTTGATCCTTCCCATTTCGCTAAGCGATCTAAAATTGAAATCTTTGTTTACAAAGAAATTCATCTTCTTGGGTGTTTTTTTCTCTTCATTAGAGTAAACTAAAAGTTTTAAATAAAAATAAGAACTTAGACTTATAATAATAAAAAGACACTGACTCACCACTGTTGGGCAAAATTTAAGTAAAACTAACAATTAAAAATTAAATTCTTATTTTTGTCTTTAATTTTCAATTCCGTTTAAAAATCAAATTTCATCACCTTAATTTCAGATCACGTTACATAATTTTAAATTGTTAATTACAATTAAAAAATCAGATTTTAATTGTCAAATTTAATTGTGCCACCACTGTTAGCCACCTTTTAAAAATAAATTTGCAGACACTAAATGATTAACTGATTACGTACTTTTTTAAAAAAAGCAAAAATAGAACATGGTTTAAAATGCAAAAACAACATCATGCATACTATTTTTCAGCTATAACATTTGAACAGATTTACATTATAATCTTATAAAATTTAATGTGTGTATATAAAATGGTGAAATTCTGATTTTAAGTGAATTATGAACTTCTTTATTGCATAAAATCTATTACAGTACTATTATAAAGTGCTGAAAATATTGAAATTATTAGATGGAAGTCAAACTCCGATAATGCGCTATTACTTTAAATATGACATGAGTGAGCAAAATTTATAATATTTAAAGTAATAGTGCATTATTGGAGCTTGACTTCTGATCTAATAATTTTTATCACATAAAAGAAAACCGCATACAAAAATATTAAGAAGAAACATGAATCGCATAACTTCAAAATCGCATTAAATAAATCCGCATAAAACGAGACCTGGGTGTGTATATATATTGTATCGCATTCATTCTGCAGAAGATCTTTCTTACACTGCAAATGTTTTGTCTGGTTACAAACTTCTTTATAATACATTTATAATCTTATTTAATTATAAATGTTACATGAACGAACCGGCACATTCAAGCAAAGTGGGAAATATTATTGATAGCTTTAACTATCAATGATAACCCATTATCAGATCATGGTCCACCTTGGCTGCTAGATTCAAACCCCTACTACCCAAACACTTTATTTGTTTCGAAGTAAACCCTGGGTGCCAGCTAGTCTAAGACTAACGTGTTCGGACAGTAGGCTCATAATCCAGCACTCGAAACAATCCCTAAACTAGCTCAGTTTTTTTTTATTCAATAACAAAATTATACAAACTTAGTGGTGAAAAGAATTGATAAAAGAATTGATAAAAGAGTTGGTAAAAAGAATTGACCGACAAAATAAGGCTTAAGTTTAAAGATAATTTATTAACATTAATTATACTAAAGATAAATACTTTTATAATTTTTTTTAACTAACATAATATTGGTATTTTTTTTAATCACGCACATACCTAACTCACACACTGACATATATAATAAAGCATTAAACAATATTTGATATTTAGAACACACAAATTAATAGTTCATTTTATGTGCTATAGAGTTCATATAATTTGGCTCTTGGAGGATTCACAAATGCAATGGCTACTTAGGAAAGAATATAAGGAAAAAAATGTTATTTACCTAGGAATTTGAATGTGGATGTATCTTGCTTTTTGCTGCATCTAATGAGATATCTGTAACCAGTTAGACTCGAAGTTTTTCTGCAGAGATTTGATGCTTATTAGATAGTACTATTACTGGAGACAATTAGATATTGATGAAGATTTTTCAAGCTGTTATGAAGACATTATTTTCCTGGACAGATCTGGACTTAGGATAGAGACAGCCACATGTTTCTCATGGTTTTAACACTGCATTCTTGGTTTTTTCTTAATAAACTGAACTGTTCTGAACTCAACTGTTATCATTTAACCCGACTAAATGTCCAATAAAAACTTTAGCTATTTATACATGATACGTGTTTTCATTTTGATATCCTCCGGCAATATCTGTTGTCGAAATTCCTTTCTTCATTTTTTGACATGTTTTGGAAGATCGTTTAATTAGTAGCCATGCAAACGTGTTGTTTTTATACTTTTAATTAATAGCCACCACTGAACTTGTTGTTTTATATTTTTGATTTTCATTTATTACACATCCATTATTTACCATTGCACATATATATTTCATCTAGACTCATTACTAGTTTTAAGATTATCTTTTTCTCTAGCTTAAATAAAAAGAGATTTATGTTTTAACTTGAAAATCAACTTTTAATTTCTTATAACTTTCATGAACAATAATTTCTTTAACTAACAACAATGACAACAGGAATTCTTTACTTATTTGAAAACTAACTTCTTTTAATTTGACGTTTTAAAGTGAACCCCTTTCCCACTTTTAATTAATTGTTTTTAACTTTTTCAGATAAAATTATTTTATATATGTGCCAATACGATCTTGGCACAATATAAATATATAATATTCAGATTTTAAAAAAATACACTATAAAGTTTTGATAGCTAGAAAACAATAGAAAGTCTATATGATTTGTAAAATTACCTAGTAGAAGCAAACACGATAAATTATATATATATATATATATATAGTGTGCATGTGAATACCAATGCATTCACATGCACACGATATATATATATATATATATATATATATAGTGTGCATGTGAATGCATTGGTAATATTGTGACAGACTGCTTGCTTAATTAATAATAGCTGTTCTTTTATCTTCTTTATGAATGGAGTGGTAAAAAAGACATTTTATATACTTTATACAATTGGAATTTGTGATGTTTTTTTTTTTTATTTTTAGCAGAAATAATATAGAATGGAGTGACAAACAGCAAGGGTGTGGTTCTTTATAACATGCATATATATAAATAAATATTAGAAAATACAGTACATAAAAGTTTATTAAAATATATATATATATATTTATAAATGTCACTTAGGAGAGCTTTCAACTATCCTTGTAGTTTTTGTCAACTAATACTTTGAAAGGTCAACTTTCCCATAATTCCATGATCTTAATGTTTGCTGCTGACCTATTGATTAAATCATGCTTGTATTTATCTATTAACATAGCTTCCTTAATTTTTCTTTTATTATTATTTCTTTCAGTTTTCAATATTTTTACATTATTATAATTAAAATCAAAACCATATACACATGATTTATTATGGCCATAAAAAATGGAAGCTGATAAATTATCATTATTTTTATAATTTTGTTTATCTATATAACACAGATGTTTTATAGGTAAAGAATGCAGATATAAATTAAGATTTTAGTATTAAAAAATTTTAAAAAAATAATATAGTTTTTAATAATATAAAGTGAGGGGAATTATTTATATTCTTCAAACAATAATGTTAAGAAAAAAATAATTACCCTATTTTTATTTTTAAAATAAAGTAAATAATGTAATATGAGATTCATCACTATTAAATATGTTCTGGGTGACTTTCTTTTTTAACAATCGCTGTTTTGCTCTTATAAAAATGTAATAGCAGTCTTGGTATCAAGAAATTAGGATGTCTGCAATTGATGTTGCCTTTAATAAATTCTAGTTTTATAAAACTTTTAGTATTATACTCAGAAAATATTTTATTATGCAAAATATTGCTCTCTTACTATTTTTTTCTTCAGAAATTAAAACATAATAGGCAAGAAGTTCAAGCTTCAAATGAACGATGTATTTTTTTATACATATAGATCCCATTTTGAAGATTTTTTTTCCATATGTCAAAGCATTGCTGGGAAGCCAACCTGCAATGACTGTCTGCAAGCAACTGATTTCAAGGCAGCCACGCTGACCTCTTGGCTACCAACGCTTGACATTTTATTTGTGACAAAATAAACTATTTTTTAACATAGTAATTATATATTGGACAATTTTTATCATCTAGTATAAAATATGAAATGTCTTTAGAAAAATGTAAGCTTTATTTTAACTTCCCAAAATAACTTAGTTGGTTAGAGCTTATCTTTAAAAAATCTAAAGATTCAAGTTCTACTCCTATTCTAGTACTGTCACTGATCTAGTCAGCAATGCTTGAAGAAGAGCGGAATGATAGTACTGGAAACGTTAAGTTATATATTAATCTGCGCATTGTTATTAAAAATTGATTGTATTTGGAAAATTTAAAATAAAGTTTAATTTTTTCTATAAGACATTTAATATTTCATACCTAGATGATGAGAAATATCCCAACATATAATTACTAAAAATTGCCATACTCACAAATCTTCAGACAAACATCACTTTTTAACATAATTATTATTAAAAGTAATTTCAAGCAATATAAGAAAAAAAAATTTTCTGTTTAACTTGGTAATTCCGTTTTTAAAAGAGACAAATACAACTGAAGGTAGAATGCAAGGTAAAACAATTAGCAAAAGTTCAGAAAAAAAGAAAAACTTAAAAAACATCATAAGATATGGTTCATTAAGATTTTAAAGTCATTGCAAAACTTATCTTTAACTTTAGTTTTCATTCTCTCTCTCTTTTTCTCCCTCTTCCCCTCTCTCTCCCTCTCTCTCCCCCTCTCTCTATTTAAACGATGATATATGTGTAGGCATATGTGTGCGTGCATATAAAATATAAGTCTGTCTTTATTTACTGCAACTATTCAAAAACTTCCTCACCCGTTTCTCTCTCCACAGAATCGGTAAAAAAGACAGAATTGTCTGATCAGGCTAGTAATATGCCAGGGGTTGATGGTTTACAGTTTTTCTTTTGCTTCAGTAAATCCTTTACACACTCATTTAACAAACAGTGACTTGATAACAAATTAAGTTGATTAGGTCTTGAATATTTGAAATAAAAATTACTACGATTTTCTTAGAATCTAAAATGTTTTGTTTCAATTTTAAATCCCACTTAGTTGTTATCGTAGGCAGATGTGCTAATCATTGTGCGCCGTCTTTTTATATTATCCAGAGTTACTGAACTATTGATATTTGAGTATATCATATATTTGTGAGATTGAAGTCATGTATGTGTGTTTGTAAACTTATGTTTAATTATTATATTCCGTTACAATTTTAATTTCTTATTTTAATAATAGCAAAAGCTTAAAGACTATTGTCAGGATATTTGATCTATTATTAATGGCATGTATTTTTTACTGTTTTTCTAATAAATCAATGGGGACATCAATAAGTAAACTCGTTTTCGCTCTTTCTTTTTTCTCGCTTACTTTTCAAAGTAACTTAATTATATAACAAGTGAAATCTCAAAAAAAAAAAAAAAAACTAAATATAATTAATTAAAAATAAATAAGTATTTTAGTAACAATAAAGTTTTTTTTTTCATTATGCCAAATAAAATTTAGTACTAAAACTCAGATATATATTTATTTTCATATGTCATAGCATCACGCGAACCCACAACCGTCTGCAACCAATTACTTGCTTGCAAGGCTGCTGCGATGACCTCTCGGCTAACAACGCTTGACAACTCAGAGATATTTTATGAATTATATAAATGGAATGCACAGAATAAATGTCACTGTGCGATAAAAGTTATGAACGTCAGAATGTAAGCCTTTTTTTTTTTTCATATGTCAAATACACTGACTGGGAAGCGAACACGGACCAGCTTCTTGGAAGGCAGCTATGTTAACCACTAGGCTATCAACGCTTGACAAGTCTATTTAAATACTTTGCATTATTAATAATAATAAATAGCTACACATAAACGAGTCTACTCATAAACGAGTAGGCTATTTTAATTTTAAAAAGTCAAAAAGAAAGGAAAGAGATAAAAAATGCTCTAGAAATAAGTTTTGCGATGACTATATAAGCCAATCATTGAAACAAAATTATATCTATATATAAGATATTCTGGTCCATTTTTGTGTTTAGATTATATTCTGCCATGTTTGTCTTTTAATTTTTTCAGCAGAAAACTTTTGGTTCTACAGTACTTCAATGTCATGTTTGATTTTAGCTCTACTATGAATTTTATTCTCTACCGTATTTTCCCAATAAACTATTAAGAAAATCATTCTCAAGTTCACCATAAAACATCATTTTAGGAATTAGTCAAAATAAGAGTCATAGATCACATGACTCTATTCTCTTAAGCTTGTAAGTTATAAACAATGAGGATTGTCAATTCCTCAACAAGCTTTGTGATAAATGCTTAGCCAGAGAAAGCATTTAAAATATCTGTCAAGAACCCCTCCCCAAACCCCTGACCTTTGGCATTCCTCAGAGAGGTATCAGGGTAGGTTCAGACACTAGATCTAAAAATACCAACCCAAAAACAGCATTTAACTAAAATTATCTATTGAGTGGAAAATCTGAAATTTTCAGACACTTACATGTCTTCAAACCCAGCTATCCAACTCAAATAGCATCTTCAACCATACCATATATTAGTAGTCTTAGCAATATAACATTGCATAAGACTTAAGGCAGAGACTATAAATAGTCAAAATAAGAGTCATAGATCACATGACTCTATTCTCTTAAGCTTGTAAGTTATAAACAATGAGGATTACCAATTTCCTCAACAAGCTTTGTGATAAATGCTTAGCCAGAGAAAGCATTTAAAATATCTCTGTTAGGAACCCCTCCCCAAACTCCTGACAATGGTTTCATGCTTTGGCATTCCTCAGAGAGATGTCAGAGTAGGTTCAGACACTAGATCTAAAAATACCAACCCAAAGCCAGCATTTAACTAAAAGTTATCTATTGAGTGGAAAATCTAAAATTTTCAGACACCTACATGTCTTCAAACCCAGCTATACAACTCAAATAGCTATATGGGGCTAATGGATCTTCAGCCATACCATATATTAGTAGTTTTAGCAATATAATATTGCATAAGACTTAAGGCAGAGACTATAGGAAGTTTTGTGCTATTCATTTATTTTACATAATCAATTTAAGGAAGGTATACTTTTACAATAGTGGGCTTTTTAGATCATATCTAGCAAGTTGAAAAGGATATTGGTTAGTTTTATGACATTGCCATTCATTGTTAAATTTTTGCATAGCATCTTAAAATGAAAATTTGCAAATGCATTGATATTGGCCAGATAGATTGTTCATGTCTCATTGGATAAATTAAGTAAAATAACAACTGTGTATGTATACTAACTTAATTGCCTAGTTGTTTTCATGGGAACTTGTTGAAAACAGCCACAAATGTAATAAACAGCTATATAATTTTTTATACAAAAGGCAATTTATGATAAAGCTATAAACATGAGTCAATATAAATATCTTGATACATTTATAAATAGAAACAGACTTAGATGTCACTATACAGCTTAGACTCCTATGACCCATTGTTGTTTTAAGTAAGCTAAAATTTTGGTGGGGTATTTCTTTGACAGTGATACAACTACTCTACACCTACATTGTTTGAATATAAAGCTGTTTTTTACCTAATTTATATATGGCGGTGAGACATGAATTCACTATCTAAGTAGCATAAAAGCATTATAATTTTTTTTTTTAAAGAAGCTTTAAAACTTTTTAAAATCTGATGTCATAAATATAAAACGATCTAATAACTGAAACACATGGGTTTATTATATACCTGTCTATATATGTAATATATAGGGTATATGAGCACAGACTTTCACACAACCCACCACTTTCCACACTATCTCGTAACAATTATATGTGTTCAAGTGTATGTGTTATGAGATAGCGCGAAGAGTGATGGGTTGTGTGAAAGTCTGTGCTCATATACCCTATATAAAACGATTTAATGTATTTTTCAAACTGCTTGATGTAATTAGAATCTTTTACTGTGATCTCATATTCGTGGAATTGAACTCTATACAATAAATCAACAATACAAGATTTCTTAAGAAGTATTTTGTGGAAAGGTAAATGTTTGTAAAGATAATGCCAAAGCCATTCTAAAGAAGTGTCATATGGATTGTATCCACTGTGAGTTCAAATTTATCTTAAGATAATTTCTCCAATAACACAGATGTCCATGGTAAATTTATCAATTTTTACAATATAATAATTTTCATGTTTTTCACACACTGACTGTATCCATTTTTCCAAAATAATAACTAATAGATCACGTGAAACAGTCAGCTTTTCAATCCAACTGTTTCACCTGCTATATATGTTATATAGCAGTATTCATACTCATAGAGATAACACCAATACTCGTATATTTATTAAAAATAATCTAAATAAATCACATCTAAATTTGAATCTAATTAAGTCAATCATATGTGTGTGCGTATATCTTTAAATATTTACTAAATTATTCATTTATATACTCCTTAAGCAAAATGCGCACAAATATAGATTATTAATAATTGCAAGGTGAAAAACTAATTGTATGTGTAACTTTAGACTACATATATGCAAGAATATAAATGTCAATAGATTATAAAACATTTCGTTTTCCATAATTTTATATATTTATTAAATTATATATATTTTCAAAATTGTATAATTCTGCATATATCGGTAAATTAGAATGGTCAGGTTACATATATAATAAAATGCTTTTCTAAATCTTAGATTTGTTTACTGGACATACGGTCGCCAATATAATTAATCTTTACGGATATTAGATTAATTAAAAATTTATATATAGAATAAAACTGGGAAAACGGAATAAATTACAGCCTGTGAATAGCAATTTTTTGACCTATTTAAAATTTAAAACAGCAGGCTCCCGCTATAATTGGTTACTATCGTATGGGCCAGAAAAACAATTCTGGGAAAATAAAATCATGAAAGGGAGGGGGGAATACTGGTATAAAAGAAGTAGCAGCCATCTTTGGATTATTCATTGAGATATTTTCTAAGAGTCATCAAGATATATTTTAATAAAGTGGATTAATAAAATGTCGGGGTAATAGGCTTCGAATCTAGCCTTCTGCCCGGCGAACAGCCAGCTAAGCCGAAAGATTAGGAACAGAGTACCACTGGAATCTAAAGGATGCCACACTATTCAGAGAACCGGCAGTACAGAGAAACATCAAGCGAACAGCCAGCTAAGCCGAGAGATTAAGAGCAGAGTACCACTGAAATCTAAAGGATGCCACACTATTCAGAGAACCCGCAGTACAGAGAAACAACAAGATTAACAATAGTAAATACTCTTCTAATCTAAAACCTTCAACCAATTCCAAGTAAATGCTAGCTTAACCTCAAATTAATGGCCATCTTAATATTGTAAGTGAAAATTATGTATATTTTATTTTATAATTTTAATCTAAAACTCACCTAAATTATGATTATTAATTACTGTATCTAAACTCTAAAGCCTTGCCTGATTTTAAAAACTGATACAAATTTAAAGCTTGATATAAATATGCCTGATATTTTAAAAACTGATAAAACTGATACATAATAAGTTAACTAAATTATTGAATGATTTAAAATATTAAATGATTTAATGTGTTTGAGTTGATTTGAACTCATCTATAAATGAATTATGATTTATCTAAAATACGCGCACTCACACACATCTTTATTATTATAATTGTATGATTTTATGTTTTGGTTTACTCCTAAATAGTGTTTGAATTCGTTTAACGTAGAAATTAAATCTTTTATCTATTCTTTTTACGTATAATGTACAATAAACTGTTTAAAGTAATATTAAGATTTCTATGATAATTTATATATGTTTTAAGTTAATGATAATGTTTGCCGTCATTAAATTTCTGAGATAGCATTATAAAGCTAAATCAAACATGTTTTAGCGAACCTCGCACATCTTTCCTTTTAAAATAAACAATTATCAAATTTCACTTATTTAAAATGTTATTATGATTTAAATATGCATTTCTTAAGTTCATCTATGCCAATATTATTTAGTTACGTTATCTTGATTATGCTATAAAACTTCAAAACCGAGCTTTATTCTTAAATTAAACTATTCGCGAGTATTAAATAAAGATTCGCTCGCATATATATGTAAGTGCGCATATATATATAAAACGTATAATTACATACGAAATAAAAAGCTCTGTTTTGGAAAGGATAAAATGTCTATAATTGGAATTCATTACAGAGCATCATTGCCTTAATATAGATTTGCTTTTTAAGTTGATATTTTAAATAAATATTTAGTCAAGATGATATAAATACAGCATAAATCTATAAGTTTATATTTTAATTCCCCATATGCTGTAAATCCTTCTTAAGCTAAGTAAATAATAGCCTATATAGCTAACTCTGTAGATTGGATTCATAAATTCCCTTAATTAGTACTATTAAGAGTACTGTAATATGAACTGATGTGGGTAGTTTCATGAAAGAAACTTGTATTATAGCATCTTAATTTTTAAATATGATTATTTAGTCAGTGGTGCATGTGTGTGCTTACGAAACGCTACAGCGTATTTTCTTATTGCTGTATTTATTTAATGATTGCATGTCGTCGTGCTGCATCATTACCTTAGTTCGGGCAATTATTTCTTCAGGTGTTGACTGATACACGCCAACCCATCCTGCATTCGTCTAAATGGAGCATGAGACTCACCCAGAGCGTAAGACTCCACATCCCCACATTCTGTTTATTAAAAGGAACATGAGACTCCCTCTCGTATATATAAATTGCTCGATCTGCCGAACTAAAAGGGCCTCCAATACCACAGCAATGAGAATCGGTCCCAGGAAACCGTTACACCAGTAAAAATCCCGTGAATAAGGCATATATAAGACACAATAAGACTTAAGAGTTATATGTTTTTCTTTACGCACTTGTATCTGAAATATAACTTCCGTTAGTCAGTTCAATCCGCCATTTTAATAGTTAATTCTGCATTGATCTGAAAGGGAATCCAATCTAAATAGTACTTTACTACGTAGAGAATATATTAAAGTATTCATGCTAGTTAAGTTATGTTAAATTATGTTCTGTTAAAATTTATTATCACTTCCACTAATATGGCAAATCTAGATCCTTTATAGCATAGGTCTGGCATAGATAACTATGGGCAAAGTCAAATCGTTCTGAATTAAAATTCATATTATGCTCATATAAATTTTACTGTATTATTATTTTATCACCTGTGAGTGATTGAGATATATATGTGTAGCCAAATAAATAATTAATTGTAAATTACAAATCATCACCTGCGTGTGATATGAGGCTACACATATATAGAACGGAAATGAAAAATCTCCAAATTTTAGTAAATGTGTTAGAAGCTTAAAATCACTTATAAGTAAACTAACTTATATATATGTAAACCAAACTAATTAAAGCTGTACATCCAAAATTTGCTATTGATAACGCATCACTTACGTGTGAACCCCTTTGAATTGTAAAATCTCTTATGCACCTGCGTGTGATATCATAGAAGTTACTTACCCTATTGTTATTTTAATTTATTGTTTACATTGAATATTATTAAATTGAGTTTAAATTTACTTTAGTTTCTTGTCTTAGTTTTGCTCACCGACTCATTTTTAGTTAATATTTAGTAGTTAACTTTATAATGTTATTGAAATTTTATATATAATTTATAATGATAAATGTGCCACATGATACCTATATAGATATGCTATACAAAATATCCATTATTACCCATCTTATGTGCTGCTGATGAGCTACTTCCGGCACATGAAGGATTAAAATGCTGCTGTGACCTCAACCGTGTCATTTGTAAGGTTGTAAGTCTATGAACAATGGTAGAGGAACTAGGGTTAGGCCAGAGCCGTGGGCCACCGTAAACCTGGTCAGCCTTAGGATGATCTACCAGAGTTCTAGGTTTTGTTGCACAAATGCACATATTTGACCGTTACAGTAGACACACTGACTATCCATTTTTCCAAAATAATAAGTAATAGATCAAGTTAATATATATAATAACACAGTCATGCTTTTAAATGGATGGAAACATAATTTTTGGCAGATTACTTCAGGGCTATTCTCCTTTTTCTATATTTTATTTAGTAAAAAGGTTACATGGTGAGATTTTGTTATGCTTAACCTCTAGCTAAAATTTAACACATGGTTTCTTTCCAAATACATTTTAAACATTGTTTTTATAAATTACTCATGGGATATGTTTTGCTTTTGAATTAAAATTATTTTACACTTGTTTTTACAGAAGCACTGTTGTTACTGCTTTCTTCAATAACTGAATCTAAAAGATTGTTGCTACTGAATTCTTAACTACTTTGATCAAGAATGACTGTTCTCCCAAGACTGAAGTCTACTGTTTTATCTATTCTCCTATTTCTTTGTAACAATTCTGTATTCATCCAATCACAACTTATCTCATACATGATCATATTATACCCTGATCAATTAAGTCTCTTTTACAGAAAGGTTATTTGGTTATTTCACTTTTTTATTAATTAAAAAAAATTCAAATCTATAAAAAAAATTGTACTGTAGTTATTTTACCCTTAATTAAAAAAAATTCAAATCTATTAATTATCCTTTGCTTTGAACAATATTGCCTTTTGTTTTGGAGAATAATAATAATAAAAAAAAAAAACAACTTTAATAAATTAAAACTAAATTTCTTATCAAAATGTTGAAATCTTTTTTTCCTTTTAAAAACTTTAAAAGCAGTACATAAAATATTATATATTTATCTCTCTTATTATTCTTACTATTTTTAAAAATTTGAAACTAATCAATAAATTACTGTTGAGAGAAAAATAAATTATTTGTCTTGTTACTTTTTTAAGATTAAATATTGTAACTAAAATTACTGAAGAAAAAGAGTTAAAAAAATTATGTTTTATTTTGTGCTTTTATTGCTCTTTTACAACTACTTCTAACATATTGTAAATATTGCCATTATTATTTTTAAAAATGTTTGAAATTTTCATATTATCATTCTAGGAATGAAAAATCTTTAAATAAATTAATACTTATACTATAAAAAACATAAAAATTTAAATCTTATCATTTCCTCAATCTAACTTTACTAGTTCTAATAAGCTTATAATTTCAATATTGTATATGAAGATATCAGAAATAAAGGAAAGGAAGAAGAAAAGTATTTGGAATGATTATATATAAATATTAAACATGACCAGAGTTGACCTCTGTCTTGATATATATATACAATTTGCTGCTTTAGTTCAATTGAATTTCTTATTTTTAATCATCTCATTGTGCTATTTTAATCTTTTTTTACTAGAGTGGCTGGTTTCCTCAATTTACTATCTTTCCACATTCACGTATTTCGTAGATTGTTTTTGTTTTTTAACATTTTAAATTGATATTTGGTAGTGGATAGGATTTATCAGTGTGCAAAATATGTAATCAATCTAGCCATAGCATACTAGGATGAATCCTATTCTCTACAATACCTAATCTTAAAATATTGATAAAACAAAAAACTACATCTTCAACCATATAAACGTAAGATAATATATATTGATGAAACTAATAACTTAAATGAAAAGTAATTTAGATAATACAGATGTATCTAAAGTATTTTTCCATGTATGTAGCAGTGAGAAGATATGTTCAATTGGGAAAAGGCAAAAGTATTGGACAGAAAAAAAACTATAAAGAAAATTTTTTATGAAGCTGTTCACATGACAGTGGTAAATAATCATGTATGGCATTGTAATGTGTTTTATCCTAATGTTCGGAAGACTATTCAGGAAAATGTGAAGAAATAAGGAGGACCCTCATAGATAAGTATATGAAATTTCTACTGACTGTTGTCTTTAGCAGAATAGCCCCATTGTTTCAAATATGATGTTAAATTTAATATTCATGAATTTAAAGGTCTACATTGGATTCTCATGCTTGCATTATCTATTGTGATACTGTGAGCTATTATGAATAGCTGAATGTATTTGAAAAGTTTAAATAAAGCTTTTTTAAGATGTTTTACTATTAATATTAGATGATAGAAATAATTTGAAACATAATTACTATTACAAAAATAGTTTTATCACGTAGTTCATTCTTATACACATAGCTTAATAATCACATGATTTACAAATCTGCTAACTTGATCAATTGTTATTTTTTGTTTTTTAACTTTAAAGCTAATTCTAAGGCTGTATGTAACTTCATATGCTGAATGTTTATCTATAGAAGTAGAAAAATTTGAACTCAGGATTTTTTCAGTCTATTCATTCTTCTTTGCATTTCAAGCAACAATTACATACCACACACATGTTGACTATCATGTATCTTTTTTGAATATGTGTGGCCATGTGTATCGGTTGCTTGAGATGGAAATAAGGAAGAATAGACTGAAAATCTTGAATTCAAATTTTTTTACATACTTAAAATTAAAGCTGGAACTAAAAGAAGCTTTATTAATGACATTACCATCACTCACTTTTAAAAAATTGCACTTAAGATAACATCGTAAAAATTACTTAATATTTGTAATGTCTAGAATGGGTTAACACATTGGTAAGAAAGTTATCTCAAAGTCTGTCATTTCAGGTGCTGGAACTTTATTAAAACTTTATGTGCAATGTATATTCATTCTATATCCATTCTCCACCGATTGTGTGTGGACAATCAACACCTTCAAGACAAAAGTGGTTATTAAATCTCTCTATTTAGTGTTGCCATTATCATATCTCCAGACTAGTTTTTTGGGTTATGGCCTTGTCATTTTAGAATTTTAGAATAATTTAATGATCCTGATTTTCTAACATCTAATCCACTTTTTATCCCAAAGCCAATATTTACTTTTTTTTAATTATCAAGCAACCATTTTGAAACTTAAAAACATCTTAAAGTCTTCAATCTAAGCCATTTTTTATGTAGTTACACAGGATTGACACTGGAATAATATTTATATATTTTGATGTTCCTTTAATGACTGCAGATATCTTTATCCTTTGACCAAAATTTAAGTACAGCCAAAACAATGTCACATATTTTTTCCAGTAGATGAGTTAATATTTTTCTTAAACCAATAAACTATCATGTGATCTATCACATGATTTTAGCTTACACATTGCTATTTTAATAGCATACTGTTCTACTTCTTTATGCCACTTATTGTAAGCTTCAGAGAACAATGACAGGGCTTAATACATTCTTATCCTGTACTTTCCTATCCAAAATCTTCAGACTAGTTTCAAGCTTATGGCTTTCATCAGTAAAAAGCCGTGTATCTTGATACAGAATAACTGGATTTTCAGGTTCTAATGCTCTTCCCTTCAACTACCATCATTTACCAATATCTTATATAATCAAGCTATCAGTCCAAACTCAGTGACAAAAACAATAAGCTTGAAACTAGTCTGGGGATTTTGGATAGGAAGTACAGTATATGAATTTATTAAGCAGTCATCTGCCACCTATCATTACTTCCTAAAACTTACAATAAGAGGCATAAATAAAATGAAACAGTATGCTATATTTTTCCCCATGTAAACTTTTGAAAAACATCAACCATTCGATAATTATTTTATTCCATATCGCTGTAATAAGTTTATTTTGATGAGAATTAAAATAGCACACTATAAAACATTTCTTTATTAAAATATTTATATTTTTAATCATTGGAATTTTAAAAAAAAATACAAAATTAATCAAGTTACACTGGGTGTTTATATAATACAATACATGTTAAAACATTTTGGAAGTTATTAATATGTTGGGGGTATTTCCATCGTCTAATATTACATTAAATATCTTTAGAAAAATTTAACTTTATTTAAACTTTCCAATTATATTCATCTGTTAATAATATACACAACGTTTTGAGTGGTATTATTCTCCCCTCTTCTTTAGGTATTGTTCACCTAACCAGTAAGAATAATAGCATGGGAATCAACCTGGATTCTTATATTCTTGAATGATTAAATTTTAAGATAATGCTCCAACCGAGTCACCCTGCCAAAGCAGTAAGTAGTCAATAAAAATTTCATATATTTATCTATGCTGCACGTTTGCTTAAGTGCTAAGTTAATTAGTGGTTTTCAGTCATTATAAATAGTCATATTATGTTGACTTATGTGGTTATTTGCCATTTCCAATATTCAAGAATCCAAAGGTCCAGATTCAATTCCCATAGACAAATAACCCCATAAATCAACCTAGTGTGACTATTCTTAATGTCTAAAAATCACTAATTAATTTTTATATTAGGAAAAAGTGGAGAAATCAGGATGAACCTCATAGATAAATATATAAAATTTCTATTGGCTGTTGCTTTTGGCAGTATGGCTTAATTGGTTTAAGTGTTGCCTTAAAATTCAGTACTTAAGAATCTAAAGATTGAAATTCAATTTCTATTGTAGGATGATTACTAATCAGGCCCGCAATATTTCAGTTGACGGGCAGCAATGCCTGAAGAAGATAGGAGAATAATTGCACTCGACGTCACTAGTCAGGCCAGCAATATCTCACTAATACGAGCAGCAATATCTGAAGAAGAGAATAATACCACTCAAAACGGCGTGTATATATAACCTGTATGGTATTATTAACAGTTGAATGTAATTGAAAATTTAAATAAAATTAAATTTCTCTAAAGACATTCAATGTTTAATATTAGATGATGGAAATAATCCAACATATAAATACAACTAAAATGCGATAATCACAAACCGTCAGACAAATATTTTGGATTTAGTTCTACACTTTATAAATAAAAAAATTCTCCATCAGCTTTTTTTTTTAAATGAAAAAAAAACACAAAACAATCTATTTTTAAATAAAATTAATGCATCTGAATTTACATTTAGTATGTAATACTATTTTAAATTGATTATGCGCTGCCTTTTTTAAAATTATTACTCATAGGAAGATTATAAACAAGTGCATATGAGGTGTTTATAAAGCATATATATATATGTGTGTGTTAATTAAAGATTTAAAAAAAATTATAATCTTGTCATTCCGCATGCAACATAAAAATATTCAATAATTTTGTGAAATTAATGTACTTAAAACCGACTCAATGCATTTATCTTAACAGCAATCATTTCCTCTTTAGTTAACTGTTTTAATAAACATCGTATAAAGTATATTTTACGTAAACGCAAACTTCAAAGTACATTATTACACAAATTTGATACAAAAGTATGCAAACACATACATGCATGACAACACACATACTAATATATTCATGTGTGTGTATGTGCGTGACATATTAGAAATATATGGTGTGAAATATCTAAAAATAGTGAAGAGGATTTTTTCAACTTAATGTTCTTTGTTCTGCAGATGGAGAGATCTTTTCTTCAACAAATTTACATATAGACAAAATGCATATATATGTAATAAACTTCGAGCAATGATATATAGATATGCTGGGACTTACATATTAGTCTGGTGGTGAAATTTTAATCTTCATTAAAATCATTAAGATTATCTGATTGCTAAATGTTTGATAGTATTTAATTAAGTAAGTAAATTTATTTTCAAAGATAAGTTGTTGAAAGTCTCGAGTATTATTATATCTACTATACATTGTTTATTAACTTCTAGCTACTACTGACTTACTTATACTTTAAAAGTAGCCATCTTTTGCAACTTAAATAAATTGATATTAATACAAAAAGTGGAGTTGTTATTTACAACTTTGTTAAAAATGATTCTTTAATTCTTTGAAAGTTAAATTTATTTCCTTAATTAAATAAATTGTACTATTGTTAAAACAAGTAAAACTCACTATACGTATTGCCACACACAGCAAGCTAGAATAATCAATGGATGCCAGAAGGCTTGTGCATAAAATCCCCATCTAGTGCCTACTCATCAATTTCCATTGATTATTCTAGCTTGCTGTGTGTGGCAATAAGAAGTGGTGGTCATGTGATGTTTATTGGCTTAAATTGTACTGTGAAATATTTAGCAATCATAAGTAATAAAGACTAAAATTTCATAGCTAAACTAGTATTAAGTAATGATATCCTTTACGAGATATAAAATAAAAAACTCTCCTAGTTTTATTTAGATTACTGCATGCTTAGAAGTTTAATAAGAATATTTATGATTATAGTTCTAAGCGTCGATGTTGCGTTAAGCTAAATAAAATTGGTAGTTTTCTAATTCTATACCTCTTAAAGCATATATATATATCATTTCATTTTTTACAATCACTTTCCAGTAACTTGTATATTAGTGTGTATATATATATACATTGTGGCGGATGCTATTTCGTCAAAACATTTGGAATTAATCAAAACTAACATGCGGCTTAACACAAAAGCTATTTTATTTACATTATATAACCGTGAAAAGATTGAATATAATATATAAACATAACTGAACAGGAAGTGACTGAATAATCCATTTGATTTTTAGCGTTTAAATGTTGTTTATGTTTTGTTTATATATATAATTTTAAATGGAATGAAATTTTATAGGATAAATGATAAGAATCACCATATATATATATACTCAAAGTTTATTACATATATCTATATACCATTAGCTTGTCATCAACAGCCTTTTGAAAAGAAATAGACGGATACTCCTCTATCAGAAGATAGAAACGGAAAATCCAAAGAACAAACACTAAAAATGAATTTGATGATGCTCTTTAAACCAAATCATATAGCATATATCCCATTACAGACCTTTACTCATTTGCCCTTTTGTAATTGATCTTTTACAAAACAAATTTTCATTTTCAGAAATACTTCAATATTTTGCCTAATTCCAGACATCCATTGAAGTCTACCCTCTGCTATGTTTTACAAATGAAAGTAGTCAATACTACATCGATACATGTCATCTACATTTTAAAATTATGTAACAGTTGCAATATGTAAAAGGATCTCTACTTCCTGATCAAATAGTTTAAAGAGGGATATTTCTCTTGCTCATTAACACATATAATTATTTTATTTATTTGTTATTTTTATTAATTGAAATTGGATTTCGTGATTACTCTGATCAACTTATTACACTATAGTTTAATATAAACTTCAAGTGTCTTAACATACTTTATTTTATAAATTAAAATATCAACTAGCTAAAATATTAAATAAAACATTTTACTTTATTTATACATTATATTTAATATCATTAGTTACACTTTATTATTACAGTGAACAAATAATTATTCAAGGTTAAGCTAATGTTTTATTAATCACTATTTGATTAAGCTAACATTTATTTTATTTCAAACCATTACAAGTTAGCACTCAATGTTATTAGTATTTTGATAAACAATATCTGTTTGACTCTTCATTTGAAGATATTTTATGCTAGTACAATTTGGTGTTAGAATTTGTGGTTCAATAATAGTTTCCTAAGTGATGAGTTATTTAAATATTCACTTTTGAATTTTTTTTCTGTAATCTACATGTAACTTGAATAAAATCAATTATCTGAGGATACTAATATATATAAATTTGGAGTATTTCATAATTGTATATCATTACAAACTTGGCATTCTAATGGAAAACTTTTAAAAAATTTGTTATTTGATATTATCTTATACGTACTTCGGTTACAATTGGTATCCCAATGAGGACCTGAGAAAGTGTATTTGTTTTATATGTTTAATTCTGTTACAATATATTGCCTCATATTATAGATTTAAGATATTTTATAATCTTTTACAATTACCTTGCCATTTTATAAGTATATATGCTTATATTCTTATATATATATATAATTTTTTGTATTTCCACATATTCAATTCTTTTTAATTGGTCTTTCAAGTTTTTTTTACTACCTCTCCTTCTCTGTATATAGTATTTAATCTCAATAATAATACAATTACCATGTTGCTGTTTCATTTTTATTCCTACTGCTTAAATGATTATTTTACAGACTTTTTTATTGATATCATTCAAAGTTTTGTCAACTTCACAACAAAACAATTTGCAAGATTTTGATTAAATTTACGGACCTATTTGTAGGGCTTAATCATTGTTTCAACTTATTACAGTATAAACAAAAATAATTGCTTCTTTCTGATATTATAGTGTTATCTATTAGTAGTTAGAGGAATATATAAAAAATTAATACCTGACATTCCATCATCTACTAAATTTACTTCAAATTTCAGTTGGCACAATATATATAATATTGATTTTTCCTTTCGTTTGTATTTGTAATTTAAATTTGCAAACATTTCTTTGTCTGCATATGGAAGTGGTTACATTCTTTTTATAACCTAATCCTAAGTGCATTTATATCTAAAGCAGATTACTTTGAATTCAAAACCTTTGGTTTTTAATTTGATAGTAAAAAACCAAGTTGAAGAGGTATTACAGATACAAATTGCATAGGCTCCAATTTTAAATACTAAGTCCTTATGTTTAAAAAAATGTTATAAATAAATAAGTTTGTGACTGGGAATTAAATTGCAGTATTATCTGATAAATATTTATTAGGCAAGATTATAATAGAAAGCACTAAAGTGTACCCTAAAGAGAAAATACTTTTTCAGTATTTTATTAATGATTTTTTTTTTTTTTAATTTTGAAGTAAAACATATTCTGATTATGATTTTTCTAAATACAAGTCAATATTTTTGTCTTCATTTATAGATTCTAGGTTCATTTTATCTTTACATTTTTAAAAAAAAATTATAATCCTTTTTCTCATGCATATACCAAAACATTGTATCATCTTTATTTCCTCATTTTTATCTTTTAGATGTTTTCCAATTTTTTTTATTAAAATCCCCAATGATAATGTTGGTTGGTCTTTTCAAATGTATTGGTATATATTTACTAGAAGTTTATGTTTTAGGTGAACGATTGAAGGCATATATATGAATTATTTGTTCTTAGTATTGTTTATAGGTTGAATAAATAATGATGCCATACTGTCTCATGTGCCATCTATTTTTGCATTGAACTTTCTTCATTTTTTTAATTTATAGTCAATACAACTTTACTAGTATTTCTAATGTTTGTGTTTGTATTTGTGTTTGTACAGTAAGACAAATTTCCATTTTTCAAGTAAGTTGTTTCACCATTGTTCTTTCTATTTCCACAAATGTATCATTACATAATAAGGCAACATTTGCTTCTGACATTTAATTTCCCTTCTTAGAATGTAACTTAATAATAAAAGGTTAAAAACAATTTTGTCATTAAATGACATCCTAGTTTCAAAATCTATTGATTCTTATTACATTTTGTCTTTAGTCTCCAATCACTATGTTTCTAAATACTGCTCAGCCTTTGAAAAGAAGAATCATATACTTTTCTGTCATAAGATATTTTTTTCTGAAAGAAAAAAAAATCTACATGCAGTTTCTGGTCAATAACACCAAATACAACTGATTCATGTTAATTACCACACATTACAAATCACATTCTCAGTCATATATATATGGAAGTATTTAATCTGTGGAGTTATACATTTACAATTATGTAATTAGAAAGTTCTTTACCAAAAACAGAAACTACTAAAAGCCAATAACCCCAGACCAAGTGCTAATGTAAAACATTCAATCAGCCTGACAATTTTACTTTAACATGTGGCCTGGCACTATTGGCTTTCATTAGTTTTCTAATTATGTAATTATAAATGAATAACTCAACAAATTAGATACTTCAATCTAAAACATCCATTATATTGAAGATCATTTATCCTTTTCACATGTATGTGATCATAAGTATTGGTGGTAAGGTGGAGTGCATACCTGTAGGGAGCTTTAAAGTGTGAGTTCAAGTCCCTTATAATTACATTAAGTTTAGTATAGACAATATACTAATATTTACATATTATATATATATATTAACATTCAATGATTACAAATGGTATACATTTATATAATATCTTTTTTGTAAATAATGCATATAATTAAAGAAATCAAATGACAGGTATTAAATGCTGATTATAGAATTTACATTATAAAACCACATTGTGGTCACTTACGGTTAAATCTATTTTTTTAAACTCCTTCACATGTGACTTTTTTCCAATCATTATCTGGTGAGAATTTAAGTTAGTTGCTCTATATTTTAATTTTAATGTTAAAACCATTATTTATTATTATGAAACAAAAAATTGGGTTTGATTTGTTAATATTTTAAGTTTACAAATGACAATAATTCTAAAAAAACCATATTTAAAATTTCTAAATTAAAAAAAAAATATATAAATATTATATACATAATGAAAACTATGACTCTACATTTACTGTTTCTTTCTCATAATGACCATAATAATCGCTGCTTCCGGTTTAAAATTCTGTCAATTTTTTTAATTTATATTTTGAAAAGTCAAATATATTTTTTAAAAATTTAAAAGGAAGCAGTGAATATATTTTATTTTTAATACTTTTAATAAAAATGTTTCGTAAAAATAACTACAAATAAATTAAACATACTTCAAAATTATGGTTTTTTTTCTTCTTTTTTTTTTAATGACTTAATATTTGTATTCAAAAAATTGACCAATCAGTGACCTCTATTTTTGTCAGGCTCTTTCATCTTAACTCTGTATGCTGTTCTTGAAATGTAATATTGATTTATTACTCACAAATAAAAAAAAAAATGAGGTTGTCACTGGTCCACAAAAGAGTTTAATTTCATTTTTTAGCGCAAAATGATAAAAAGTAGCTGTAAAAATGACAGGAAAAAGGCAATTTAAAGCTGTAGCAACGCAGTGCCCCCACTGTATTACGTGAAAAATTATAATAACTAACCAACAAATGAATGGAGTTTATTTAAACTTCTAGGAATATAAAAATCTCTAACTGTTACTGTACAAGTATCAATTTTTGTTGCTTATATTAAGATATAAGGCCAGAATGATAAGTGGGAACTCATCTGCTATTTGTAGATATTGCCTTGCCAACAAACTGAAGATTTATGATTTATATGAATTTGGATTTCTATCATGTAAATACTGTATATATATTGGTTTTTTTTCCAAGTGTCATAGCATCAGCCGGGATGCTAGCCCGTAACCCGGGCAACTGCTTCTAAGGCAGTCGCGCTGACCTCTCAACCACCAATGCAAGACATATATATATATTAATTGTTTAATCAAGAAAATTCAAGTATTATTTGCATGAATAATAAACTGCCTTCTGCAAATATATTATTAAAGACTGGATTTGTTGTCTCAAATTCTGAGGCAATAGATAAAAATGTCTCCATGATGACAAATATTTACTCTCAATGAGGATTGCCAATTCCTCAACAAGCTTTGTGATAAATACTTAGCCAGAGAAAGCACTTAAAATATCTCTGTCAAGAACACCCCCTCCCTCAAACCCCTGACCATGGTTTCATGCTTTGGCATTCTTCAGAGAGGTGCCAGAGTAGCATGAAACCATGGTCAGGGTTTGGGGGGGGGGGGTTTCCCAGCAGAGATATTTTAAATCTTTTCTCTGGCTAAGCATTTATCACAAAGCTTTTTGAGGAATTGGGAATCCTCATTGTTTATAACTTACAAGCTTAAGAGAATAGGGTCATGTGATCTATGACTTATTTTGACTAAATATTTACTCACATTCATCCAGTACCTTAATGTTTCATAATAATAGCTGCATTTATAAAAAAGCATGGAGCAAAATTCAGTAAATTACTGAAATTTTTAAAGACCCCTTTGAAAAATCAGAATGTCTTTTCATTTAATAGTAGTCTTTATTTTGAAGCTATTATAATAAATCTGAGTTCAAACCACCTATAATTACATATAAACGTGCAGGTATGAAAAAACCTGTACTATAGAAAAAATTCATATTTTCAAATTATAGTGCTTTAAGATCTACCCATCTCTCACACATGTATGTAAATGAATTATGTCCTGTACATGAGGGGTCAGAGTGACTTGTGGTCAACATGGGTAGGATGAGAAGGTTGGCACTAAGGTGAGCTTTGAGTGTTCCATCATCAGATATTCAATGATGTGGTTGGGTGAAGAATTGTGGGGTGAAGTGGTTTGAGGCTTGTTCATTAAAGTATAAAGATTGAATATCTTAATATAAACTGAGCTTTGATTGTATGTATGTGGGGGGATGGTAATCTGGAACAACTGGCGAATGCTGGTTTAGCACAAAATACCTATATTGATGATTATTTATCTTTTCAACATGTGCGTGATCAAGTATATCAGCGGCATGAGATAGGATGGATGATTGAGGGTTGTGTGAAAGTCTGAGTTCAAACCCCCTATATATTATATTTAAAAGTGCATATATGAAAAAGCCTGTACTGTAGAAAAATTCATATTTTCAAAATAAATTTAACTCATGCTTTTAAAAAAAAGTTAAAAACAGAGATAAAACTTTCACTTTGTTTCCTCATTTTTCTTCCAGTAATTAGGCCTACTAAGACTTTTGAAACTGCAATGAACTCATTATGCTCCAGGCTTCCATGGAAAGGCAAAGTAGTTGCCATAAGTATATTCCAAATGCATATGCCAAAGAACATGAATGGGTTAGGCCTCCATTCCATATCCAAACTTTTCCTTCAGAAAGCAATGTGCGTGATAAGATCCACATATCACAGATACCTGGAACAAGAACCATTTATTCCAGTAAATCCAATGGATACCCAACCACCATTTTGTAGCAAGTGGCTGACAGAGCTATGGAAACACATTACTAATATGATAACATTAACAAAACCTATTTTAGATGGAAAGAAAACATATTGGCAGATGTATAAATTAAGATACCCAAACCTCACTGCCTCTCAACCATTGCTAGGGTGAAATAACAGTCACTGATACATAAATCAAAGAACTGGTACATCGAGTCCAAATACATAGATTTTCTGATAAAATTAAATCTAGACTCCCTATCTACAAATCACTTCTTGGTCACAAGAAGAGGATTCTCCAAGCTCAATATGCTATGTCAGCTGTGCTCAACTGCAGATGAAACTATTACTCATCTTTTGTATTTCTGTCCTTATTTAAGATCACTTAGATCCTACATCTGCCAACAGGTGTCCTTTGACCACAGATACTCCCTCTGTATCGAAAATGCTATCAAGGCAGGAGTTTTTTCCACCATCAGAACGTCCATATTCCTTACGTTTGTGCTCTGGTTCACCAGGTGTGAGCACATCTTCCGATGCTCAGATAATAAGGTTAAAGGCACCTATATCAAAATTTTGACAAATTTTCGTGACAGAGATCGACTTCTGGCACCCAATAGATTACACACTGAATCCTGGGCTGGTGTCAACCTGTCCTAAGAAAATGAAATACCCCTCAGCTTCACTTGTATAAAGAGATAATAATGTCTAGCATCAGTATTTAAGTCAAAACTCAAGTTTATATAGACGCTTTTATTCATGTATCTTTTTAGCTAATAAATTTTATTTTGAAAAAAAAAAAAAAAACAAAGAGAGAGTTTAGAAGTATCATTCACAAATGTTGACAATAGATGTGCTTGATAAAGATCTGGGCATTTTTCACTCTTGTTTTGCTCTCTAATTAAATAGTTAACTATTTTATTAACCATTACAGATAGCTAGCCAAAGATGAGATTTTTTTTTTTAAAAAAAAAAAACCTAAAAAATATCAAATTTTAATCAGCCCAGGTTTGAACTCATGACAGTTGGATGATCTGGATTTATATTTTTGAGGATCTTTCTGCATTGAAAAATAAAGATATGTACTGATTATAAAATTTACATGACTTCTAAAGCTCATTTATGTTTTTTTTAAGTGTATTTTTAACAATAGATTTTATCTCAACGACAAATTAATATAAAGTATATTAATAAAATTAAAAGCATACACTTAATCTTAATTGGTTTTTTTTAGTAAAAATGTTTTTCATTTTACTTTAAAAAATTATAATAAAATTAGTATTTATTGTTCATATTGTCGCCTGTAGAGACAAATCAATTTTACTTTTTATCCTTCTTTTCAACATTTTCTTTTAATCGAAGATAGACATAAAATGTAAAAATGTCAGACTAATTTAATTAATCGTTCTTAATTTTAATTTTGCTCTATATTTTATTACCTTGAAAACTTACAGTGTTTCTATATATATTATAGTAACAAAAGAAATATTGACACATAGATTAAGCAGTCGTAATGTTTTTAGGTAAACAATGTAATAATAATAAAGCAAAATACACTACATTAAATTAGTGCATTGTTATACAGGTAATTTTTTTGAAGTAATAAAAAATATATATATTTGATAAAAAAAACACTTAATAAACCAAAATAGACTTTTATATTAGCAAGTTTATACATTATTGCATATATATAAATAATAATAATAATAATAACCAAATGATTTTATTGCTCAGGAGGTGTTCGTGCCTAGGTGGTGCCCAAAAAAAAAAAAAAAAAAAAAAACAATTCGACCTTAGATCGAGAGTGCGACTTGCATTGCATTAATCCATGCTAGGCATTCCACGCATAGTATAGGTAGATGAACAAAACAATGTTTAAATAGCTGTTGGTCCCCTTCACATTTCCCATAGAGAACTAGGAAAATGAAGACACTACTCACCAATTACTGAATTGAAAGGATTTGAATGTTCTTATATCCTTATTGTTCTCTCTCTAGTAAAAATAATTAGATATGCCCTTAAGTGATTAGATAAGTAGCTATGGTTCAGTTACCTGTAATTTAACCATCACTTGATCTTGTGAATCTATTTAACTCAAATTAGAATGCGGGAGAAAATTTTTATATAATTAAGCTATGAAGCTATATATATATATAGAAACAAAAAACCTGAATATATGTGTGTGCGACAAGCTTTTGTTTAAAAATGGATTGGTTATAAACATTAGGTAAAGTAATGTCTTTATAAAAAGCTCAATAGATATCGTTATCGAAAATGTTAAGTTGTAATTTTAAAAATATACTTATAATATTTGAAATGTGTATATATATTGAACTTGATATTGTACTGAAACATCAGCATTTAGCTTTTTACTACACGGAATATCCCTTAAATAGTAATAATAATATGATATATATATATAGGAAATACTTTTATGGACTCATAACTATCTTTAACTCAGAAGCATTCCGAAAAAAATTTAAAAAATAAATACTTAATACAATCTTTGGCCTGAAATTTAAATGAAATCAGAAGCAGAGGTAATTTTTAGCTAATTAGACGTTTCTCCTTTTTCCCTGTCATCCAATATTGGTCAGTAAATAGGCTTTGCATATAGATAATTTTTGCTTAAAGCTTTTAAAGGGTCAATCTTGTTTAATCCGATTAATAACACTGAACTGATCTTAAGAAAACATTAATGAAAATATTATTATAGTTTGCTATAAGTGTTATTTCTATTTATTTTTTCATCTTTATCTCTACCTCTACACTTCCTATAACTTAATTTATATAATAGCAAATTGGTTTGCTGGACTTTTTAAACAAAAAATATATTCATCGTACTGAAGATATAATTTCATATGTTATATGTAATCCATAAAGAGTCTATAACTGACCAGCTATAAATCGAAGACTTTTTAAGAATATTTGTATAGAATTAAAATAATGGAAATTCACTAGTTGTCAGTGTTACAAACATCAGATATGAATTACTATTTTGTACTTCCTTCTTGCTAAATATATCTAGATATTTAAACACGTTAAATTATTTGATAATTAGCTGAATTATCCATGGCTAGTTATCTAAAAGAAAAATGCTAAGACTACATTAAACCTGTAATCATTTCCAAGTCTATTGCAACATAGTAGAAGGATATAGTAATCATTATGTTACAAGATTCTTTACAGATATGCATGTTAATTGGATAGGTAGATAAAAAAAAGTGATAGGGATTTACAAAGGTATATTGATAAATAATTATCGTGAAAGTATTATTTATTGTTTAATGATTCCTGAAATAAAAGTTTTAATTAATGAGAATGACCAATAATATGTACAAAATATAATACATTTACAAATATTTTTTTAGTTTTTCTAGATATAATCATTCAATTTACTATTTTTTGTTCTTAAAGTGAATTAATGGTATATATAATGAAAATATCCCAGTGCACATTGCTAGCTGAAAACTTCAAATACAAAATATTCAAATCATCCTCCCAGAAACACTCCTGCAAAGAAATCAAGTCATACATCATGTGACTTAATTTAATAAGCTTGTATTACAAATGTTATATAATGAGCATGCCAATAACTCTTAACAAACTTTTCAGAACATATCTATCCTCAGACTGGTTTCTAGCTCTGGCTTTCATCAGTGAGTCGCTAGGATATTCAAGCATTAGATTTAAAATACCTGGTCAAGCCCAGCACTTTATCTAATGTTAACTATTAAGTAGAAAATATGAAATTTTTAGACATCCATCTGTCTTCAAATTCAGCTATCTACTTAAATAGCCATATGGGACTGAACTAATTTCAGATACATCATATATTAATATCTTTAGCAATATTAAGTTGTCAAAGTCTTAAGAGGAAATACAATGAAACTGGTCTGAAGGCAGTGATATTCTGAAAAGCTTGTTAAGAGCTATTGACTCCCCTATTACATAACACTAACACTCTGTGAATAAATAAAATGTCTGAATTACAAACAGCATGAATGAAAAAGGTATCTTTTTGAGTCATGCTATTTGAAGTTCAGGCTTGATATTTACTCACAGAGGGTGTTGCTGAAAAACATTATGTTAGGGAGTTGATTTGAACATTTTATGTATATAATCAGATAAAATAAATATAATAAACAAAAAACTCTAGAATAAACTCTACAATATGCAAAATACCAATGCCTATCTGTCATTCTGAATAACCTATTACAATTAAATTTTTTTAAAAAAAATTCGTTAAAGTCAAACAACATATTCCCAGGTGAATGGCTGATTTTTCATATAAGAAATGTGTATTAATGCATTGGTTGCTAGTTATGGCTAAAAACGAGATGGCTTCCCATCATTTTTAACATTACAGTAAAGATTTTGCCATCATTTAAAAGGTTATAAAAGTTCCATAAGATGCTGCCCTTTCTTGAATTATTTTACAAGCAAAAAATCAATGAAACTGATGCTGTAGGTCTAACAAAGGAAAAAGGTGGTCTTTTCTTGAATCTGATTGGCTGTTACATTTTGACAACAAAGATAAAATATACTAAATATAAAATTATTTTAGAAAAATAGTTAAGACTTTAGCAAAAATTATTTAGTTATCAACAACATAAAATTGGGAAAAAAATCACTGACATCACCAAAACTTTTTGGTTGGTGAGTAATGTTCATTTTAGATTTGCTGCTATTGAATATTTTTTTAATTATAAATATAAATTTATTTTTGAAAAAACTTTCATTCACTTTCATAACCTGACAAATTTTTAATATACTTTTTACAAATGAAACTAAAGTGAATATAATATTAAAAGATGAATATATTTTGATACTTGAGTTTGTGAATTGACGTTTGAGTTTGTGAATTGACCAATTAAAAGTTTAGACGTTTACCTCACTCAACCAATAAAATAATCAGCAAAAAAGAGGTTAACACAATTATACTGTTTATTTTATAAATTGTCATATTTATAAAATATAGCTTTTTAATTTTTCTTCTTTTCAAATGTTCCCACACATTGTCAAAGCAAAACCTTCCATACAAATATCCTAAAATTTTGAAATCCACAAAATATAATAAATTATAATATTCTGTGGATAGATTTAAATTTATATTTGCAGAAATTCAGTTCTTTGTAATAGATATTTTTGTTTTGATAATGTTTTTATTTTTTATGTGAAAAGTAATTGGAGAATAAAAAAATTAAAGAAGCATATTCTATAAATAGGACACACAATTTATTAAATAAACCATATAATTGTGTTAATATAAAAATTATGAAAAGTTGGCCATTCACATGGAAATGTTAATGCCATGTGTCTTTAACAAGACTTTTCTAAAAATATTCTAGCACTATGATATATTTAATGATTCTCCCAGCTTTCAACTATTAATTTTAATATTAATCCATTATTTTATATGTATAATCTGTATTTTATCTGTTGTCCAATTGGTGAATGAATGTTGTCCAATGTCATGTGTCAAATTCGCAACCACTATATTTATATGAAAGAAGTAATTCTAACTATTAAATAAAAAATGCTGAGAAAAAAATTGGTATGAGTGCTTTTACCTACAGTGATATAGTATATATTTCATGGTAATGGTTCCCATTAATCTGCAGAAACAGCTACAAATGTCATTTCATAATTCAACATTAAGGTAATACATGATTTTATGATGCGTCAATCCACTAATATAGTTCAAATGACATTCTTAGTAATGTTCATTTAAAATGTAACAAACTTTTATAAATTAATGATGTTTAATAAAAACATATTTACATTAAATCTTCAAAAAATTATTAAAGCAGCCAATTAAAAAAAAAATTCCAACATTAATAAATGCTAACTATTAATAAAGTGCTCAAATAAATATATATTTGCCTGTCAAATGTAGCAAGTACAGTCTAAAATGTCAACTTTAATTTAGCTTTATTAAAATTTGGAAATGTATTTATAGAGTATTAAAATGTTTTGTTTAATTTATATTAAATCTTTAAAAAAAATGTGTTAAAGTGACAAATTATTACAAAAACAATGGCTGAAAACCCAGAGGTTTTGGTTTTTGTCTTCCAACATGAATAAATGGTAACTGTTAATAAAGCTTAAAAAACATTATTTTTCATGATCAACTATTGAAAAAAAGAATTATTTTGTATTCAGAAGGCACTCAAGTAAAAATATATTTGAAGCCATAAAGCTAACAAATATAACATGTATTTAAAAACATAAATTTTAATTTAGCTTTATTTAAAAGCCAAAAATTAATATGATATTAAAATGTTTTGTTTAATTTACATTAAATCTTTAAAAAATATGTTCAAGTAGACAATTATTACAAAAACAACATTTTTTAAAGGTTTAATATAAATTAAACAAAAAATTTTAATATTATATAAATTTCCATATTTAATAAAATTAAATTAAAAATTTGCATTTTTAAATATAACTTATATTTGCTAGCTTTATGGCTTCAAATGTATATTTACTGGAGTGCCCTCTGAATAAAAAAATAATTTGTTTATCGATAATCAGGCTGACTAATCATAAATTTTTTTTAAGCTTGATTAATATTTATCGTTTATTAATGTTGGAAAAAACAAAACCTCTGGGTTTTCATCCCATTCTTTTTGTAATAATTTGTTGCTTTAACATTTTTTTAAACATTTAATGTAACAATGGTCTGTTAGACCTATGTAGAATTCTCACATTTAAAATTTTTTGTTTAATTTACTTTAATTTTTTTAAAAAATTTGTCAGAGCAACCAATCGAAGACAACCCACAAGGTCTGATCCATCTGTTTCTATAATAGAATTCAATAAATTTGAATTCATTTAGTAGAAATAGACATTTGCAAATGGAAAAAAAAAAATTAAATCATCTTTGACATTTTCAAATATTGAAAAAATGACTTTGTAAAATTTGCTAACAAAAGACACTTTTGGCATTAAATGTTTGGAAGAGTAGAGTGATTTTGTAAAATCAACAAAATCTTTTTTAATTAAAATTTGTATTTAAAATATGAATGAATATATGATCATCTCTCTTAAATCTATCAAATACTTCTTTACAATATTAAAATAGCATTCCAATTTTAAGAATATCTCAAATTGCAATGATGTATTAACTATCATTTTTATAAGATGGAATAAACAGAAAGTCATGGTTCTCTAGATGTTATTACCATCTATTTTTAAAAATAAAACATATATGTACAAATACTTTTGATTTTTAATACTTATTTCACAATTATTGTGTCAAAATAGTCATGAATCTTAATAAACTGTGCAAAAAAATCAAGTTTTGAGCTATTCTAAAATCTATCTTGAAGTAATTTTGTAAATGGTCTTGAAAAGAGTACATCCATCAAAGATATGCAGGTAGAAATAAAATACTTTAACTTTGACATTACTTGATTATACTTTCTTCTTTAAATTTTTTTCTGAATTAAAAATCAAAATACAAAAGTATGCAGGTTAACTAATTTAACAATAATAAATAAATACTGGAATATTTCAATAGATGGCATACATGCTTAAGTTAAAATTAACATGATTACAGCAACTTTTTTGGATTTATCTGAACAAAGAATTTCTTAATATGAATAAATTAATTACATTTTAATTTTAAATGTTATTTAAGATTTATAGGTTGTAAATACGATTTATTTTTATACTTTTGTAATTTGAATATTGTACAGTTTAATCCAGAGTTTTTTGTTTAACATATATATTATAACAGTTCTGTTATATGGCACACAACAACATAGTGTGTGTGTGTATAAATATATATAAAGAAAAGGAAAAGTAGAAATAAACACAGACAAAAAAAATTTGTAGATCTTTTCTACATGTCACTGAGAATAATAACAACCATAAAGGATTAAACAATTCTGAATTTAAAATATTTTTTATTATAAATTAAACACTTCAAAAGGTCTAAATAAATATTAATATTGTATTCTGATTTTGAAGTTAAAAAAGCAGCATGATTTATTTTTTAAATCTTTTAATTAATGCTTGTATACAACTTTCTATTTAAATAAAAACATGTAGATGACACCTTTGGTAAAATTTCAAAGTTGCTTTCAAATGTAGCTTTTTAATTAAAAGTGTTTTTGGAGTGATTAAAATTGTTCTTAAGCAAGAGAGATAAGAAGAAAACAGTTTTTAAATGCATTTTTAATCACATCAGATAAATCTTATAAAAAAATTGATATTAAGAGATTAGAACTGTCTGAATTTTAGTTGGTTAATTGCTTTTTGGAGAAGAGTTGGTAGCAATTAGCTGTCCAGAAGAATTTTGAACAATATTTTTGTAAGAGCTAGACAAAAGAGTTTTCTAGTTTGTTGTAGTCAGTTGGCAGCAAGAATAGTTATATGAAGAGTTGGTTTCCAGAGTTATACAAATAACTACCATGGATCAGATGCAGCTGAAATCAAGACAGAAGGAAGCAGCTGCTCCATAGTTTTACAGAGAAGTTTTGGTTCACGTAAAGCCAGGATAACTTCAAATCAATCATTAACCTGCACAAACATGGAAAAAGACAGTTTTCTAGCCAGAAATATATCAAACCCTAGACAGAAGTGAACTTATTAGTGCCTAAAACCATAATTAAATTATACTTTTCCCTGATGGTGACAACCACTAAGCTAGCTCACCAATGAAATCTTTCTGATTGCTAAAGGATTTATCTGTATGCAAAGAAGCACAGACAAATGTATGTGGTGAGTAGCATATGTGTATAATGATAACAAAATTTTGAATAATTTCTTTCCTAAAAATTACATTTTACACAAATTTTATATTTAATTTAAAGATGAACTGTGATGATGATATATAATGATGATGAAAATTTAAATAATTTTGTTAGTAAAATGACATTTAAAAATATAACTCAAAGAAAATAAGTAAATAATTTTGCTTGAATTAAATTAAAATCTAAAAATAATGAATGAATCATAGACAATTTTATAGAAAGAAAAAAAACTCAACCAATAAATATTTTTAGAGTAATTTGTCAAAAAAATATTAAATAATAAAATATACCTGCTGGAGGGTTTAACTTTTGTCAGTGGTCAAGAAATTGATATTTTAAACAAAAAAAAGATAGTAAATGTTTAGGAAAGAATTAAATAACGTGATTCATATTTTTATATATTCTTTCATTATTGAATCAATTCTAAAAAATATATATTTTAATTATTGTGATAAATTAAAATATGTAATATAAACATCAATGTGCAAGTACATTTTTATATGCACAACATATATATTAAATCAAGAATTAATTATGTATTGTAAAATTAATAATTTTATTTTGACAAAAATAAAATATATGCTATAGATGTCAGTGTGTGCCTGCAATTCAATATCCACACACATGTATGTTAAATATGTTATGGAATAAATATAAAACTGAATTTCAATTATAGATTATGACAATTTGTATATTTTATATTAAATAATAAATTACATCACACTTCAGTGTGATGATATGTATAACTTGGTATGAGGTATTCTTATGATTTAACTTAAAATGATGTAATGGTAAGATTTCATATGCCTTGTTAACATGTTGCAAAGTTCCACCACCATGTTCGAATGGTGGCATAACAGGTGGGTTCAGAACCTGTGATACCGTATTCGAACCTAGTAGTTTATTCACAACAAAACTCACATGACAACGCATCTACCATAACAATAGCATTATTTTCTAGGCCCGGTGGTCAGGTAAACAAGAGACTCTAACTAATGGTTTCACCTTACGGACTACTACTATATTCTACTATTCATTGATATGATTAATACTAATTATTATTAAATTAAGCAGACACAGACATGGATATAGATAATTTAAATATTTAATTGCGCTTAATTTACCTAGATAAATATATTATGCTACCTGGATATCAATATAAATTACACTCCATGCCTCATGTTTCAAATGGCAAAGGTTACAAGACATGTTACGAGATCTTAATGAGGAGTGCATTCGTTCACGAAGCTATCATCCTATTTACTTTATAATATTAATATTTATTCTAATAATTTATTCAAGATTAACATATGTGGAGGAGTGGAGTGAGACCCAGCATAAACTTTATAATTATTATTAAAGTGACCTGTGGTAGCATGGATACTGCTGAGCTATAAGAGAATCGGCTTTCAAAAAGGATAATCGCAGAAGAAATGTGAGAGGCTGGTGGGATGATCAAACATTGGATCGGAGCCCTGTAGGTCTGTCATTAGCGTGGTATTGGTATGGGGTCTTAGCCTTTCCATCCCCGACCGCATGACAAGGTAATTACTAGTGGAAATGAAGAGGGTCGGCCAAACATCAGGTCGGACCCCTTAGGAGTGGTCACGAGCGCGGTGTCGGTACGAGGTCATAGCCTTTCCATCCCCGACCATGTGACAAGGTCCCTGTGCTATTATATATTTTGTATGCTCCTTAAGTGTGAGAACAAATGCTTACAGTACCTCTATTACATTTCTGCGATATGAAAATTCATGTATCAATAACTAGCGCAGTTCATAACTCTAATGCAAACGCATTTATTTATACAAATCTATCCCCAATCTCCACATAACTAGTAATTAATTTACTATCATTAAAAAAAACCCCTTTTCCTTCTTAACATTATGGCTTTTTTTAAGATTTAACTAACCTAGCATGAATGATAGCTCATTAACAAATACATTAACTAATAATATAGATCTCGTATTAATAAAACATATTAAAATATTATATTATTCCCGAGCTGAAATCTATTAATCAATATGATTTACTGTTATGATATTAAATTCGCAGAAGAGGGTAGCCTGTCCATGAATTATATAGACAAAAAAAACATCAGCTCGGAAACCACGTGGGCATGAAATATAATCTTAACAAATATAATAAAATTGGATACCCAAGTAGAATAAAGATAGATTAATTTACGAGGTTCATTTTTAAAATAGTATTATTACAGAAAATAGATTTAATTTTAGGATTACAATAGTAGAAATTAAAATGAAATTAATATTTAGAAATATAGAGTTCAATTAGAGTTCCAAAACGAATTTTAATCTGGGGTACCATGTTACCTTTAGTTCATTTAAGTGTGCACACTGTTTGGAGAGTCCGAGTTTCCTGGTTCAATGGCAGTTACATTTAGGAGAAGATTTATTTGACAGAAGTAGCAGAATTCTAGGTTTTTCACATTTTCATGGGAATTTTAAGATTGTATAGCCATCAGTCCGGAAGAGCATAGCATGGCACCTACTCTTAGCACACTGCTAGATATAAAATTTGGATTGCGAGAAATATAATAAACAGCATAATTAGAATTAATGTTTCTGGTTCTAACTTTTCATTTATCTTTTTCATTTGACTCTCCTCTAATGAAAAATGCCTTTATTTTAACAATCAGCTGTCTTTTTATTCTATTTTTCCTTATCTCTGGGATCCATCGAGCAAATACATCATCCATGCAGCTGTCTCTCGAGTCTGTGCCATACATCCCTTTAGGTCATGGATGCAATAGTCATACAGGTTGGAATTTCAATCTGATCACTTTTACATTTTACCTTTTACATTTATAAAAGTTATTTTTAACAAACCTTTTTCTTTGTTTCTGTACGTTTTAAAATACCTTTTTAGCTCTGTCATCTTTTTCCCCTCCTGCTATGACTTGCCTTTAATTAGCAGGGGAATTTTAAAAGAATCTTTATTTTAAATTGAGAATTATTTATTTTTATAATTTAAGTATTACCTGGACCTGACCTAAATAATAATAATATATTTACGTTTTAAAATATAATTATTGATTTTTTTTATATGATTTAAAATATTATTTAAACCTATCAGAATAATTAATAGGATTATTTAAATTTTTTACAATTTACGCACAGCAATTTAATAATACCTTGCAATGCGTTATTTTAAAATAAGCTTATCGGAGTATGTGCGCATATATAACATTTAATTATTTATCTAAACACTTTACAGATATTGTATATTATTACACATTAATCTGATATTCAAGGTCAGAATCCATGTAAACCCATACAAAAAGGAGCAAGAGGTAAAATGATGACAGAACTAAGGTGAAACTAAGATTTGAATACAAATCTTACAGTTTCAATGATAATCATTATTTTATTTTAAAATGTCAATTGGAATATATTCATGTAATAGTAAAAATGCACATCTATGCACCTATGTAGAACATATATGTAAATATATAATGTAATAACTTGAATTTTGTATATTAATTATGTATGTTAGAATGTGATAATTTTTTATTACTGTATATTAATAAAAATCAGAAACTAAATTGATATGTGTGTAACGTTATTTTAAAGCCCTTAATGCCATTTTAATTGTTATTAATAAACTTACTCAATTGTTAAAATTATTTCAGTGACTTAATTCTAAATGGTTTTTAGATTATACTGTGTATTGCATCATCATCTTGATCATTGTAAAAGTAATAGAGCTCATGTTCACTGAGCTATATTTGAGAACAACAGTTTGATATTGAAGCAATGGACCTGAAGTCCGATCCATGCTTCACATCTTCCTATAAACTTAATTAGTATTGTAGACCTAAATTAAGTTTATAGTTCAATATCAGCAGGGTTTTGCATTAGAGTTAAAAATAATGATGCTTATTAAATGTGTATTACAGTTAAATATTTTATTTTAAATAAATTTCATTCTATTGATAAAAATTGCTTAACCTATTAGTCAAACATATATATACATCTAGCGTATATATATATGAGATAATGCAAAATTCTGCTGAAATAAAATGCTTATTCTATTGTAAAATAAAAATATATTGTTGTTCAAATTTTATTAAAATATTTAGTATGATTTGATTTTGAGATAAGCCCACAAACATTTATGAAAGAATGTATATTTTAATTAGTGAGCCGTTCAAGTCTAATTAAAGATGGCATTTTCTTTCTTGCTTTTTAATTAATAGAATTCCAACTTTAAAGTAAGAAAGTTAGAGTAAAAAAATTGAAGTTATTTTTAGAACGTGTTGTTTTGAAACAAAGCAGCAAGGGGGGGCTTATCAAGATCTCAGATCATACAAACAATGGAAGGTAGCTGGCAGAGAAAGTATAAATAGTAGGGAGAACAAAAAGAGATAATTATTCAGACTTTTCTTTTTGAAGGAGTCAGTTAATTCTGATTTTGCTTGTGAAGGCGATTTATTAAGATTTTTCTTGCTGTTTTATTTTCAAGTTTTCTGGAAAGTGCATTCAGATTTCTCTTGGGAGAAATCCGTCAGATTTGGCTTCACATTTAGCTTGTGCTTCAAAAAAGTTATACAGCTGTCATTTTCAAACAATGGAGAAGTTGGAACCTGCTCCAGTTAAAACCAACCGTATTTTGAGGAAAATGGATATGCTTGGCTAGGCAAATCATAGCTTTGCCTATCGCCGAGGTTCCTAAATACCATCCAAAAATGCCTTAACATCCAATCAATAACCATATGAACTCTATGCCGTGTCTGGAGAACTTTTCATGGAAGCCATACTTCATATTTTCATTGTCCGGACAAACACCTATCGTCGGCCGGATCAAGCCACGGACGCCGTAGGAACATCACGGAAAAAGGACGGTATCGTATCTACTATATTAAACTATCTCGTATGCTACTTTTGATTCATATTGTTTTATTGTTGTATTGAAATATATGTCTTTGCTATGTAAACATTTTATGAATTAACCTTAAATATATTTTGGGATCATCTAGCTATATGTAACCTTTTTACCTTCGCTATTCTTCCTTACTAACCATTGTAAATATTTAGTATTTCGTTGCGGTTAAATTTAATAGTTAACTTTTTGTCATTTGAAATCTCTTTCCAATTTTATTTATGTTGTTAATTAAATCCAAGTCAGTTTCTTTTGTGTGCCAACTTGATCTTTTTGATAACACCTCTTTTTGTCCGCCATTTGCTTATCACGTATATTTGATTTAGCTATATACGTTCTAAGTCAATTTTAAACACGGTTTTTAGCGCAAAGCCATAAGAAATGCTTTGCGAAAGGTTTTTATTATCTATCGTACTTTATCGAGAAGATCGAGTTGGAATTTTTTTTAATAAAATTGGGAAGAAAAGAATTTGACCGCAAACCTATTAACTTGTTTTCTTTTTATTGTCTAATTAGTTTGTTGCAGTAATTTAGGGGAATAGCGGAGGCCCATTAAAGCCTTATTCATATTTTAAAGCCATTAATTAAACATTATTTAATTATCAAAAACTTGAGTTTCTTAGTTATATTAAATGCTTTATTTTTACTTTTCAATGATCCAGGCACGCAAAACGCAAACACCAACACATCTTTTTATGTACTTTACACATTTAGCTTTTAGCTCTTTAGGATTTCCCGTCCATGTCTCTACCGCTGTTGCTAAGCTTTGTGGCCGGTTGAAAAATAATTTATGCATGGCTCAGATGGTGTTGTTTGTTTGTGATCAGGCCTCGAGAACAGGCGAATGGGCAGAGGTCATATTGTATTCTTGATTTATATCTCGCGTATGGTTGGCCTTGAGGTACTTTCGCCTAGTATTCGAACTGGGTTAAATCTACACACATCATCTGACTGTCACAGTAGATTTTTTTTTTCTCCGCATTCTGGCGCCAACGTGGGCCGAATTTCATTTTTTATGGGAAGAATAGGAATAGGGCATTTGAAAATATAGGTAGACGTATAAGAATTTTTTTTTCTCCGCATTCTGGACGCCCATCGTGTGGCTATTCGAAATTTTCCATACCCTGCAATGCCCTGTATAACATTCGTATGTGTGTAGAATGTTTTTCTTTTTTCTGTTTTAAATTAAGGAAAATATGGGTAGACGTATAATTTTTTTTTCCGATTCTGACGCTAACAACGTGGACGAGTGTCATTTTTTTTCTTTTCTTCAAAAAAATTTTTTAACAGTACCCTGAGAAGCTAGTTTTAGTTTAATGTATTTATATAAAATAATATATGTATAATTTTTTTCAAGTTGGTTTCCTAACGTGAGCTAAATGTCATTTTTTAATTAATTAAGAAGTTAAATGTGCCATAAGCTAAACATTTTTTTTTCCGAGTTTGATATATATGAAATGAATATTTTATATTTAAAAAGTTAACACGCCGTCAGTTGTTTTTTTTTGTGTGTGATTAGAAAAGAAGATTTCAGAGTTGAAGTAATTTTTTTTTCCCTAATGAGTAGTTCCGTCATGGCCAGTGCGCCATATTTTTTTTGTCGTATAAAGTAGATAGCTTCGATAAGGCGGAAGTGTCAAATATATACCCACCCGCCCTCCCTTAAATTAGCTTTCGTACTTTAGATTGTTTTTAGTATCGCTCAAATATGAAAAAGTTTGGAATAATAATGTTTTTCTCGAAATATAGTATAAACGGTAGTGTTAATATTTTGAGTAAAAAAAAAGTACAGTTACATAATAGATTTTTATTTCCGTTTGGATAAATTTTTGTAAATATCTTAGATAACCTTTTTTTTTCGTTAATAGAATTTTTTTTCATAGATTGAAAGCTTTGATAAGTCAAAATTACACGTGTCAGTGTATGGTGTTAACAAACATTTTTTTTTCACTTTCTCTGCATTTCGTTTTTATATAAAATGAATGCTATAATCATGCAAAATTCTCGTTCACTGTTAAATATTTTGTAATTACGTGTCCTACCAAATATATATAAGTTTTGTTAATAAAATAGCAAACTTAATTTTCAACTTAATAAAGAGTAAATGCGTATGTCGTTTAATTTATATTTTTGTATAACATATATGTCAGCCACCCTTTAGTTAAGATTTTTTTTTCTCCATTTCGGATTATGCTATTGAATCATTTATTGAGTAACCGTTAGGTGAAGACCCTTTGAGTAACCGTTAGGTGAAGCCCTTGTTTTTTTTAGTGATCGTTTATGAAGATTCCTTGAGTAACCGTTTAGGTGAAGACCCCTTACACTTTAGAGTTCAGAATTGCTGAGTAGCCTGAAATAATAGGTCTATGTCTGCAATTGTTGTTTCCGTGTCATAGTTGTGACCAGCGTTACTTGCCTGAAATAATAGGAGTATGCGGTTTGCAATATGACATTTTTTCTAATAAAGTCAGGTACATAATAATAAAAGAAATATTTGTATAGGTATATCTGTTTGTATATTTATATGTAGTCATATATATGCTTATTTGGTGTGTACATATTCATATATATGGGTGTATATGGTATACACTTCGTTATAGTTTGGTAAAACCCATTTTTATATAAATGTTTTTTTGAAACAGTTTTTGATCTCAATGCGTGATTCTGTAAAATTGCTTGATAATTGTTCATCTATTTCGGGTTGTGACCAAAATGGTAGTTGGTTTCGATCCCAGGTTCATAATTCGGAGTGGCAGTTATCATGGGATTTTACTTCTATTTTTAATTTTTTTTGTATATATTTTATTTTGTTAATCGTACTTTAGGCTGTTTAAATTTTTTTTGTGTGTCATGACCAAAATGGTAACTGGTTTCGATCCCAGGTCAGACAAATTACCGTACTTAGTTGTTATACGTCTTAGATTTAAATAATATTGTGTCATTTAAAATAGCATTTACTTATTCATGCAGAGATTTTTTTTTTCGTTCAGCAGAATCAAATTAAATTTTTTTTAAAGTGAACGGGAACGCAAAGTAAAATTTTAATTGCATTGAAACTTTATAAACCCTTATAAATGTGTGCTTGGATCATTATCCATTAATATGTATATTTGATATGGCCATTGTCTTGTCGACTGGCGCCCTTTTCAAATAAATTTGTCGGCAAGTGCAATTTCTCATATCGGATATCAAATAAACTAAATTATAGTAGATGATCAAAATAACAATGTATGCTTAGTGAGCCAAAATAATTTTAAACATGACATGTATATTTTGCTCACATATTTCTTTATATATATACTTGTATTAATGTAAATGCATTTTTTAGTTGTTTCAGGTGTCAGAGAAAGCCAGGTCAAGCTGTAAGTGGATTATTTCAGTTATATTAACATAGCAATGATATTTTAATGAAATATAAATAAAGTAAAGTGAGGAGAATAATATGTGGTATAGTTATTAAAGACAGACACGGCAGGATTTTTTATATTTTCATGTATAAACAGATACATATAGGCATAGGGTTAAAATAGGACCTCGTGAGGTAGGCAAAGTTAATTTCTGAAAACATAAATAAAGAATTTAGAATATTGACTTATTTTTTTATATAGAACTAAAATTTTTTCTGCACATACAGGATATAGCTCCTAGATATACATAATACAATATACTTATATAGATTGTATTAAAATACGTTTAGAAATAAATTGTGACTTTCTGTAGCAAAATAGCAAAAAAAAAAATGGACCAACAGACGGACGCACATTATGACAGCGAGGAGGAGGTAGTACTCAATATTCCCAAGAGGCCAACAGGTACTCATAATGAAGAGTATAACTTTTATGCTTTCATCAAAGAAGTGAGACATGAAAGGGAAATGATGATGAACATGTTTCAAGAATTTATGAATGTGACATCACAACGACTGAACCGTTTGGAGGAAAACATGGGTCTCCAGCAACAACATACCAGAACAAAAGTATGGCCAGATGAGGATACTCAGTTAAAATGGCAACAGAAACAAGATGATACACAACCTAAATCATTGATCGATAATGAAGTAGAGAAGGATATGTATGCCTGGGACACGTCGGTCAAGCATCAAATACAGGAGGGAGAAGACAATGGACAGATGGATGTGGATAAAAAGGAAATGAACATTCATCAACAGATCAATCCAATCAAGGCGCAACAAGGTAACCAAATCCTTACGCCTATAATAATCAATCCGGTAACGTCTCCGGTGGCAAAATTCGTACATATACAAGGTTTTAGAGGGGAACCGGGTGGAAACCCTAGACACCACCTTGATAGTTTAAAGATGTTTTTCAAGTTCCAGAATATGACTGAACAAGAAAAAGTGGCGATCTCCAGTCATCATTTAAAAGAATCTGCCAGAGACTGGTGGAATACTCTATCTATACAACCGCAAACATTTATGGAATATGAGAAGGCAATAATGTCAATGTACTGGAGTGCAGAGCGGCAGGAAGGTTTGATGTATTCCATAATGCATGAAACATACCCAGCTAACCATCAAGAGACTTATGCTCAGTTTTTTGTTAGGCAGGTAAATCGCATTAAAGCCCTAACTGCATTCAATTATCCAGAAATGCAGATAGTAAGGATGATTAGACACAACATGCCACCCTGGATTAGGAAAATATTAATAGGCACTCAAATGCAGGATATTCAAGGCACGATTCGGATACTAACTGACATTGATTATGGGAACTTAGAAGAAAACCAAAATGATAGGGTCATGAACCCGTCCAAAAATACAAGGCAGTATATACCACCGGATCCCGGAAAGTTTAGAAATTAAAAACATAAATATAGCTAGTCAGACTAAAACAACACGGACTTAATTTAAAATATAGGAGAGTGAATGATGGATAAACCGTTTTATAGTAACATATAGAAAGATTATTAGTAGTAGCAAATTAAACATTACAGTGAACAAAGAGTAGGCTTGAACTCACCTGGTACAAATTCTTACCTCTGACCTGAAGCAACAGCATTTTTTTTTTTAAAACATTTTTTTTTTTTGCTCACTAACTATTGGGAAATGAAGCAATGGATCTGAAGTCCGATCCATGCTTCACATCTTCCTATAAACTTAATTAGTATTGTAGACCTAAATTAAGTTTATAGTTCAATATCAGCAGGGTTTTGCATTAGAGTTAAAAATAATTATGCTTATTAAATGTGTATTACAGTTAAATATTTTATTTTAAATAAATTTCATTCTATTGATAAAAATTGCTTAACCTATTAGTCAAACATATATATACATCTAGCGTATATATATGAGATAATGCAAAATTCTGCTGAAATAAAATGCTTATTCTATTGTAAAATAAAAATATATTGTTGTTCAAATTTTATTAAAATATTTAGTATGATTTGATTTTGAGATAAGCCCACCAACATTTCTGAAAGAATGTATATTTTAATTAGTGAGCCGTTCAAGTCTAATTAAAGATGGCATTTTCTTTCTTGCTTTTTAATTAATAGAATTCCAACTTTAAAGTAAGAAAGTTAGAGTAAAAAAATTGAAGTTATTTTTAGAACGTGTTGTTTTGAAACAAAGCAGCAAGGGGGGGCTTATCAAGATCTCAGATCATACAAACAATGGAAGGTAGCTGGCAGAGAAAGTATAAATAGTAGGGAGAACAAAAGAGATAATTATTCAGACTTTTCTTTTTGAAGGAGTCAGTTAATTCTGATTTTGCTTGTGAAGGCGATTTATTAAGATTTTTCTTGCTGTTTTATTTTCAAGTTTTCTGGAAAGTGCATTCAGATTTCTCTTGGGAGAAATCCGTCAGATTTGGCTTCACATTTAGCTTGTGCTTCAAAAAAAGTTATACAGCTGTCATTTTCAAACAATGGAGAAGTTGGAACCTGCTCCAGTTAAAACCAACCGTATTTTGAGGAAAATGGATATGCTTGGCTAGGCAAATCATAGCTTTGCCTATCGCCGAGGTTCCTAAATACCATCCAAAAATGCCTTAACATCCAATCAATAACCATATGAACTCTATGCCGTGTCTGGAGAACTTTTCATGGAAGCCATACTTCATATTTTCATTGTCCGGACAAACACCTATCGTCGGTCGGATCAAGCCACGGACGCCGTAGGAACATCACGGAAAAAGGACGGTATCGTATCTACTATATTAAACTATCTCGTATGCTACTTTTGATTCATATTGTTTTATTGTTGTATTGAAATATATGTCTTTGCTATGTAAACCTTTTATGAATTAACCTTAAATATATTTTGGGATCATCTAGCTATATGTAACCTTTTTACCTTCGCTATTCTTCCTTACTAACCATTGTAAATATTTAGTATTTCGTTGCGGTTAAATTTAATAGTTAACTTTTTGTCATTTGAAATCTCTTTCCAATTTTATTTATGTTGTTAATTAAATCCAAGTCAGTTTCTTTTGTGTGCCAACTTGATCTTTTTGATAACACCTCTTTTTGTCCGCCATTTGCTTATCACGTATATTTGATTTAGCTATATACGTTCTAAGTCAATTTTAAACACGGTTTTTAGCGCAAAGCCATAAGAAATGCTTTGCGAAAGGTTTTTATTATCTATCGTACTTTATCGAGAAGATCGAGTTGGAATTTTTTTAATAAAATTGGGAAGAAAAGAATTTGACCGCAAACCTATTAACTTGTTTTCCTTTTATTGTCTAATTAGTTTGTTGCAGTAATTTAGGGGAATAGCGGAGGCCCATTAAAGCCTTATTCATATTTTAAAGCCATTAATTAAACATTATTTAATTATCAAAAACTTGAGTTTCTTAGTTATATTAAATGCTTTATTTTTACTTTTCAATGATCCAGGCACGCAAAACGCAAACACCAACACATCTTTTTATGTACTTTACACATTTAGCTTTTAGCTCTTTAGGATTTCCCGTCCATGTCTCTACCGCTGTTGCTAAGCTTTGTGGCCGGTTGAAAAATAATTTATGCATGGCTCAGATGGTGTTGTTTGTTTGTGATCAGGCCTCGAGAACAGGCGAATGGGCAGAGGTCATATTGTATTCTTGATTTATATCTCGCGTATGGTTGGCCTTGAGGTACTTTCGCCTAGTATTCGAACTGGGTTAAATCTACACACATCATCTGACTGTCACAATATATAAAAGGGAAAGTATACTACTGTTTATGGGCATCTAGTTGACAAACAGGTCCTGGATGACACAAAAAGAATATGATTTAAAGCCCATGCACTACATTTTACTTTAGTTTAATCTTAGTAGAAATTAAGTTTATAATGGCCAGAACATTAATGGTACCAAATGGCCAGAGCATTGATGATGATCAGCATGTTTTAATTTCCCAGCTGTATTGTCTTGACTTGTATATTCTATGGATTAGAACTTAATTGGTGCATCTAAATTATGTTTAAATAATTTCCCCATGCTGGCAAAAGCTAAATAGTTGGCCTGGTTTACAGTAGACTCATTTGAAATCCAGTTACAAGATTGACTGTTGATTTATTTCTTTTATTACTTATACTTTTGGGTAGTTCTGTGAACATATACTTAGCTATGCTGATCTCTCATGCTCTTGAATATATAAAATTACTGATATATTACTTTATATTTAAACTTAAATATTATACTTTCAATTTTATTGTAACTTATATCATCAAAATGGAAATTAATGAAATCCATTATGTTGTTCTTTCATATAAATTATAATAAATAAAAAAAGGTAAATCTATATGCATCAAAAGCTTAAAGAATAGATGGATTCATTCTATTTATGATTCTTTGTTAGTATATGGTGTTATTTATTCATTGATTACAGGAGAGTAGTTTATGTCTTTTAATTATATGTTAATGGATGTTTGCAAGAGCTTCATTTAACTGTTTTTCATGTAATAATATATACATTAGAAGTGCATAAGTAGTTTTAATTTTCTATACTGTGTTTATTCAATTTAATTTTCATATATAACTTTTTTGTTCATGTAAATGTGCTCAATAATTAATTGATGTCTGATGATAGTGATGTTATATTGAGTATTCATCTTTAATTCTTTTATACTATTAAAATAATATTCAAAAGTTTAAATAAAGCAAAAAATAAACTATGGTCTACTGTTTAGCATAAAACTAAAGATACTAAAGTTTATACTGACTAGACTGCAATCATGAATTTTCTTTTTGCTTAAATGTATTAGATGTACAATTGCATTCAAAGTTTTATTGAGAAATATAATAAGCCAAAAACTATACTGGAGATGAGGATATAATATCTCAATAATCTAAAGTCCATTTATTACTCAAGCTTACATACAATATATGGCTATGGTACAGAGTTAACTGTTCATGAAATAATAATAATAATAATAATAATAATAATAATAATAATAATAATAATAATAATAATAATAATAATAATAATAATAATAATAATAATAATAATAATAATAATAATAATAATAATAATAATAATAATAATAATAATAATAATAATAATAATAATAATAATAATAATAATAATAATAATAATAATAATAATAATAATATATTTATTCACTGAAATAACAAATAAATAGTGCAATCATGTAAAGCTCATATGAAAAATATTGATCTTCACCCATTTAAAATACCAAATGTATAAAAGAAGAAAATAAATTTAAAGTGCATAAAATATTATTTAATGCAATATAATCAAAAACTCTACTATTATATAAGTATTATAACAGGACTGTTATATGGCACACAATAAGACAGTATATATATATATTGTAACGATCCGAAGAAAGCGACTTAACGTAAACTGCACTACAGGGTGCCATCTAGGCATTTGAACCTAGAAAAATTTATAGAGTAGGCAGATACGTAAGTAAAAAAAAAAAAATTTTTTTTTTTTTTTTGGTTCCGGTCGTTAGCCCATGTCACTAGCTCAGTGGAATAGCAGAGATTAAATAATATAATATCTTATCTAATTAGATTTCAACATTAAAAAATAAATAAAATAAGCCACTGCCAGTAATTAACACACAAACGTTTATTTATGCACATATATATAAGATTTAAAACTATTTTAGTATTAGTTTTACATTTTAACATTTAACATTATTTTTAACTTTACCTTAGATTTTAATTTACATTTTAATTTCTATTATATTATAAGTTTACATTTTAATTAAGTTCGCACAGATGGGATTATAAAAGCTTGTTTTAATATGTTGCTATAGATCGGTTACATAGATTACATGGTTAAAAACATTTCAAAGTAAACATAAACAATCAAAATATAAAATCATTGATTACTGACAATTGCGGAGGGAAATTTATACGTAACCCAATAGTATTCACCATAAGATACTTGCATTGTCACCAATAACTTAAAAGACATCCGAATAAATACATTTTAGATACTCACCGTAAGATATCATTATTTATCGAATGTCTATATATTTTGATCAAATATGAAAACCCAAAACATACTTAACCGATAACCAATCCATGCAAGCGTCTATAAACAACTTAAATTTAATGCATTTTTATTTAGGATCAAGTATGAATAGACCACGTAGATTTGCATTTGAAACTAAAATATTATATCCCTATTTAACCTTAGGCTAAAATTCGCAGTCAAACTGGCATCAATTCATCTGATACATCGATGTATTCAATGTAATACGGAATACGACAGCACCAAAAAGATTAAGAGAAGGCATTGACTCTCATCAGATAGGGATATTACATCTATCTAACGAGAAGAACAATAAAAAAAAAACTCCATAGAAAGGAACTGCATTATCCGACTTATAATTCCTTCCATAGGCAAACGGAAGTGTGCGGCGTATGAAGCGATTCTGCCCGTAGCGAATCAATATTACATCTACTAATCACACCAATATATCCAATCCATTGACCCAATTTAACCACGAAACAAATAACCTAAGATTACCCTCCCCTAATATAACTTTACAAATCTATACAGCCATTCACGCCCGACTTAAGTTTAACATTTATATAATTAATTTAACGAAAAACAAAAAAATCATGATAAAACTTAAAGAATAAAAAATAAATAAATGGAAATGATTTTACATAAATAAGAAAAAAAAATACATCAAATAACACTATTAATAAAGAATTTAGTTTGGTCAGATAGGATCATATTGCAATCATTGAAATATAGAAAATTTTAATTTAATGTTCATTATTTATAAAGTTCTTACAGTTTAAAACAGTTCATCTTTATCCGTTGCTTGCCATGAACGTGAATTCCCACGTCGTCCTAAAAAGGTTGGTATCCATTTAGCTGTTGTTTATTTATTTATTTGGAGGTTTTTTAGTTTAGTTGGTCCTCAATGTAGAAAACGATAGTTCATTTCTTTCTTTCTTTGGCAAAACTGAAGGGATTGAACGTGCATCCTTCAATCTCTTCTCCTGCACCTCCTCACTAACATCTATCTGTCACATCATAATAATCATAATCCCCTAATAATTTTCCACCATGTCCTTTTATATTCATTTGAAGGATTGCATTTACATTACGTCATCGATGCGATGATCCTTTTCGTTGAGGTCCGATTTCCCAATGGATTTATTTCATTTGCTAAAAGTTTCTATTGTTTTCCTCTCTGACCGATGTTTTTACATTTAAATGCCCAAGGCTGGTTTACATTTAACTAATTAACAATCATTTCCATTTCTGATTAATTAACCTGTTTTCCAAATCAAAGATATATTTTTATCTCTAAATCTTTTTAAGTTTTTGTTTTAAAATACCTTTTCTATTTTTAATACAGTTTTATTTTAATAATTTTTTTTATCTGTGCGATTTAACCCTTTTCCCACGCTCGATGAGACTCCTCGTCAACATCTAAAATCACTCTAACTCAGTTCGTTTTTATACGATAAAATTCGTTAAATACGTATTGAATTCGTTTTTAAAAGTTCTGTACGATGGTGACATCTTCCGATTTATTTTAGAAGTAAAAAATAAAAAAAAACGCATTTAAACCTAAACAAAGAAGGAACATTATTTGTGATTGGTTCTTAGCATGCTCTCAGCCGAAAAAGACATTCTGATTGGCTGGAAAGAACAAAGAAACTGCCTGATCAAAGAAAATAAAGAAAAACACTGAGATTTTCATTTCGAATACGATTTAAATTATTATTAAATAATATTTATGGAAATTAAACATAATTTTCAGAGAGAATAATAAAAAAACAAAATTATTTTCGAAAAATATTGAAGATTTAAGTAAATATATTGAAGATGTAGTAAAAAGAAATATTTACTTTTCTATAACGTAAAAGTCGATCTTTTTGTTTACATTATAACTTTTATGTTGCCGATATAGAATATCTTAGAATAAATAAATAGCAATTTATTTTTGAAAGAACTTTCGTTTTCTTCATGACCTGAAAAATTAATTATATACTTTTTATAAACGTATCTGAGTTGAATTTAATATTATAGGCGAATATGTTTTAACAATAGGCTTTGTCTTCAGTTTGTGAGTTGGCCAATTAAAAGATTTGATTTTTATCTGATACAACCAATGATAAAATTAGCGGTTTAAGGGTTAATATATACGAGTTTAAGATGATATTTAATTTCAATTTTTAATTCTTAAAGAAAATTTTTAAATGCGAACTTTTTGATTTACTTTCATGTTTAATAAATATAAAAAAAACAATGTAACGAACGTCTGTGCTCATTACAATATATGTATAAAGTTGTAAAGAAATGTAGAAATAAACACAGTCAAAAATTTTACTACATATTTTCTACTTTCCTGGAATAAAATAAAAATAATAAGTAAGGGGTTAAATAGTTCTGGATTTGAAACAAAATTTTGTTATAAATAAACATTTAAAAAGATCTATTAAATAAATTAATATTGTATTTTGATTTTGAATTTAAAAACAAGCATGTTTCTGATAATTGTAAAAATGTCTATTATTGATTTTTGAAGTTTTTTTAATTAATTCTCTATCTAAATAAAAACATGTACATCATACCTTTGATAAAATTTCAGTTGCTTCCAAAAGTAGCCTGTAATTAAAAGTGATTTGAAAAGATTAAAATTGATTTTGATCAAAATAAGAATTAGAAAGAAAAAACTGTTTTCAATTAAGGTATTTTATCATCTCAGATGACTTATAAAAAGTGCTTCTAAAAATATCAGTTCAGTTGGCTTTAATATTTTTGAGATGCAGTAGACCAAATGGGCCAACAACAAAGTTTGGTTTAAATATTTTTGAGAAGCAGTTGGCCAATTTGGCAGCTGCACAGTTGGTTACATGTTGTTACAGCTTGTTGAAGTTTGAAGCTGTTGTTTTTAGCTGGCCAGAGAGATGAATGGGAGATTTATACAGAACTGCATGAGGATGTAATAATGCAAAGAAGCAGTTGCTTTACAGTTCAATGGTGGAGTTTGAATTCACATGGAAAAAAGTGACCCACATCTTTGCGTTGAAATTTATCGCCTTAAAAGTGTTCTGGCAAACAGATTGCTGGCCTAAAATATATCAAATCCTAGACCAAGTGGAACAAATAGAATGTCAACAATTTATCTGATTATTCCTGAACAAATACAACAAAATAGCTTACTAGCCTGAAGCTTACCAAATCCTAGTCTAAGTGGAACTAATTTCCAAACAACCCTTACCTGGATTATACTGATCTTTGTAATAAACCAGTGTATGCACTTGCCAGGAGAAACCATCAGTTGATAAAGTAATTATGCATATGCAATTTTAGCTATATGCAGAGAGAAATACAATAGTGAGTAACATTGTATATAATGTGAAAAAAAATTATATAAGTTTTTTTAATAATTCATTTAAAAATGACATTCTAAGAATGAGATATATATTATATAACAATTATTTTAAATCATTTATTGAGAAAATAAAAAGTCATTTTGAAATTTAGATTTTTAGTTCTAAAAATGATTTTATTTTTTGTTTATAAAAAATAATTAGGAGACATTGAAAGTGAAATAAACACAAATAGTTTTGCTTGAATGAAATGATTGATTCATGGACACTTTTAAAACTCCAAGATCTTTTAAACCAGAAAAAAGAGAAACTTGCAAGAATATCAGATTTAAAAAATATTTATCTAATTAATCTTTAGAGTAACCAATCAAGACTGATTTTATTTCTTTTTTAAAAAGAACGTAAAAAGCCTTTATACTATTAAAACTGTGAAATTTCATATATATTCAAAGAACTAATTGTCAAAATATAGTTTTAATAATCAATTTGTTATTTTGATAAATTCAAATATGAAGGATGAATTTTATCTATATATTAGTCAATTATATATACATGTTTTATATAAACCCATTGCAATATTTTATATCATTTAAAATTGACAAAGAAAAAAGGTTTATTTTGTAATAAGTCAAATATGCTCAGAAATTACATGCACACGCATGTATGTGTGCATATACATATCAATGCTTGTCAAAATGACACAAGCAAAAGTTAATTTTTTGACAATTCAAATGTATTCATTGCACATTAAAGAATGCACTATGTGCAGATATATATATATATGTTATTTGTAAACCACCATATAGTACCTTAAATTTTTTATATTAATTATGTAAATCATAATGCAATAATTTAGATTGTATCTAGGAACTTTGTAATTCACAAATGTGATAATTTTTTATTCTATATTAATCAAAATCAGAAGATTTAATTTCTGTGTACAGCCTTATTTGAAAGACCTTAACTTCATTTTTTATTGTTATTAATAAACGTATTTCATTGTTAAAATTGTTCCAGTGACTTAATTCTCAAGTTTACAATATTGTACGTTTACATCATCTCTTGATCACTATAGCTGTTATAGATCTTATATTCATTGAGCTATATTTAAGCATAATACTCTGATATATAAATGGGAATGTATATTTTAGTGCCTTAGGGGCAGCCACTGTGACATTGTCTTGGTTTGGTATGAGTATTGTATTCTTAACAGCCCCTGCACTATATTTTATTTTAGTTTAGTCTTAAAAATGAAGTTTATAGTTGGCAAGTGCATTAATGGCAGTAAATGGCCAGAGCATTGGTGATGATCAGCATGTTTTAATGTCCCAGCAATATTGTTTTTATGATTACGTATTCTTATGGATGAGCACTTAGTTGGTGCATACAAGTTATGATTTAAATTATTGTCCAAGATGGCAAAAGATCAATAGTTAGCCTGGTCTATGGGAGTCCCATTTCAAATCCAGTCACAAGATTATTTATATTTCAAATCCAGCCACAAGATGGACTGTTGACTTATTTATTATTGATTATATATGATGTTGAATGGTTATTTTGAGTATTACATACTTTTACTTATATTTTTTATAAAGCTGGTTGATATATCTATAGTTAATTATAGTTGCTCTAAAGAGTAAACTAACTGATCTCTTCTGATCTAACTGGCTGATTTACAGAGATTTCAATATCTCTCATGTTCATACGATAATATTAGTTTAATATATAACCTTATCTATATTTTTTTAATCTTACTTATATCTTACTTAAATATAATCTTCTATAAGTTTTATAATATTTCAATTATATTACTCAAGCACTGCCAATAGACCCCATCTCTTCCATCCCCTTACAGTATATATTTTCTATTAATTTTTATTTTTTAACTTTAAACTTATTTGAAAAATTCTTGGTTATCTCTCTGTGAGTCTATGAAGTATATAGACAGATATAAATTAAGTGATGATGACCTCTACAATCAAGATGTGAGTACTTGTACTATCTTTGTTAAATTTGATTTCTAATTTTCCCCCTTATAAACTCAGTATTTTTTTGTTTTATTTCATTTTCAACATCTTTAGTTATATTAGTTGCATTCATTAATGGATTTATGCTTAGTAGTCATTAATCCCAAAGCCCTTATAAAATTGTCTATATATTAGGAATTATTTTATTATTTATCTAGTTTTAATAGTATGTGCATGAATCCACTATTAGTATACTATGATATATCTTTTTAAGCAGCTATGACATGAAATAGCTGACAGTGAAGTAAAAATACCAATTTAACTGACTTTTTAAATAAATTACATTTAATAGATGTAACTGGTCACATTTTTGTATGATATATATATATATATATTGTAACATTTTTCACATTTGGTTAGGCTTTTCTTTAGACACTAGAAAGTGGAAGTTAATCAAGCTATGAAAAAGAAAATATATTCAGATCATTTTCGAGTCAGGGTAACTTAAGAACATAGCTATATTTCCTGCTTAACTTGACCTAATATTATTTATGATTTGAAGTTGGAATCAGTTCTTTTATTTATTTAGAAGAGGTCATCATAATTTTACACAAGAATTCACTGATCCATTGTATGGCATCATCATTTATGAATCAAATTATTTAAAAAAATTGGGAATTACATTTCTTGTCATTTTAAAGCTTTATATAAAATGTTCCCGTTGCTTAACTATTAAACAAGCATAGTGGCAAAGCTAATTTATACATTTAAAATTTACTAATAAAATAAACAACTAAAATTAAGAACGTACAAATGAAAATGTTATATTAATGCCAAATATTTTATTAAGATCAATTAAAATATTTAAATGATAAATTGTTAATAAAATTGGAAAGAACATGCCCACTAATCCAGACAATAACAATACTTTTCTTTTTAATTCTCTTTTTAGAAAGCAATCTATGGATAAAATGTGTATAATAAATCAGGGAATGTCTCTATTGCTAGTATATTATAAGCTCATAGTTAACATTAGTTTGCAAACATTTTAATCATAATTTAGGATATAAATAATCTTACTTTTAAGTACAGATTAGAGTATCATATATGTATTTGAAATGAATGAGTTGATTGCCATTGGTTTTAAACTGTTCTTGGTCTGTCCTAAGGCTAGACTTGAAAACTACTTGGAGTGGCCACTATGACAAAAGGTGTCAATAAAAAAATGCTTTGGTTTCTCTCTCCACATGATGATTTACTTCAGAATATGAGTATTAGTAGTCTTGATATAAGTAGTCCAGTATAGGATATTTTCTCTATTCTGGACCCAATGGAAACTGCTAGCTAAGGAAGACTTTTTAGATTTCTGTGCATATGTTATATTTTGTTTTATCATCAGACAAGTTTTGTAATCTTGTACAATTATTACTATTTTTTAATTACAAAGTCTCTTTTTTATAAAATATTTCCATCATCTTTAATTAGAGTTGATTAAAAAGGTTTTTCTGATCATAATCTTTTACATATGTAATTTCTTTCTTTTTGTTCATCTGGATTATTAATCTGCATGTCTTTTTTATTTCTTCCAATTTTAACTTTTGTTTTTAATTAAATAAGTAATTTGAAACAAAAATAACTTTCCTTGTACATTTTCAAAAAATAAATTATACTAACTTAAAAAGAAAATTAAATTGCATCTTTTAGCTAATCTTTTAAACGATCTTTAAATTTTGCTTTTTTTAAAAGCTTTTTTTTTAAATATTTCCAAATGCCAATATATTAGAACCATATGTATATAAAATGGTTATATATATATATATATATCTTTGAACATTTTAAGCTTTATATATATATATATATATATATATATATATATATATAAAGCTTAAAATGTTCAAAGATAGATAGATAGTCACTACTTAAATAATACCAATCCCAATCTATTGACAAGGCAATTTTCTTTAAACAATAAAGGTAGAAATTAGCCTTTATATATAGTCTAATATGTTTGTATAAATACTTAAAAATATTGCAATCATATTAGTCCATATATAAAAGTGTATTTCCTCCTTTATTGCTTAAAGAAAGTTGCCTTGACATCAGATTGAGATTGCAAATTTTAATGCCTATATATACATATTAGACAATATATAAAGTCAGATTTTTCACCTTTATAGTTTAAAGGAGTTTGCCCTGACAACATATTGAGATTGTTACTGACATTGGTATTATTCAAGTGTGGACTACTTTTTGTATTTACATAAACACCTATGTAGCCTTGAGAGTGCAGTTTGATAATTATAACTGTATTTTGAAAGTTATAATTGACTATTTGTTAATATAATTTCAAAACAGATTATTTTTATTAGTTTGGTGAAGTTCGTTTAAACTTTTTTGAATTAATTTCATTTTCTATAGTCAATTTGCAATCTTTAGTGTCTATATAAACATATTAAACCATAATACAAAAAATGGATTTTCAACTTTATAGTTTAAAAGAGGTTGCCTTGACAACAGATTGAGATTGTTAATTGTTATTGACGTTGTTATTATATAAGTGTTCACTGTTTTCTGAATTTATATTAACACCTATCTAGTCTTGAGTATTATTAGTTTATTGTGTAAGAGATAGATAGCATGCAGTTTGAAAATTATAATTGACTATTTCTTAATCTGCTTTCAAAACAGGTTATGTTTACTTGTTTAAACAAGATTTATTTAAACTTCATTGAATTAAAAGTTTCATTTTCGTTGTCAAATTGCAATCTTTAATATTTATATAAACATGGGACATTATTGGACTTTGTGAAGTTAGAAGAAAAGGTGAAGAGACAATTGATTTAAAAAGTGAACCTGTACTCTATTATAAAGGCAGAAATATTGGAAATACAAGTGGAGTAGGATTCATTATAAATAAAAAATGGAAGAACAACATTGTGGATATTGATGGTGTATCAGACAGAGTGGCAAGATTAGTTATACAACTTAATAACAGATACCAAATGCAGATAAGGTTTATGCCCCAACAAGTTCTCATAGTGATGAAGTAGTACAACATTTTTATATGGATGTACAAAAGGCTTTTGATCAGAGTAAACAACATTTTAAAATTGTTATGGGAGACTTTAATGCTAGAATTGGTAAACAAATGAAAGATGCAATTGCTATAGGTAATTTTGATTATGATGATAGAAATGAGAGAGGTCATAGACTTGTGGAGTTTGCAGAAAAAGAAAAACTTTCTATTATGAATTCTTTTTTTTTGAGAAAAATGTTAAAAGGAAGTGGACATGGAAGCATCCAAATGAAGATACAGCAGAATTGGATTATATTTTGACTAACAGAAAATACATAGTTGTAATGTTCTTAATAAATTTAACATAGGAAGTGATCATCAATTAGTAAGGTGTAAAATATGTGTTAATACAAAACTAGAGAGACAAAAATTATTAAGAAAAAAATATTTCCAGTTGATATTCCTAATCTGCAGAAACACTCTATGAATTTAAATTAGAACTTACAAATCGGTTTCAAGTATTAGTAGATTTTGAACATGATTCAGATTTGAATGAAATTAATAAGAAAATAATTAATACAATTTTAAAATCTGCTACAAAGATGGGTGGTAGAAAAAAGCAGCAATTGACCATTAAAATTTCTACTGAGACTAAATAATTTATGGAAAAAAAGAAGGTATATGATGATATACAAAAATGATGCATTAAAAAGAATTGAAGATGTCAAATTTCTATAAATTGGTGTGGAAAAGAGTTGAAAATGATATAAGAAAGTATAACTGTGAACTAGCAAGGAAAGCTGTAGAAGACAATAAAAGTCTCAAGTGTGAAAAACAACATTTTGGTATTGGTAAAAATTTATATCTGCAATAAGGAAAAAAGATGGAACTATTATTAAAAAGAGAGATGACATCATGAAATGGATAGAAGACTTCTATCTATAATTATATAGTAATAAAAAACAAGTACCTCCTATATCTATTATATCTTCCGAATTGTCCAGAATTTTAAATAAAGAAGTGAGACATGTAATTAAATTTATGAAGAAAGGAAAGGCTCCAGGTAATGATGGAATTATAGTTGATATATTAAAAGAAGCAGGTAAAGAAATAGAATTTTTTTAGCAAAGTTATATACCGATGTACTAGATGATTAGAAGAATGCAGTATTAATATTAATATTTTAGAAATGTTATAAAGAAGACATTAGAAATTACAGACCTATCAGCCTTTTATCAGTTTTATTAAAAAAATTTACCAAGATAATTACAACTCGTCTACAGAAAACTTTGGATTTTCACCAACCAAGAGAACAAGCTCGATTTAAAAGTGGTTTTAGTAAAATTGATCATATCCAGATATTGAGTGAATTTATAAAAAGGACAAATGAATGTGAGTTGCCATTATTCTTTGGATTTGTAGATTATAAAAAGGCATTTGATTCTATAAACATTTCTTCAGTGATTAAACCATTGGATCATCAATGTATAGACCCAGGATATTGTCATATTTTAAAGTATATTCAGAAAAATGCAACAGCAACAATTAGATTACATAATGATACTAAGAAAGTCAATATTGAGAAGGGTGTAAGACAGAATGACACCATATATCCAAAACTTTTTACAGCAGTGCTACAAGAAGTATTTTGTGGATTAAAATGGGAATCTAAAGGAGTGAAAATAAATGGAGATTATTAAAGTCATTTAAATTTTTCAGATGATGTAGTTGTTTTTGCAAATAATGCTTTATAGCTTCAGGAAATATTGCAGGGAGTTATCAGATAAAAGTAGAAAAGTAAAATTAAAGATAAATGTAAAGATTAAAGTAATGTTCAATGGATTTTCTCAAAATATGAAAATAAAGATTGATTATGATGAGTTAGAAATGGTTAATAGCTACAAATATCTTGGTCAGATTATTAATACAGATGGAAACATAATGGATGAAATTAATCATAGAATTAAACTTTGTTGGAGTGCTTTTGGTAGAAATAACTTGATACTAAAAGGAAATATGCCTAGGTGTTTGAAAAGAAAGGTTTTTAATAAATGTGTTTTGCCAATTCTTACTTATGGATCTGAGACTTGGTTACTTAATAGAAAAGCTATACAGAGACTTCAGACCACTCAAAAAAGTATAGAGTGATGCATGTTAGGAGTAACAAGAAGAGATTGAAAACACAATACATGGGTAAGAAAACAAACAGATGTTATTGATCTCATTGAAATAATTAAAAGACTGAAGTGGAGTTGGGCTGGACATATTTCTAGAAGAGATGATAATAGATGGACAATTGAAATCTTAAACTGGATTCCAAGAGATTTTAAAAGACCCAGAAAGAGACCACATGTGAGATGGATGGATGAAATAAGAAAGTGTGCAAGCATGATGTGGAGAAGAGAAGCTAAAGGTAAGAGAAGATGGTTTGAACTTGGTGAGATGTTCATCCTGCAGAGGATTGATAATGGTTGATGACAATGATGATATAAAGGTGTATTTCTATCTTTGTTGTTAAAAAGAGGTTGCCTTGACAACAGACTGAGATGTTGATTGTTATTGATACTAGTGCTGTTTAAGTATTGACTATTTTTTTATTTATATATAAGAACAAGTTATAGTATATGTACATACCCTAGATAATATGTAATAAAATAAATTCTACAAGAATATGTAAATAATTGTCAACTATTGCAGACATAAATTTGGGGATAAAACAATATCTATTATTTTTCTAAGCCAGGCTTTCAATAATATGTATATTTGCCAAAGTTATACCATATCGAAAAAGATACATCGTATTGAATGCATTGCTTATCAAAGTAATAAATATTGTTTTATACCAAAATTTATTACTACAATATTTGATATTTAACTACATACTATTGTAGAATTTGTTTTATTTATGTTTAAATTACATTTAAAATGTAAGTAATAGTTTGGAGGCAATATGAAAATTATAATTGCAGTTTGTAATGTTATAATTGACAATTGATTAGTCTGCATTCAAAACTGGATATAGTTACCTATTTAAGGAATTTTATTTACACTTCTTTGTATCAATAATTTCCATCTCTCTGGTTAAGTTGCAATCTTTAGGGCCTATATAAATATATTGTACTATAAATAAAGATGTGATTCCACCTTTATTGTTAAAAACAGTTTGCCTTATTAATATTAGGATTGTCTAAGAGTTGAATAACAGAAATAAAAAAATTATAATCATGTAGATATTTTTTTACCTTTTGATGTTGGCAGTCAAAAGTTATTTCTGTTGATATGGATATAATTTCCTTATGTCTAGTCTTTATTGTAATAACAATCCATGAAAATATCTAATTCATTATATATATGATATTGTCTGACATTGTGTATAATCAATATTTTTATCATACCTGCCATCAACTGGATAATGAATATTATTATAACATGAATAACGGTTCAACCAATAAAAAATAGGAACAAACAGGTTTAAAATATAAAAGTGATAATGAGATGATAGTAGATAAAAAATCAACATAGAATCAAAATATATTTAAATTAATGAGCTTTAAATAATTTTCTAAATAGTCGACGATTTGTGTGCTTCATAATATTTGTTAATACAATCTGGTTTCTTAAAGATCTTAATGCTTTCTTTGAATTTTCTTTGGCGAAGAGTACCACATATGGATATGCTTCTGGTATTAAACATCTGTGTTAGGAACATTCTTCATAGGGTTTGGAGAGTGCTGTTGATGCAGAGAACTCTTTTATTGCATTAGCGTCTACATCTTTCCTAGCACTAATAAGTTGTTTACTCATAGCCATATAAGAGGCTTCAAATAGTTGCTGATATGTATATTGTTTTTTTTAACAACTATTATTCTATGATCTCCCTATAGTTTAAATTTTTTCTGTTCTTGTTATCTATTGGTGAAAACTTTGATCTGTTTAAGAATCCCTGCCAGAAGTTTGCCAGGCATTTTATTTTAAATAATCCATTTTCAGGGCCAAAGTATTTGTTTACACTTTTTAAAATTATTTTCTCAAACATGTGTAGCTTATTAACTTATAAAAAATATTAACAAATGTATTCTAAATTGTATGTTAATTTTTTAAAAAGGTTAATACATTTTTCGATAAATTCCATTCACAACATAATATCCAAATGTTCATATATGGAGAACACTTCCAGGTCACAAACAGTGAACACATCGCTAAAATGATCATGATTTTTTTTGTTCTATCATTTTCGAAAATATGATTATAATTTGGAATCTTTCATTGACAGAACAAGATGCAGTAGAATATTCTCAATATTAAGGGATAGTAGCTGCCCCATAAGTGATGTTTATCTCCCAACATGAATAACCATATTTGTTATAGTTTGCTTAATCATATTTTTTACTGCCTTTACATCAAAAAGAGTTTTAATTACTACCCCTTTGGATTTTTGTGTTAATTTATAATTTTAATAAATAAAAACAAGTAAATACTGAATATGATAATTGAGAGTCAGCATATTGTTTATACTATGTGTTGGAAGCCCTGGAAAATGGATTATTTAAAATAAAACACCTGGCAAGAATTCAGCAGAAATTCTATATATTTGTTATAGTTTGCTTAATCATATTTTTTACTGCCTTTACATCAAAAAGAGTTTTAATTACTACCCCTTTGGATTTTTGTGTTAATTTATAATTTTAATAAATAAAAACAAGTAAATACTGAATATGATAATTGAGAGTCAGCATATTGTTTATACTATGTGTTGGAAGCCCTGGAAAATGGATTATTTAAAATAAAACACCTGGCAAGAATTCAGCAGAAATTCTATATATGTACCTAACATTTATTACTAAGTGATGACAGGCAAAATACAGATGACTCATAAATCCAGATAATGTCATTTATATTAATAATTTTTTATTAGTCATTCATTAGATGAGAGATTATCCAATAATGAATAATATTTCTGTAATACAATTTTCACTACACCATTCTCATTCAAGGTTGGGGATATTTGCTATCCACTTTTGATTCTTCATGGAGAGATGTAATCATAAACATATGACCAAAGATATGTGAAAAGACTTATGATCCCTATGATGCTGAACCAGCATTTATCAGTTGGCCTAAACCACAGTCTCTTATGTATATCTTTATTATTGTTCAATAGATAGATAGATAGATAGATAGATAGATAGATAGATAGATAGATAGATAGATAGATAGATAGATAGATAGATAGATAGATAGATAGATGGATGGATGGATGGATAGATGGATAGATGGATAGATGGATAGATAGATAGATAGATAGATAGATAGATAGATAGATAGATAGATAGATAGATAGATAGATAGATAGATAGATAGATAGATAGATAGATAGGTAGGTAGGTAGGTAGGTAGGTAGATAGATAGATAGATAGATAGATAGATAGATAGATAGATAGATAGATAGATAGATAGATAGATAGATAGATAGATAGATAGATAGATAGATAGATAGATAGATAGATAGATAGATAGATAGATAGATAGATTACTACAGTTTAATTGGTGTGTCAAATGAGCTGCTCTTGCAACTTTGACATAAATCACTTAATGAAAATATATTAATATTTTTATTACACTTTTATTAGACTAGAGATTATCCGTTAATGAATATTAGGTAATCTCTAAACTAATGAATGACTAATAAAAATTATTAATATATTTTCATTAAATAATTTGTGACAAAGTTGTGAGGGCATCTTGTTTGACACTTATCAATTAAATTATAATAATTTGCTATATATATATTGTAACACTAGCAAGAGATATATGTTATAAAACCTACATACATCTGCATTACATGTTTCATAATGTTAAAAAAATATATATAATTAAATTTAGTTGAAAGAATAGGTAATAAATAACTATTTTAAGTAGTTTTTAAATGTAGTTTTGTAAAAATAAAAAAGATTGCTTTATATTTTATTTTAAAAAAAAAATAAAGCTTTTACTGAAAATGGGGTAGGAAAAAGAATTAAAAATAAAGATTTAAAAACTTCTCCTTTTTATAAATTTTTACAAATTAAAATAAGTAAATGTTAAAACAGAATATAAATTGATCAGTAAAAGCTTTGGAATGCAATTAAGTTGCAAGATTACTGGTTGATAATAAAATTGAAATTAATAATTGAAATAACTACAAACTATGTAAATTATCAATAAGATAGTAGATTAATCTAAGAAAAATATTAGATAAAATGTAAATTGTAATTAATAACAGATTTAAGTTATTATCAAAATTTTAAAATAATGATGAGTTAATTAAAACAATGAGAGAGGAAGAGTATAAAAAGTTGAGCTGCTATTATTATTTAGTTTGGATTATTATTTAGTTCAGACAGAATGCAGACCCAGAGTTTTTCCTTGATAATGTAAACAACTAGAGATATATTCAGAAACTGTAAACACAATAGTAAGCCAGTCAATTGCTGCTGTAGTTAACCTCAATGCAGAAGCTGCAGAGGAGTGTTTGACAACTTCAGGTCCCAATGTACTCTGCTAAAATCAACTGTACTCACTTGGAGCCAATGCCCAGAACAAATGTCTAAGCCCTAAAAAAGATGCTTTTACATACTTTCCATCTCTTGCATTGTTGAGTCAAAAAATTAAGACAAGTCCTGGAACCATTGATGGAACCAAAAGCCCAACTGGTTGGAAAATACACACAAATGAAAACCATAGTAAAGATACTTAACTAAATAGACACTTGATTTTAAATGAAATGAACTTTAATGAAGGATTATTATAACTATACCCTAAAGTCATCATTTATATTTTCTGATATAAAAATTTATTATGTTATATTATGTTGAATATATGTGTGTAAATAAATATTAACATTTGCTTAAATATTATTTGGTCTATTCTCTCTTGTCACTGTGTCATCATTAATTTAAAGTTATAAATGGTAGAGTTAAGTTAAATGTGCTGGACCCTGATACCGAGTATGAGCTAGCTTGGGATATTTTCAAGAACTTGACTGTGTGCCTGTCATCTGAAGCATGCTGACTATATAACATATGATTGGTGTTTGAGTTTGATTCTCAAAACAAATAAAATGCTTTTGATGGCAGGTGTTTGATTCCAGCAGTTGAGGTGGGCCACAGTCAGGAAATGTGATCATGTTATGCTCTGTATAGCTTGATCTGGCTGTGGGTATCATTGATGGCTATGCTGTCAATGGAATTCTCCCCTCTGTTTGAAGGGCTCCTCTGTTCCCATAGCATTAAATCCAAAAGATAAAAGGTTATACGTTAAAAGAAATTTAAACCTAGCAAGAATAAACTAATTACAGGGGACCTGGTTCATATATATATGACAAGAATAAAGATAGGTGTAAGTGATTGTGGTCTAGACTAACTGATGAGTGCTGTTTCAGCACAAAATGTCATCTTGGGGATCAGATATTTTTCAAGTCTTTGATCATATACTTATGATTGCATACCTCCACAAGGTGCAAAATGGGAAGAAAACATTCCCTATTTTGTATGACAGTGGTGTAGTGAAAATTACACTACAGAAATAATCGGTAGTCTATCGAATGACTAATAAAAATTATTAATATATTTTTGTTAATGATTTGTGACAAAGTTGTGAGGGCAACATGTTTGACACATCAATTAAAACTGTAGTAATTTATCTATATATGTACTAAACGATAATAAAGATATGTGTAAGAGACTGTAGTGTGGGCTAACTAATGAGTGTTAATTTAGCATAAAATGTGCATCTTGGGAATCATAGATATCCACATGTTTTGTTATATGTTTATGATTATATCTCTACACACTGTGTTAAGAGTGAATAGAAAACATTTTCTATCTTGCACAAGAGTGGTGTAATGAAAATTATATTACAGAAATTTTATTTTTATCGGATTATGCTATTTATATCTGGACCCTGTAAAAATCTTTTATTTAGTATATATACATTTATAGTGATGATGGATTGTTTATTTTTTTAACCTGTAATTACCAACCAATTATTGGATGATTTGTCTAGATTGTCTATATACTATTACTTGGGGGGGGGGGGGGTTAAAATCTTATTCATAAACAAAAATCATTTCAAAATCTTATCTAAATCCGAGCCAAGTTACTGTCTTGCGTTGTTAGCCGAGAGGTAGCGCAGCTGCCATGCAAGCAAGTAGTTGGTTGCAGACGGTTGTGGGTTCGCGTCCCGGCCGATGCTATGACATAAGGAAAAAAAAAGTTACGGATATGGCAGATTTTTGATTGCTATAATACTAAAAAATTATTTTACATATATATGTTGTGTATTAGATTTATATTAGTTTATTAAAATATCAATTTTATTATTTTGATGTTTTAAAAAGTCATTGAAAACTAATTATTGATCACTTTTTTTTGAGCAATCACTGAAGCATATTTTTATAATTATTATTTAATTAGTAAGCGTCGTTTATTTTTCCGCTATTTAAAAAAATATACGTACATCTTAAAGTGAATATATACACTTCTTGATCACTGCAGCAGTATGTTTATTAATACTGCAATCCGATTTAACATATATCCTCACTTGCATATATATATATGCGTTATGTGTGTGTAATAAATATATAATTGAAACACACAGGCTTATATACCTATGTTTATATATGTAATATATAAGGTATATGAGCACAGACTTTCACGCAACCCACCACTCTCCACACTATCTTATAATATTGATGCACTTGAACACATATGTTGAAAAGATAAATAATCACCAATAGACGTATTTCATGCTAAACCAGCAATCATCAGTTGGTCCAGATTACCATCTCCACACATATATGCTATAAGTGCTCAGATATATATTAAGATAGCCAAACCTCATACTGTCCTCAGCAATCATCAGTTGGTCCAGATTACCATCTCCACACATATATGCTATAAGTGCTCAGATATATATTAAGATAGCCAAACCTATTGAGGTTTGGCTATCTTAATATATATCTGAGCACTTATGTGTGGAGATAGTAATCTGGACCAACTGATGATTGCTGGTTTAGCTTGAAATATGTCTATTGGTGATTATTTATCTTTTCAACATATGTGTTCAAATGCATCAATATTATAAGATAGTGTGGAGAGTGGTGAGTTGTGTGAAAGTCTGTGCTCATATACCTATATATTATATAAATATATATATATATATGTAAATAGCATATAAATATATATGTAAATACTGTTGATTATAATAATAATAATAATAATAATAATAAATGTCGTTTTAATTTCTCCTTATTTGTAATAATAAAAATACTTAATTGTAAATTATTAGAGAAAAAATATATAGTTAATAATAAATTTGGCTGAACGTTTTCGAGGAACCGTGCCTCATACTCATAGCCTTTGTGAAAATGTACTTAATATATGTAAATGAGAATATTCAAATGAGTTACTGTTACGTAGCCCATTTTTTCGAGATGTCGAAGCACGTGTCTCTTCTGTTGATTGCATGGATGTCTCTGTTAATGTAGAATGCCTCCTTTATTTTTCTCCTGTAGTCGTTTGGTTCTGAGCATAAAATAACAGGGTTAGCGGGAATGAAATTGTGCCCTGATTGTTTAGTATGTTCAAAAAATGCAGAAGATGTACTGCTGTTCGTTTGGGCTCTGTTGAAGGTGTACCGATGTTGAGCCAATCTGGTGTTAATTCTCTAATAATTTACAATTAAGTATTTTTAATAATAATAATAATAATAATAATAATAATAATAATAATAATAATAATAATAATAATAATAATAATAATAATAATAATAATAATAATAATAATAATAATAATAATAATAATAATAATAATAATAATCATGACTTGTGATAATAATAATAATAATAATGATTATAATACTAATAATAATAATAATAATAATAATAATAATAATAATAATAATAATAATAATAATAATAATAATAATAATAATAATAAATGGGTAAAAAATGAGAAAAAAATTGCGCTAAAATTAATTTTTTGATAACTTTACAAACTAAAATATAAACCACAAATATATCCAAATACAGAAATTACTAATTATAAATAATAACGTAGCTCAAATCAAGGCACATGCGCTTTACAGATGGAACACTATTTAAACTGAATACTCTCCTTTCCAAACACAAGATAAAGTCTTCTTAAAATGCAATTTTCTGTTTTCTTGATATTTTATGAGTTTGTTTATTAATTTTTCTTTGCCATATCTTTCCAATGAGAATGTCTTTAAGGTAATCTTTATGTTATAGACAGTGTCTGGCTGTCTGATAAAGTTCATCAAACACTCTTTTAGGAAGTTCTGCATTGTTTATTCATTTTTTATTTCTACTCCAACGAAACTGTGGTTTTACAAGCTGTGGGTTGTGAGTTGAAGATTTATATTTATTGATATTATGATCTTGTCATGGTATTTTTTAAATTCTTACAAAGCATTCTTAAATGAAGCTTGTTTAATAATGCATTTATATTGCCCCTATAAAGTATCCAATTCTCACTTCCACACAAATGCATTTTTGTAATAAAAATTCAATAATATTGCCTAATTAAACTTTTAGTTACAAAAAATAAAACCCAAGAAACATTTTCCCTACATATAAATATAGTGGAATAAGCAATATGCTTTATTCTATTCAATTTTAAAGTTGTCATAATAAATAAAAGTCACCTTATTAAACAGTGAAGAGAAAAATAGCAGCTTCATGCTCCCAAATCAAGATGCTTCAGATTGGCCTATATAAATGGAAAGTTGGGGTAAAGATAAGACAACTGCCTTTATCTTTGTAAAAGTCGCTATCTTGAGTGAGGTTTGAGAAGTTTTTCTATTGGCAAATAAAGATATTGTTTGACTATTATAAACATTCAAGGTGCATATTATAAAGCTTAAAGTCTGTCTCTAAAGTATTTGCTTATTAATCAATATAACATTCTCAATTCTGATTTCATGTTTGAAAATAGTTAGATATTATTCATATAAGCAAGACTGCAAGACCATAGGTATATATTCATTTTGTTTTATATATAGTATATATTTATATTCATAAAAAGTATTAATGTATATGTTATGAATAATAAAAAAGGATTGTTTTGAGCATCTTTGTAAAGACCTAAAATTTCTAACCACCATTTTCATTATAATATAATTCTGGTAAAGCTAATTATATTTAGACAATAGACATTAATTGTTGCTACAGTGATGAATAAATAAACATCTGTTTTCACACACGCATCTCATAATCATAATGCTATTTCTTACCATTGACGTTTAAGCTTGGAAAAGCCCAGTAAGGAAAGTTTAACAATGATTGTTGTAACAAATATATCAGTAAGAATAAGAAATCTAATAACAAAGATATCAATAAAATAAGATTATATTTATTTATATAATCTTATTTTATTGATATCTTTGTTGTTATATAGTCAAGCATTGGTGGTCGAGAAGTCAGCGACAGCTGCTTTACAAGCAATTGTCTGGGTTAGGGGTTCTCTTCCTGGCTGATGCTATCACACATGAGTAAAATAAAATTATATAAAAATTTAATTGCATGTATAATAGATTGTATGAATTATATCAATATGGCAATTTCAAAATATGTACTCTTTATATAGACTTTAAACATAGTTACTATTTAAATAGATTTTCTGGTATATGGATGTGACACATGGCACTGGACACAGAAACATAATTGAATAAAATAAATATTTATCTAATGCTTAGCATGCGTTCAACATTTCTGTCACATTATTATAATTATAGCAATGAATAAATAAATTGTGGGCTGAAGATATATAATTGTATGTAAATAAATCTAAGTGCCTCATTTTCTAGAAAAGGGGGAAGCAGGACTTTTTTTATGGCATTGGCGGGGTTAGCGATATGCCAAGCCTTCTTTGTTTTACATTTTGCATCATTCTTTTCTGTACATACAATACCAGTTACAACTGAAACACACAGGCTTATTATATACCTGTGTCTGTATATGTAATATATAGGGAATATAAGCACAGACTTTCACACAACCCACTACTCTCTACACGATCTTATAACACTGATACACTTGAACACATATATGTTGAAAAGATAAATAATTCACCAATAGACGTATTTCCTGCTAAACCAGCAACCATCAGTTGGTCCAGATTATCATCTCTACACATATATGCCATAAGTGCTCAGATATATTGAAACAGTAAGATTTGTATTTGAATCTTAAGTTTCACCTTTTTCTATCGTCTCTCACTCACCGGTCTATCCTACCCAAATTTAAACTTTTTTGTATCGAATCATGTGTGTAGCAATATTAAATATGTATAGATATATGTAGAAATTACCATAAACATGCACACATTTCAATCTCAAATTTAGGGAAATAAATAAAGATAAATAATATGATTTAGATTTCTTCTTTTAGTTATATAATTTTGTATAATTTTAATCATTTATTTTGGATTATAAAGTTCATTATTTATTGCTTTGTTTAAATTTCATTTAATAATAATTTTGGAAATCTGATGTAATATTTAATTAAAAGTAAAAATAATCATATGTTCTCTTTTTGTCTTTGAAATTTTAAAAGCATCGGTCGGTGAGAGATAATAGATTAATTAAAAAGAAAAATTCCCTAAAATGTAATTATAAAAATTCAATGTAAAATCTAAATGTAAACAATAGACCGGAAGCTTTCTCTATATTTAAACTAACAAAAATGCATTGATTATCCTCAGGGCAGATTAAATGGAATCTAAAAATACACTAACAAAAATGTAAAAGATAAGATCTAAGAAAGGAGGCCATTTTAGACTTTCTAGGGACTTTCACTTTAACTTTAGTTGTGCTCTCAATCAATTGAGAGTCTCCAAGATCTTAAATTAATTTTACCTGCCACGGTATGATCGAGTAAAAGCACCCAGACTATTCTCCATCTGGAGATGGCCTATCGGATGCCAAACCTTCCATTGCCCTTCATAAATTCAACCACAAAGATCTGCTGCCTAAAATAATTTGAAAGCTGCTGTTGTTAAATTACACGAATTATCTAAATGCTGTAAAGAACTGCTAATGCTAGAATCATGAACAATTTGCTACTGATCACAGAATCGAAAAACTTCTCATAAACAGGTACCTGTGTCCAAATTCTCTAGAGTACTCTACTAATATCATGCTATAGCTCATTCTTTATATTACTTATAAACTGTAAAATTCTCATTTGTAAAATTATAAATTTAATAATTAATTTAATATGTAAACTTATTTAATAATCTAGCCTACCTAACTCTATCTTTCTTGGGTACATATTTCTAAAATCTACATTTTATCATATAATTATCACATGCTCATAATTTTCTAATTGCTTGAAACAGTGGATGCGTGTCAAATTTTCATTAATATTTACTTTCATAAATAATATTTTCATATAAATCAGCACGCATTCAATGCTTCTTTTATTGTAATGCAAAGGTCTACTGCTTAGCAAATGGCTGCCGTATTAGTGTAATAATCACCCAGTTTATATATTGTTTTACATTTTATTAAATCTTGATTAATAATTCCATAAAATTGCATATCTTTGAGAGTCACAAACATTCATTATTAACTGTTGATAGTGTAGGACTGAGTTATAAAATATATTTAAATCTCACAGAATCATCTATACATTATACACCTATTACGTTTTAGAGATGCAATTACCCATTACGAGCCTTGAATATTCCGGATTCTATAGGATTGAAATTAACCCCAGTCATCCTACACAAGCTGACAAATGAAGGTCTTGTAGGGCTTGATGAAAGTCACACAGCCAATGTGCAATTGTGGCATAAACCGCTTGTCCCTGGTTACGCTTATGTGACACCTTACCTCCTTGGGCTGATGGCAAATGCCAGCCCGTCATTCTTATAAACTCATTCACGGCTTTGCAGTTTCAATATACTGCCATTCCATATCGCCTTTCTAGCATACCACATGTTTTCTTTTATTAACTTTATATTCTATGTATAACTCTGTCCTGGCATTATTGACAATCCACTCTCAAATAAATGTTTGCCCTTAGTTATTAATAAATATCTTTAATTAAATAAATATATGTCCATCACTACTATTATGAATCTTGTTTAGACTCTTGCATTGCAAAGGTATAAATCCTTAAAGGCATGCCTTAGAAATACTTGCTCGAGAATTTTAGGTAGCTAGATTATGTCATCAAATAAATGTATTTCTTAAATAACAGTATCGGAAAATTTTGTTACTCAACTTAAATACTAACAAATATTATTAGTAAATGATTGATTATTAAAATGTTTCAATAAATAATTTCAAACTATACATCTGCCATTACTCCTTTATTTATTTATTCGATAACCATTATATATAATATTTCCTCGATTTTGTAAATATAAGTGTTTAATTAATATTAGTGTTATTATTGGCTAACTCGAAAATAACATCATGAATCTCTTGCAACATCCCTGACCACCGTGCCTATGTCGCATCAGATGCATTGTTTCATAGATTGTATTGTGGAACTGATAAACTATGTTCAAACTTAGTACTATGGGTGGCTTCGCTACCTAGATGGTGCTGCAGTTCTGTGTGATGGTTGAATTCTGCACGATGTTCATGAATTACATGTTTCTTGACCGTTCTATATATACAAGTTTGTTTTTTGATAAAAATGAAAAAATAAATCAAGTGAAATAATGTGGGTCGAGTTAATGAAAGGACAGAAGGCATAATAACAAATTTAAGGAAAGCAGGGATGTGTGTGTAATTTAAGAAGGAATGAAAATACTCGGATCTAATGAAATATATATATATATGTCAAAAAAAAGTAATCAGTCGCTAAATGAGAAAGCAAGTAGCAGTAAATATTTTATTAAAGCACCATTATATATATCATAAACAGCAGAGGCTTGTTATATATGTTATCAGTAAATATTTTATTAAAGTGCTATTATATATATAGACAGCAGTGGATTATTATACGCGTTAACAGTAGTTCATTATAATATATATGTTAAACGCAACTATATAGAAAATATAGATATAGGGCAATGTAGAGTAGGTGAGGGCAGTGAAAGAGTGTGATAGGACCAAGATACCGGTGGGAAATAGTTAATGCTCAATAAAGAAAAATAAATAAATAATATTAAGAAAATGGAAGCAGAAAATAATAATATAGAGCAAGTAGATTTATCTAAAGCTTATGGAGGGTCAATGGGCTTTAATTTAAAGTTGCTTGAAATACTTAGACAGAATAGAGAAGAAATGAGGAAAATTTATGAGGAAGAAGTGAGAAGAAGAGATGAAGAATCAAAAAAGAGACAGGAAAAAGAAAAGATAAGAGCTAAGGAGTATCAGGGAATTCAAAAATTTTGTCTTGAGAGAGTTAGGAATTATAGCAAAGGAATATAGAATAACCCAAGTCAATAAAGAGAAGGACAATATAAAGACAAGGGAAGTTAGACCTTAAAGCTACTTAGGAAAGATTATTCAGATAAAAATCTGTAGAGGAGAGACAGGAGAAAATCCTCAAACCAACTTAGAGAGCTTACAAAGTTTCTTTCAAGTGCATAAGGCAGCAGCAGGTGAACAGATAGCTATTGCCAGTTACCATTTACAGGGCTATGCCAAAGACTGGTGGATATATGGTGAAATGGAAGCTTAAAACTATAGAGAAGTACAAAGATGCATTAATGAAACATTATTGGAGTGACGAGCACCAATATGGTATCTACAACATGCTCTGTCATGAAAAATACGGAGCAATATCCCGAGAAACCCAAGCTCAGTTTTTCCTCTGCCAAGAGAACTGATTTAAATCTCTCACAATGTTCACATTGGCAGATACACATATCATTAGAACAATTCAACAAAATATACCATTAACTACCCAAAAGCTGATGATCGGAAGTTGTATCAAAGAAATCGAAGAGATGGGAGAATTTCTTGCGGCTTTAGATGATAGCCATTGGCCTAAAAGATTAGTAGATCATGAATGGAAGCAGGAGACCAGACAACAGAAATCAGCAACTATTAGCAATCATAGTAAGAAAGAAAGAAACCAAATGGCAATTCGATCAAGCGGGACTTCAGTAAGAGATTTCTAGTACCAGCATCCACCTTGCCAGCAGCTGAAAGTAGTGGAGATGACTAACCTAACGTCAGTTATCCAGGAAGAGGATCACCCTTGGGGACTTCAGATTGGCCCATGCCCAATTATTAATACCAAGAATCAGGGCCTCAGTTGCACAAATTCTTCTTGACACAGGCAGACATATTTCCAGTGTTTCTAGAGATTGGTTAACAAATTACAAAAAACATGGACTCACACCCGGGCACCCTGCTTGCCTGATCCAAATGAAGCTGGCTGATGGGAGGATGACCAGAACTGAAAACTATCAAGTCTGGTTGGAAATATTTATAGGAGAAGCCAATGCAGGACATGCCTTCTTAGTGATCAAAGGACTAATTCAGGATGTGATAATTGGGTCCGACTTCTTAACCCAACATGAATGTATCCTGGACTATAAAAAAAGATACTAACTTTCCAGCAGAAGCAGATTAGTTTTGATACTAATAAACAAATTGAAGAAATCCAATTAAGATGTCTGGAGGCTATTCCTGATGAGGATATCCAAGAGAAAATTATGGGATCATCGTTAAACAAGGTAGAGGATCGATTCCAGTTACAACAATTACTTATGGAAAATCGTACAATATTTTCTCAGGTCCCAGGTGAAATTAGTGATTACGTCCATCGGATACGAGTAAAAGAAGAGACACATTTCCAGACCCACACATACCCTATCCCATTTCAGTATCAGGAAGAGGTGAATGCCCAAATTAAGCAGATGATTGACTGGGGTGTAATTGAAAAGGGGTCATCACCCTATAATAACCCGTTGGTCATGGTCAAAAAGAAAGATGGAACCATACGATTGTGTCTAGATGCTAGGACATTAAACAACATTACTATACCTGAGTGAGACATCCCACCACCCATCCAAGAAACGTTTATCAAGTTGACTGCTAAGAATATTTTCTCTACCCTTGACCTAACTTCCAGTTACTGGCAAATGGCTCTCCACCCCCAGGATTGAAAATATACCGTGTTCCAATACAATGGGCAAACCCACATGTTTAAGAGAGTACCCTTTGGGCTGATAAATAGCGGGGCTGGCCTCATGAGGTGTTTGGACCAAGTATTGTCAGAAAAGTTAAAGAAAAAATTGGTATGTTATGTAGATGATGTAGTAGTTGTGTCAAGAGACATTGCAGAACATCTGGAAGATTTAAAACAATTTTTCGATGAGTGCACCCAGAAAAATATAACTGTTAATTTTAAAAAAAGTTTTTTCACGTTGAGGGAGATTTCCTTTTTAGGCCATATTGTAAATGGTCAAGGAATTAGGGCTCACCCTGACAAGGTCGCAGCCATTGAAAATTTCCCTAGGCCAACGAACCGAAAACAAGTTCGATCATTTCTGGGTCTTTGCAATTACTATCACAAGTTTTACCCCCATTTTGCCAAAGATACATCATCCCTAGTAGAATTGATAAGACCCCACCACTGATGGGAATGGACAAATACCCATGAAGAAGACTTCAGTCGAGTAAAGAGAAGATTTTTAGAGACTGTGATGTTACACTACCCAGATTTTACCTGTCCCTTTTATTTGCAGACTGATAGTAGTCAGAAAGGATTGGGCGTGGTTCTATTTCAAGTCAACCAAGAAGGCCAACACCAAATACTATATTTTAGCAGCCGTACTCTGAAAGGAGCTGAAAAGAACTACACAGTGACGGAACAAGAGACACTAGCAATCATGTGGTCATGTAATAAGTTCAAGCAGATGCTCCTGGGTTCAGAAGTGATTATCATTACTGACCACCAGTGTCTCAAATTCCTAAATAAAAGTTACCTGAACAATGACCGCCTCATCAGATGGAGTCTTTCACTTCAAAGATTTCATTATAAAGTCGTCTACTGCCCTGGGCCTGAAAATGCAGTGGCCAATATATTAAGTCAACACCCTATAGAACTGGAGCCACACAACCCCATAATAAGTGATCAGCCATTGGTTATTGCAGCAATGGTACTGGACCAGGAGATGGAACACAAGTTAAGGAACCTTCAACATTGGCAAGAGCAACAACCGCTATACAAAAAGCTTATCCAAATTGTACAACAGCAAGGAAATCCAATACAAGGCTGCACAACACCTCGAGGAAAGAAGCTATACCGGATAAGAAATGGGTTGCTGCAGCAGCAGATTGTGGGAGATAAAATTTACTGGAAAATCTTGGTACCACCTGACCTCAGAAACCGTCTCATCATGTATATGCATGGCTTAGTAGGGCACTATGGCCCCAGAAAAACAGAAGAAGCTATAAGATGACAATTTCACTGGCCAAAACTATATGAAGATGTGATGGATACCCTCAAGAAATGTGCTATTTGTGCAAGAGATAAACCACCAAATAAAAACTTTAGTGGAGTAGGTGCCTCTATCATCCCGTCCGCACCAAATGAAATACTTGCGATCGATCACTATGGCCCATTGCCATCCTACTGTAGATTCCGTTACTTACTTGTAAGTTATGATCTATTCTCAAAATATGCTTGGGCCTATCCTGTGATGTGAGCAGACTCCCATTGCACAATTTGAGTGTTACAAAAGTGTCAATTCGTCAAGATTGGAAAACCGATCACCATACTCTTGGACCACGGATCGGCCTTTACATCTCAAGAATGGAAGACTTGGTTGAGGCAGCAGAACGTTAAACATATTCTGACCTCAATTCAAAATCATCAGTCTAACCCATGTGAAAGGGTTATGAGGGAAGTAAACCAACTATTTAGGACCCATGTTAATCAAAATCACAGAGGCTGGGTAAATCAAACTGAAAAATTTTTTCAATATATCAATGGAACCATCAATGAGGCCACTGGCATGACACCAACGCATTTGCATTTTGGTAAAGCGGACTCATTACTGATCAAGATGCCATTACCCATGGATGAATGTGAAATCAATATTGAAACTGACAGAAGCAAGGCACACCGCTGCCTTATGGAAAGGGCAGAATGGAAATTACAAGCAGATTGGAGAAGCCAACATTTCCAGGTTGGGAACTATGTTTGGGTATGGAACTCTCAACAAAGCAACCGAGATAAAAGAGTATATAAAAAGTTCTTTCCTTTGTACCGGGGACCCTTTATAATTGACCACACATGTGGCCCGAATGCATATTTATTAAAAGATGGAGATACCATAAAAGGGACATATAATGCCCATAATCTCAAACCATGTAGATATTATCCACCTGACCCAGGGTTATAAAATATTTTAGCCTCTTAGGATGGTCATTACGTGTATATAAAATTAGTAAAATGAATTTGATAAATGAAATTTGGTAGAATGGAACCTATGTTAGTCAAATAGGGCTTTAGATAGAAAATTTTGTATATATATTATGTTAACTAATATTACTCTAAGAAATTTTTTATATATATATAATCAATTTAACCAATATTACTATGATTTCTAACCAGACATGGCCAAATTAGGCCATTTTAAATTAAACTATAAATTTTAGATCTGGGTATATAAATTATTCGTTGCTTCATGTAATCTCTGCTTTCTATATTTCTATATATATATCTGTAAAAAAAAAAAAAATTTTTTTCGTATTTAAATTATGTGATGTAGCAAAAATTTTTTTCTCTTTCCTTGCCTCCTTTGTTCTTCCTTAATTGTTCACGGGAAGTACGGGGAAATGAAACAGTAAGATTCGTATTCGAATCTTAAGTTTCACCTTTTTCTATCGTCTCTCACTCACCAGTCTATCCTACCCAAATTTAAACTTTTTGGTATCGAATTGTGTGTGTAGCAATATTAAAAATGTATAGATATATGTAGAATTCACCATAAACATGCACACATTTCAATCTCTTATTTAGGGCAATAAATAAAGATAAATAATATGATTTAGATTTCTTCTTTTAGTTATATAATTTTGTATAATTTTAAACATTTATTTTGGATTATAAAGTTCATTATTTATTGCTTTGTTTAAATTTCATTTAATAATAATTTTAGAAATCTGATGTAATATTTAATTAAAAGTAAAAATAATCATATGTGCAATAATCACCCAGTTTATATATTGTTTTACATTTTATTAAATCTTGATTAATAATTTCATAAAATTGCATTTCTTTGAGAGTCGCAAACGTTCATTATTCACTGTTGATAGTGTAGGGCCGAGTTGTAAAATATATCTAAATCTCACAGAATCATCTATACAATATACACGTGTTATGTTTTAGAGACACAATTACCCATTATGAGCCTTGAATATTCCAGATTCTATAGGGTTGAAATTACCCCCAGTTGTCCTACACAAGCTGACAAATGAATGTCCCGTAGGGCTTGACGAAAGTCATGCAGCCAACAAGCAATCGCGGCACAAACCGCTTGTCCCTGGTTATGCTTATGTGACACCTTACCTTTTTGGGCTGATGGCAAACGCCAGCCCATCATTCTTTTAAACTCATTCACGGCTTTGCAGTTTCAATATACTGCCATTCCATATCGCCTTTCTAGCGTACCACGTGTTTTCTTTTATTAACTTTATACTTTATGTATAACTCCATCCCTGCATTATTGACAATCCACTCTCAAATAAATGTTTGCCCCTAGTTATTAATAAATATCTTTAATTAAATAAATATATGTCTGTTGCTACTATTATGAATCTTATTTAGACTCTTGCATTGCAAAGGTATAAATCCCTAAAGGCATGCCTTAGAAATACTTGCTCGAGAATTTTAGGTAGCTAGATTACGTCATCAAATAAATGTATTTCTTAAATAACAGTATCGGAAAATTTCGTTACTCAACTTAAATACTAATTAATATTATTAGTAAATGATTGATTATTAAAATGTTTCAATAAATAATTTCAAACTATATGTCTGCCATTACTCCTTTATTTATTTATTTGATAACCATTATATATAATATTTCCTCGATTTTGTAAATATAAGTGTTTAATTAATATTAGTGTTATTATTGGCTAACTCAAAAATAAAATCTTGAATCTCTTGCAACATTCCTTACCACCATGCCTAGAGCAATGTTTACTAATGTCGCATCAGATGCATTGTTTTGTAGATTGTATTGTGGCACCGATAAACTATGTTCGAACTTAGTACTACGGGTGGCTTCGCTACCTAGATGGTGCTGCACTATGGTGGTCGAATTCTGCACTATGTTCTGTTTCCTGACCATTACAATATATTAAGATAGACAATCCTCATATGACTAAATTGGTTTTCATGTTAAAGAAATATGGATTTGTTGTCTTGACTGTTTTTGGCCCATTGGTGTAAATGTTGATACTGGAATAGTCTTGTCGAGACAGCGCACTGCAATTGGTTTGATTGCGAAGGATCTTGTATACAGTATGGGGAATAGGTTCAAGGGGCAATATATCTTTGGAAAAGTTGATCAAACAGTTGAGAGTAGTGGAGCTCCAAATGACTCTGAACACATTTTAATTCATACTCCGAGAAACGTTATATTTTAAATATGTGTGTATATATATTCATATTTCTTATAGTCAAAGGTTATATATATTTAGAGAGAGCGAAATTTAAATATAGAATCAATGCTTATGATAACAATAAAATTAATATCATTTAAAACAATATTTCAAAAATAAAATATGTTTTCTATAGAAGTCATTTTTTAATTAATAAATGCATTTTAGCTATTAACTGAAGGTATTATATTAAAATAGACAATGAAGATAAAATACGATCTATTTACTGCTTTTTGTATTAAGATTTTTAATCCGTTTAATCGTTTTATTGAAAAGCTGGATAAGAAATTGGATAAAAACTGTAAATGTTAAATTTGTTTTGATAAGTTACGTAAGTTCATATTTAAATGTTATAGTTTTGGAAAACTATTTGTATAATAAGGTATAAAATTTGATTGGATAAACGAAATTTTATTGTTCTGAATTGTGAAAATATTGTTTTTATTTGGATAACAGTCATTATTCGCTTGTAAAGCTTTTAGGTCGAGTTAAATGTACATTTGTATGTTGACGTATAAATTGACATGTAAATAAGATATGTATAAATATCTACTAGTTCACAAACTTAATAACTTCATAAAAAAGTTCGTTGCTTTTTTTACAGCGTTTTGGAAAGAAAAAAAAGTTGTTTTTTAGTTATTTATTGCATTTAACTATTATAAAAATAGGTTAAAGAGTAAAGCGTTGGTGGTCGAGTGATCAGCACAGCCGCCTTACAAGCAGTTCTCCCGGGTTCCTTCCCGGCAATGCTTTGACACATGAAAAAAAAAAGTAAGATAATAGCAAATTAAATATTTCAATAATTTCAAAAATTTTAAGCAAAACAACACATAATGCGTTAAATAAATTTATAATTACAACTTTAAATTATCATAATAGATTTTTAACTATAAGGTCTTTCCATTGACTCGTTGTAAATCGAAAGATTTCGCGAGTACTAATGTGAAATAGGAATTGTGGACTTAGTGAAGTATTGAATAGCTTCACGCTCTCAGATCTAACCGCTTCAGCTTCACTCTTTATATAGAAAGTAGGTTGAAGTAAAGAAGGGTTCTCTTTTCTTCCAAAGCATAAGCTTGTGGTAAAGACCTGTAGAGGTTCCCTACCTTCACATTTTCAAGAGCATGCCTTAGTAAATATTATAATGTCTAAATAAACTATTGCCAGAAAACCTAAAAGTTATCCACTATTGTTTTTGGGTAGTCAACTTTGCTAAACTAGTGCTAATGGTTAAAAAATCGGACAGTGAAAGAATGCCACAAATGTATGAGATATTCTGTTAAATGTTAGGCTGTGACATGATATATAAACCATATTTAAGTAATTTTGTTAATTCTTTGTTTTTATTAAAATTAAGATGACATATATATGAAAATTATTATAAAGGCAAATATAATTCGTCTTTCAATGTTCCATTATATTTGCACTGATGCTATCTATTTATTTTATTAATACATTTTATGGAAGAAAAAGGGGTCTTTAGATTACAAATCTATACTCAGAAGTAAATCATCCTAAATATAGAAGAAAAATTCTACACTATGATTATTTTCACTAAAAAGGAGATATCTCTAATATTATGATCATTATTTTTGTGATGTTGATTTGGATATATTTAAGATTTGTATTAAAAAATATAGTGTTTTTTTGTTAATATGATTAGCTGTAACACTTGTCACTTACCTCTTAAAGAAGAAGAGAATTTTGCATTGTGTATTTTTTTTTCATATGTCAAAGCATTGACCAGGAAGCGAACCCAGACCAGCTGCTTGGAAGGCTGCTATGCTAACCGCTAGGCCACCAATGCTTGACTTGTATAATATTTTTTGTCAAGGTTCTTATCATTTCCGTTATTCAGCTTTAAAAGAAACTACATATAGAAATATGAAGAACAATGTACTCTAGCCTTGTAGAGAACATTTATTTTATCTGTTTCTTCTAATATAAATGTGAAATCAATTAATGATGAAACTGAAGAAAATAAACATTTTGTTATTCCACATATTCTGAATACTATACTACTTTATGCTCAATGTCATTCTCTATCTCACCCTCTCATTACTATTTGAGATCTAACCATATTCGTTAAACACTTGACTTTGAAATGGCAAATGTTAATTCATTAAAACGTTAAGAAATAATACAAAATAATGCATGGTTTGATCCCAAAAATAGTTTGTTTAAATTATATAACCATGAAAACATTAAATATAATAATTTAATATAATATTTGCGATGGATGTCTTAGATGGAAATATTTAATGTGTGGAATTATCCATTTACTATTACTTAATTAGAAAGCACCTTGCAAGAACAATAGCAAATGAAAGTCATCTGCCCAGACCAAAAGTCAAAGTAAAACTGCCAGGAAGATTGCATCTCCCCTTTTGAATGCAATCAGCCTGACAGTGTACTTTAACTCTTGGCTTGGACAGTTGGCTTTTATTAACTACTGTTCTAAGTAAATGCTCTGTAATTAAGTAATTATAAATGGATAATTCCACACATTAAATATTTCCATATATATAAGCGATTTGAACACAGACCTTCAAGCTCACTTAAGTTGTCCACTCTATCTTATACAACTATTACACATGACCACATACATGTAAAAAAGATGAATGATCTCCAATGTACATATTTCATGCTGAACTAGCTCTCATCAGTTGGTCCACATCATCATCTTACATACACACACACACATATATATATATATATATATATAATGACTTACGGTTTATATTAAGATAGCAAATCTTTAAACTTTAATGGACAGACTTCAATCTATTCCACTGTCCAACACTTCAGCCATTCATACCATTGAAAATCTGATGATGGAATGCCCAAATTCCATGCTGATGTCACTATTATAGCCATGACCATGTTGACCTTAAGTCATTCTGACCCCTCATACATAGGATGTTGTACTTTTTAAGTACACAGAAAAGGGACAGGCAGGATACAGGCTCAATCTGTAATATTTGAAATACAGGCATACTTCATATACCTGGTATTTAATTATAATTATAGGGGGTGTGGTCATGTGTATCGATTGAATAAAATAGAGTTGATGACTGAAAAGATCTTGAAAATCTATGCTAAAATCGCCTGCTATTACAATTAAACAACAGGTATATGAAGTAAGCCTGTATTTCAAACTTTATAGATAGATAGATAGATAGATAGATAGATAGATAGATAGATAGATAGATAGATAGATAGATAGATAGATAGATAGATAGATAGATAGATAGATAGATAGATAGATAGATAGATAGATAGATAGATAGATAGATAGATAGATAGATAGATAGATAGATAGATAGATAGATAGATAGATAGATAGATAGATAGATAGATAGATAGATAGATAGATAGATAGATAGATAGATAGATAGATAGATAGATAGATAGATAGATAGATAGATAGATAGATAGATAGATAGATAGATAGATAGATAGATAGATAGATAGATAGATAGATAGATAGATAGATAGATAGATAGATAGATAGACAGACAGACAGACAGACAGACAGACAGACAGACAGACAGACAGACAGACAGATAAATATCTTTATAATTAATATGATTTAAAAATATTTACGTTTTCTTTCCAAAGTTCTTCAAATAAACCTCAATAAAAGAAAGTGAGATAAAGAGAATTGATGGTCCATTATTTGCTCCAAAAAAGTTTTGACGTGTGCTTTGGATTGAGAGTATTTTATTTACTTAATAAATCTATAGCGTGTGTATAAATATTGATGTATTACATAATATTAATCACTGATAATGTTTATATTTATATGTATGATTATGTTCTCAAAAATTCTAATTCTTCAAGTTATCAGGTTGGAATATATATATATAATGTTTTTTTCAAATCCAAATATTGCTTTTCTTTTTTTTTTTCAAACTTATACTAGCTTAAATAATTATGGATATACTTCATTTGAATTTTTTAAAATTGCTTTAAAGCTAGTGTAAATCATGTAAAAACATAATCATAAATTCAACAAAGACTATTAAAGTAGAGATGCATCAATAAACTATTAATGTTATAAGAATATATTTACATCATCATCAGTACTATTAACTATTTACAACATTGCAAAGCTAATGTAAATAGATAAAACACCAACAGTAATAGAAGATGAAGAATGAAGAGAATTACAATCTGAAAGAAAAAGATGAAGTAAAGAAAGAAGATGAAGAAGGAGAAAAAGAAAAAGAAATACAAAAAGATGATGAAGAAGAAGAGAAGAAAGAAAAGGAACAAGATGATAAAGAGAAAGATGAAGAATAAAAAGAGGAAAAAGAAAGAACAAAAATAAGATGAGACAAAGAGGAAAAACAGAAGAAAAAGTAAGATGACATAGACATGAAGAAAAGAAAGAACAAGAAATATAAAAAAAGGAAAAAAAGATAAAGAACAAGAAAAAATAATAATAGTAATAACAGTAATAATCATTTATCCAGTTAATAATTTGCCTAACATTGCTTAACTTCACTGAACGTATGTATTTAACATAATTTGTCTATAGGAAACTTACGATTTCATACATTTGAAGAAATATACTACCCAAAATAAAATTATGATTATATAATACTGCATGATTTAATTAAAATAATAAAAAAAGTTCATCAGTTCAATAGGAAAAAATGTGAATTTTATTAACCTTTCGATTTAGCAGGATGCCAGAAATTTAACTTTTGACCAATTCGCCCCTGGTGAATTTTTTTATAAGTATTATATGATAAAATGCAAGGGAAATGGTATATTTTATTATAATAAATTTTTGCTGAAAAATTTGTTGTAGAAGGCAGGAAATTCAAAATTCCCACTCTTACAGTAGTCATGAGTCCCACCCTGATATGTTCAACCATTGTCTGTTGCCAAAGCTGTAAAACATTCAGTGTTTTATGACATTGTTTAAAGTAAATAGTTCCAATGCCCAAAAACTTGTTTATTTGTGAATTCATTATGGTTTTAGATATTTTTTTAAAAATAATTTATACAATATTTGTTAGATATCAAGAAATATAAATTATTAATAACTTATTTTGACTTGAAATACTTTATTTTTAAAAATATAACATTATATTAGCAGCAAATCTAAGCATGGCCTGAAGTAATTTACAAGCTTTATTTCTATATCAGCAATCCATTTATATTTACGAGTATGAAACTATCGCAATTTTGCAATAAATATTTAAAAATTTTAAACTTTTAAAGCATAATTTGGTAGATGTAAGAGAAATAAATAATTATTCATTCGGATGTTTAAAAATAATAAGAATTAAGAAATATATCGTTGATTTTATAAACTGAAAATAATTTTTCTAGAAACGATATCTAAACTCTTTGTTTTGTTTATGATCTCATTTTTTTAATATATACAGAAACAAAATGTAAACATTTAAAATTTATTTCAGTAGTAAACAAAAGTATCTATCAAATGAAGTCAAATTTATTATTTTCAGATAAGTAATAATCATTTTGTCATATATTTTATGTTGATGTGTGAGACAAAGAAAAATGTCAGAAAATGCAGTTTGAGAAAAAAAATGGAAATTTGGTTTATATTAAATATCTTAATTCTTCAATATTTCAATTGAAAAATTTCTTTTATATCAAATCTAATATAAATTCAGCATTTTTTCAATCTCTAATAATTTAAATATATATATATACTTATTTTATTAGTTTAAACCCCAATTTTTAAATTGCACAGTTTAAAAAATTGCAATATTGATCTATAAAAATACATTTAGATTTGTTGTTGTTTTTTAATTTGCTTTCATTACTAAGTTAAATATTATAAAAATAATAATTAATATAAACAAAATAAGTTCCATATTTTTTATACATTGTAGTTTGCAATATTTTAAACATCTTTTCCAGACATATTTGTTTGTAAAAGTAATCAAAAATTATAGCCAAAATTTAGCAAAAATATATAATACATATTCATAAATGTTATTAAAAATTACTAAATACATCTGAGTTTACTTTTACATGAAAAATCACACACAAAAAAGATTTAACTTTACCTTGAAAAATTGGGAATACATTCTATAATTTTCAAAATCTGCATAAAACCAAAATACTTTAAAATTCACATTAAAAAAATCATGAAATAACATTTTTGAATATCTGAAAATAATTATCATTATAAAACAAATATTTTTTTATCAACATTTTCACAATAAATACATATCTATGATATCTAATTTGTTTTACATTTTTATACATATGTATTTAATCACCATTGCTACTTGAAAAAATTCAGGTTTATTTGTGAATTGGTATGAAATCACTTTCATGACTAGAAGAAACACAATCTGTAGAATTAGTGCCAATTTCAGTTTTATTATGTGATGATAGATTTTTGGCAGCTTTTTCATCTGCTGATGCAACCTCACTCATAATTTTTGTGTTATACATTGTATTCCTTTTTAAAAACCTGATTAACCATGCTGTATTAGATTAAAAAAATTTTATTGGCTTGAAAAATGGAAATAAATAGCTTTAATTTTTTATCTATTTATAAAACTGATGAGCTTTTCAATTAATCAAACAGCTGCTCAAAAAAATTCTTTTTTTGAAATCATTTTTTATCCAGAATATTAGCGCTCATTCCATGTTTTTTAATAAACTATTTCTTGAATTATGTGATAAATGGGCATGTTATTTTGTACCAGAAATAATAGATTTTCTTATTGCATCTTCATTCTTTTTAATTCCTCTTATAGTCGATTCATCTAAATTAAAAATTTCCCCAGTCATGGTTGAACGTTCTTGTTTCACTAAGGGATCTAAAAGTTCAGCTTTCATTTTTTAAAAAATTGCTTTTCTTAGGCACTTTTTTTTCTTCATTAGGGTAAACTAAAACTTTAAAGAAAAATTATAATCTAGGCTTATGATAATAAAAAGAGATATGCCTGCCAATTTTAAAAATTAACTTTCAATCACTAAATGATTTCTCTTTAAAAACAACAACAGAATGTACATAATTGTTTTTATTATAGAATTGAAATATATTCAAAAATAAATGCTTATATATGCATAATAAAACTTGGCATTTTATATATGTATGTACATATATTTCAATAGCATGCAATATGAGTGCAAAAAAAATTAAAACCCAAATTTGAATGAAATATAAATTTCAAAATTGCATGAAAAAATTTGAAAAAAAAATAAGAAGAAGAAATATGAATCACATAACTTTGAAATTGCATTTTAAAAATCTGCATAAAAAAGAGATTTGGGTGTATATTTTATATAAATTTTCAGTTTTTTTTTATTAAAAATGTTTTATAAAAAAGTAATATGTATTTGTATATTTAATTAATATTCTTAATATTGATAGAGATCATTAAAAATTTTGAAAACTCTAGTATATAATAAAATATATAATATGAATATGTTTTTAAACATTTTTATTTACATCAGAATCTTTCTATGCCTGTTTGTTTCAAGGTTTACTTTGATAAAAAATTTAAATTGAGATTTAATATACTTCTATTTAATAGAATTTGTTCAAATTTTTAACATGTGTTATAAATCATTGGCAATGTAATATGACAGTAAATTATTTTAGACGTTTTTCTAATTTCTTAAATCCATAGGGTTGGAAGGTAAAATTTCAAATAATTTAATATCAGATTTTTAAGATGGTCATATCACTTTACTACAGTTTCTGTAATGCAGACAAGAGGGTGGTATATTTTTATACTTTTAAAAAAACTTTACTTTAAAAAGTAGATTAAACTGATCTTTTAAAATTGAAATAAAAACTAATCTGGTTTATAAAACTATAATAAAAATGAATTTTATTTTTATTTAATATGTTTGGTCTTACTTCTCAACCATAATGCTGTATTCTGAAAAATAGTAAATGAAATAAAAATAATAATAAACTCTTTTATTTATTTACTTCAGACGAAAACACACAAAATAATTGTTTCTTCAACTACAATTGCACTTTTTATATTTAACTTGCAATAAAAGAGTGAGATGAATGGCCATCAATTTCTATTTTTATACCAAGGGATTTGCTTAATTACCCCCTGCTTTTATTTGATTGGTTTGAAGAAACAATTGTTTTGTGTGTTTTTGGTCCAAAGTAAATCAGTAAGAGTATTTATTATAATTTTTTATATATTTATTATTAAATTTATTTAAATATTTTATTCATCAAAAATAAACCTATATAAAATATAATTTTAAAAGCTTCCTTTCAATTTGAATTTTATTTTTTCTATATACGGTAGTCATACAGTAAAGGGTTGATCTCCAAAATAATTATAAATTAAGATAGCAATTTCATTATCACAAATACATATGCAAGACTCTCTATACTGTAACCTGTGTGTTAATAGCTTAAATAGACATAAAGAATGGTGAGGTGACCATGTGATGTTTAATGGTTTAAAATCATCTCAAATACTTTATTATAATTATTTTCTCATATATATATAAATTAATAAAACAAGTCATAAGCCTAGATTTAAATGATCACTACATGTAGCTTACCAATAGCTCTAAACAAGCTTTATTTTATGTGCCAAAAGAGAAAAAATTCAAAATCTCTATCGGAAAGTCCCTATCTCCAGACTAATTGGTTTCAAGATTATGGCTCACCTTAGTAGAGCTATAGGACTCTAGAAACTAGATCTCACTTCAGTGGAGCATAGGACTCTAAAAACTAGATCTAGTTTTTAGAGACCCAGCACTCCACTGAGGTGAGCCATAAGCTCAAAACCAATTGGTCTAGAGATAAGAACTTTCCGATAGAGATTTTGAATTCTTTCTCTTTTGGCACTTATAAAATAAAGCTTGTTTAGAGCTATTGGTAAGTTTCATCTAGTGATCATATATATATATATATATATATATATGTGTGTGTGTGTGTGTTCATTCTAATTATAATGGTATAAATGGGAACTTCAGAAATGGCACCAATGTGTACCCAAATTAAGATATCAATTTCTCGCACTTAATAAAAATAAATTAAATATAAGACTCTTTGATAGATCTTATAAATTTAAATAATAAAGTGAAGGGTGCAAAAATAACCAAGAGATAGAGAGAATACTAAAATTAAATCAAAGTTTAAAATATATAGTGTTAAAAAAATAATAAAATAGATTAAATAAAAAAGTTTATTTATATTCCTAGGTTTTAAATCCCTAATCCATATCAATATAATTTAAACAGGATAAAACAATAAAGAATGCTAGTTCTTGTGTATATCTTATAAATTAAAAGATAAAGACTCAAATAATATTCTAGTAAATTTCATTAGCGTCTTTCATTCAAGCATGTAATAGTAATTTAAAGTGATTATTTAATATATTCACGCTTTCACTTTCAAACACTTAAGATTCGCCCATACAAAAGCGTTTGGGTTCGAAAAGATAGATGGCCATTCTATCCTTTCCAAAGACTTTATCATGTGGTTGAGTGTTAGTATTCATTCATTTATAGTTAAAATCTTCAAAGCGCATGTGCAACAGCGTAATGCTGTTTTTAAATATTACAGTTTACAAACATCGCGCTATATAAAAATGATTTATTTACATACATTTAATATTAATTAAATTAAATAAATATATGATAAAGTTACTAGCTAGTTAATGTTAGTGTATCCCTAGTTTCTTTTAAATATAAACTCTGGTTATTACATTTAAATTATTAAAATAAATGAAATTCAAAAACTTACTAATTTAATAAAATAATAATGACAATTTATTCACAATAAATTAATAATAATAGACAAATAAAATTAAGAATATATCATGAAAATAAAGTTTAATGTGTTGTCATGGTGTTGCATGTTTAAAACCAATAAGTGGTGGCAAACATAATCAGAGGAAAGATATTTTTGAATTTGAGATTTGTTAAACAAGTATAAATTTACACAATAAATCTAACTGGTTATGATTAATTCACCATAAAGATGTTTTAAAAAAATCTAAACAAGTTATTAGATAAGGCTTATTTGATGATTATTATCAAGTTCTAAATAATTACTGTATTTTTCCTCAGATTAAGGATATGTATAGACATTGCTAATCATAAACACACATTGAATTAACTTTAAGTACACATGTAACAATAAGCTTTAACCAAAATTAAATGACCTATACAATAATAATAATAAAAAGAAATTATTAAACTCAGGTGCATAGTATACATTTATATAATTTTAATGCGCAAATACGCGCACAACAACCGAGCTTCATCAGGATTAAATAACAATATATTATAAACTTAAAAATAATTATAAAATCTAAAGAATAATGCCCGCGCGCTTTCAAGAGAACTTAGCTCTCATAATCATGGGCAACAAAGAATAAGCAAAGCGTGTTGGTATATGCTAAAATATGCTGATATATGTAAATTAGTTGAAAATAAATGCGTCAGCTCTAAATGATCCATTTCTTAGAGATTTTGTAACACGCATCTTTCCTATTCATAGCCTTATCATCAATAGCAATAAAACATGCTTCTTTAACTTTTCTCTTAATGTCATTTCTCTCCCTGCAAACTATTCTTGCATTTTTAGGTTCACATGCATGACCAGCTGATTTCTGATGTATTGCAAATATTGAGTTGCAATTTGGGTCTACCTGGGCCTTATTGTAAGAATATCTGTGCTGGGATAGTCTTGTTGAAAGAGTTGCTTTCGTTTCCCCATAGTATGATGCCATGCAGTTATTTTCTGGACATGAAATATTATATACGGCCTGAGAGGTGTTGTTGGGTGTTATAATGTCTTTGGTGTTATTAATAATTCTATTTGTATTAGGGGGTGTATGAAAGCTTAGTTGAAATTCTTTATTAAACACAGTAAAACTTCCTATGGGTAGTTGCAATATACGGTAACAAAATTGCAGATTTGAATCGGACAAAAGGGCAAACTTAATCTTATATAGAAACGATTTATTAGATATCGGCTTCAAGCATTACACAATTGATAGGAAGATTAGACAATTTTACAGTAAATTAAACAGCAATGTTATTAAGCAGCAGAAAAATAGAATTTTGTTACCGTATATTGCAACTACCCATAGAAAGTTTTATTCAGTGTTTAATAAAGAATTTCAACTAAGCTTTCATACACCCCCTAATACAAATAGAATTATTAATAACACCAAAGACATTATAACACCCAACAACACCTCTCAGGCCTTATATAATATTTCATGTCCAGAAAATAACTGCATGGCATCATACTATGGGGAAACGAAAGCAACTCTTTCAACAAGACTATCCCAGCACAGATATTCTTACAATAAGGCCCAGGTAGACCCAAATTGCAACTCAATATTTGCAATACATCAGAAATCAGCTGGTCATGCATGTGAACCTAAAAATGCAAGAATAGTTTGCAGGGAGAGAAATGACATTAAGAGAAAAGTTAAAGAAGCATGTTTTATTGCTATTGATGATAAGGCTATGAATAGGAAAGATGCGTGTTACAAAAAATCTCTAAGAAATGGATCATTTAGAGCTGACGCATTTATTTTCAACTAATTTACATATATCAGCATATTTTAGCATATACCAACACGCTTTGCTTATTCTTTGTTGCCCATGATTATGAGAGCTAAGTTCTCTTGAAAGCGCTCGGGCATTATTCTTTAGATTTTATAATTATTTTTAAGTTTATAATATATTATTATTTAATCCTGATGAAGCTCGGTTGTTGTGCGCGTATTTGCGCATTAAAATAATAATAATAATAAAAGTTAGTATAAGAAGATATCTGATAGCATGAGTGGCTGACAATGACTGGACTCTACAATGATTTAAGAGACTGAAAGAGGAAAAGAAGTAGATAAAAGACTGATTGTACTAAAAACAGTACTTAGCGTTTCATGGATTATCTTGCTATTCTACAAGACAGCAGGAGCCCTTCATTAGACACTGCTTGTCATTCGCAGTTGGACTTTATATCTTATGTGTATATAATCCATTGTTGGCTGGACCTAACATTTGTCTGGCTCTAATATAATTCTCCATATTTTGGCATCTTTTTTTACATTTCTTATCAAACTTAATAATTTTTCTGAAATAATATTTTGTCATATTTTATATTAGTAATTTGTTATATAATAGATATCTTTAGCAGACTACATATTACATTCTCAACCAAGATCACTGTTATTATTAGTTTTAAGGATTTACTAAAATGCCAATTGTATCCCTTACTGATCGATTATGATAAAAAACAATTAAGGGCAAAAATATTTGAAGCTTTTGGATCCAAAAAAAGTAAAGATAATAATATAATTTCATTGTTATTATTATTGAAGTTGGGTACTGTAAGGCTGCGCATGGGTTCTACAGGGGGTGGATAATGGAATAATTTTTTAAAACCCCAGCAGAACAATTAATAATAAATAAACAATATCCAACTAAGAATATTTCCTACTTTCTTGTAATGTAGGATGTTTCTTCACCAAAGACTTAGTACAATTTCTGATATCAACAATCTTTTCTTTCTCCCTTTTTCCTTATTCATTCATATTAAGTTAAATTTCAGAAATCATGATTTTGAATCTCATTGCATCAGTCATCTTTATATACTATCTGTGTCAATAGAATTGTGTTTTTTTTTGTTTTTTTATATGTTAAATGCATTGATTGGGAAGCAAACCTGGGATAGCTGCTTGGAATGCAGCTATGCTAACCGTTAGGGCACCAACACTTGACTAGGATTGTGTTTTTGTGCAACATTTCCATCCTTTAACAATATGCACAACATTTCAGATTCCAATTCCATTTTTTTATTTTTTTAGCTCAAGATATCAAAAATTAAGAATGGGGTATCAATAATAAGTTTAGTAGGCTGAACGACCTGGATTGAGTCAATATTAATGATTAATGTCGGTCTGAATGTGAAGTTTAGATATGAGTTTAAGCTGAAAAATATTGTGTTTTAGAAGCCTTATTTAGGTACACCACAAACTACCACAAAACTAAAAAAATATCAAATATTCTGTTTTCACAAGGTTGTCATATCAAGCACAATGCTTATTAAGATCATGAAATAATAATATCTGTAAGGATAAAGCAGGAGGTAGAGGAAAATGCTAAAGATAAGTATTATAAATCTATTTTTTTCTAAATGTGTAGGTAAATAGAATGTGAGTATTTTACTTAATGCAAATTCATCAAGACAATATGGCTAAGGAATTGTTAAGATTTAAGATTGATATATCTGATCTTAGTGTAACTTGTTGCAGAAGATGGGAGTTTAATTTAACAAGCGTATAGCTGCAAGTTTTTTTTTTTTTTTGGAAAGGCAAATCAGTCAGTGAAGGGAGAATACACATTATTGTATTTGCTGTAAAGTCTAATTTAGTATGTTCTATTTTTGAAATTTCTTATATCAATAAAAAAAACTACTGATATTGGAACTTTTCTTGCACAATAGCAGCAATGCTTATTTCATTATTTCCTGTTCTACAACATGATATTCAGAGAATTGAGAGAAAGTTAACATGTCTTATTGGATAGTCCTATTAAATCATAACTATTAAAAGTTTGATTTCTTATTCTTGGAGACTTTAACGCACATGGTAGGACAAAGAGTAGACTTTGATCAAAAGTTGTTGAAAATAATAGTATTTGTTTTTTGTTATGGATTTTTTTTATAATCCGTTGATTGACTACTGGCAGAAAAAGTCACTATATATCAACAAGAAACATGGTTGTGTCCATGCTCAGAACAATATCAATAAGTAAAGTATATTATACTACTAGACATCACATGATCACCATTCTTTATGTTTACACAATCTGTTTACACAGAGGAAAAAAACTCTCCATACAGTACCACCCCTCAAGGCAAGCTAATAAGGTAAAAGGTGTTTGCTGGAGAGTTGCATTAGATCCTATGATCTAAGTTCAATGCCCTCAGATCCAAAGCTATTCACTGATGAAAACCACAAGCTGAAAACTAATCTGGGTATATTGGATGAGTAGGCATTAGATAGGTATTTTATGCACAAGCCTCCAGCAACCATTGATTACTCTGGCCTGTACTAAATGGTTTTCATGTATGAAATATTTTGCCTTTGTGCAAAATACCATTATAGTTAGAAGTATGAATCTAAGAGAATTTCATATTCTGAGAGCACTTACAAGTAGAGATTAATGGATCAATCACACATTACTATACTTTAAAATATAGTTGTTTTCAGTGATAGATTTTATTTCAACCATATTCATAAGAAATTGTTGTTCAGTCATTATAGGTACTTACAATGCATGCAAATATCAATAATCATAATCACTTGAGCCATCAGGAATAGTGTATCACTGAGAAAACGCATTATTTTAGGGGGGGTGTTATATTTATTTGCATAAAGCTATTTTTGGATTCACTATAAAGA